>CM053623.1:272890319-272906843 GCA_028646595.1 Phalanger gymnotis
TCAACAACGGGGTGTGACTAAAGAGTTCTATGTTTCACGCTTGGGCGGATGCGCTGCGCGCTCCTCCTACCCAAAAACCCCCCGTACTCGGAAAAGGGCTTGAATCTTCAGATCTGCCACTTAATTCCTCCCGCCTGGTGGGCCTGGGGCCAGAAGTAACTGCAGCTGAATTTCTAGAGCTGCCCCGCCTCCGTAGCCTCAGGGGCGGAAGTCGAACCGCAAACTCCGATCCCGTCCCGCTGCTTTCCCCACTAACCTTTTGCTGTTTGTGGGTTGTGAGGTCTGGTACATGCCACAGCACGAGCTAGAGCACCCTCCGCTCCACTCCAGGTCTGGTCGGTCCGCGGTCTGCTGCCCCGCACCGCCTCTTGCACTGGGCTCTGCTTGGCTCAGCTCCGCTCCCCTCGGCCGGGGGCTGGGAGTTCTGTTCGGGACAGACCTTACCCCGAGACCATCCAGGCAGACCTGGGCTGGAGTCCTGCTTCCCTCTGCCCCTTTGTGGGTTCTGTATTTCTAGAACTGGTTCAGAGCCATTTTTTCATAGGTTTTTGGAGGGACTTGGTGGGGAGCTCACGCCAGTTACTGCTTTTCAGTCGCCATCTTCAAATATCACTTCATCTTTACCTCATCATTTTATAATAGATGTTATTATCTTATAATTATTAGCACAGTAACAAAAGAGTACAAACTGTAAATGAGTAAATATGTAGATGTTTGAACATATGCTCAATTTTAATATATGTATGTATATTTTATATAAGTTTATTATTTTATGTATTATGTGTTATCAAAAGTTTTATAAACAAATGGTATAGACACTCCCAGTAAGGAAGCTCCTATCACCTGCTCAGTAACTTGTAGTCTTAGAAGATGGACCTGTGGATAGATTTCAGAAGACTCATGAACTTGGATGGTGAAAAAACTATTTTATCCTTATATTATATTAACTGAAATATAGCATTTCTCTCAACTACAACCAAAATAATGATTCTGATAAAGGATCCAAAGATTTTATCAGAGGGCCAGAGAAGGTTGTGATTTAAAAAATACTCTCTTGTTAGAGAGTTGCCTGAGATTTGGGGCACTTAGGTAATATCGATGGTATATTTCGGAGACAAAATTATAACCTAGGTCTTTTCAATTCTGAGGCTCACTAAGCATGGGGTAACAGTGTCCTTCACAACTGGGGGATTATTTTATGAATAAATACAAGACCTGTGATTTCATCATTATTGAGATTTCTCTGAACCAATGATTTTGCAGATAATTCCCAAACAATTTTGTAAGGCCCAAAGACATTGTCTGATTTTCCCAGGGACAAGAGCATTGATAAGTGTTAGAGATAGAAAAATAGATAGATAGATAAATAGAAAGAAAACTATATACCAATTTTCTTAATGAATATTAATTATTTTTTTAAAATAAAACACTAGCAAAGAAATTATAGCAATATACCACAAAGATCATATACTATGACCAGGTGGGATTTATACAAGGAATGCAGGGTTGGTTCAATATTAGAAACACTATCAGCATAATTGACCATATCAATAAAAAATGCACAAAATACTATGATCTTTTCAATAGATGCCAAAAAAGCCTTTGACATAGTATAAGAACAATTCCTTTAAAAACACAAGAAAGCATAAAATAATATATGGATCCTTCCTTAAAATGTTAAGTAGTATCTGTCTAAAACTAAGAGCAAACATGTATAATGTGAATAAACTTGAAGTCTTTCCAATAAGATCAGTGATGAAGCAACAATGTCTATTATCAACACTAATAGTTGTAGTATTAGTTCAATAGTGTACTAAAAATGCTAGCTAAAGTAATGAGACAAAAAAAATTGAAAGAATAAAAATAGGCAATGGAGAAATAAAACAATCACTCTTTGCAGATGATAAGCTGTTACATTTAAAGAACCCTAGAGAATCAAGTAAATATCTAGTTAGCAGCTTTAGCGAAGAAGCAGGAAATAAAATAAAAGCACAGAAATAATCATTTTTATATGCTGCCCAAAAAGTCCAGCAGGTAGAAACAGAAAGATAAATTCCATTTAAAACAAGCGTGGACAAAATAAAAATACTTGTGAGTCTGCCTGCCAAGACAAACAGAGAAAATATATGAACAAAATTATATAACTCTTTTTCGAGCAAATAGACAGATGTAAGCAATTGGAGAAATATTGATTTTGAATGAGTAGGCTGAGCCATTATAATAAAAATGACAATTCTATTCAAGTTAATTTGCTTATTCAGTGTTACACCAATTAAATTACTAAAGCATTATTTTATAGACAGAAAAAGCATAACAAAAATTATCTGAAAGACCAAAACGTCAGGGATCCCAAAAGAATTATTGAAAAACACAGTAAAGGAAAGCAATCTAGCAATTCAAGATATTAAAGTATATTACACAGCAGTAATCATCAAAACAATCTGGTACTGGCTATGAAACAGAATGGTCTATTAGTGGAATAAATTAGGTATGTGATATATGGGTCGGCTAGGTGACGCGGTGGAGACAGTATCATCCCTTATATAAGGAGGACTCATCTTCTAAGTTCAAATGTGGCCTCTTAAACTTAATAGCTGTATGGCCTTAGGCAACTCACTTAACCCTCTTTGTCTCAGTTTCCTCGTTTGTGAGTTGAGCTATAGAAGCAAATGGCAAAGTACTTCAGTATCTTTGCAAGAAACCCCAAATGCAGTCACAAACTGTCAGACAAGACTGAAATGACTAAACAGTAAAAAGACAACACAAAGTAGTAATGTAGTATTTGACAAATGCAAAATAACCACAAAAAGTCAATTAAAAGTAGTAATCTAGCGTTTGATAAATGCAAAATTCCAAGCTTTGAGGGGTAAGAACTCATCATTCGACAAAAAAAAATTGCTGGGAAAACTGGTAAGCAGCTTGACAGAAACTAGGCATAAACCAACATCTCATACCATATACTAAAATAAGGTCAAAATGGGTACAAGTTGTAGACATAAAGGATTGTATCGTAAGTAAATTAAGGGAGCATAGAAAAATGTACCACCAGGCAGCCATCTTGGAAGCAGGAGCAGCTCCTGTGTCTCCCTGGCCCGCTGAGACCTCCCTGGCCTGACCTGGGCTCCGCCTCAGCTGGGCTCCACCGCCCACACGCCGTCCTTTCTTAGCCTTCCTGACAGGCAGAGGGAGCAATGGTCAGGGCCGATTGCAGTGGTGGTGATAGTCGAGGACCCCAGAGCAATCCTGGTGGCAGTGGCGGAAGAGATAAGCAACACCAGTAATAAGAGAGCACAGACAACAGCAATCCAGAGGCTTAAATTTTGGAAACCTTTACAAAACAGAAAGCCAGACCCTAGAGTGGGTGAAGCTGGGATTCAAGAAATTATGTGAGTCTTGAATGCCTGTCTTCTTAACCCCCCCTGTGTCTGTGGCTGTAGAGCAACTCGGCTCTGTGGATGCCAAGCTGGTGTTCTTAATTCCTGGTCTCTTAACAAGGGTCCCTATTCAGAGTTTCGTATCTGTTAAAAGTGAACTCGTTTTCCATTGTACATAATTTGATCGTTCAAAAAAACCCTGAAATTCAATGCCTAGCCCTTGCTGTACATACTATTTTTAGTTTAGGTGAAGGACTCTGATCTGGAATGAAACGGAAGTGGCCCGTATCAAACTTGGGATGGTGGCAGTAGACTGCCCTGCAGGAGCCTGACCACTCCGGGTCTGATGGCTGACCTTCAGCCCTGCTTTGTGTTGGCTAATTATTTTTTTTTTTTGGTTTAATAAGGCTTAGAAGCAACTTTTAGGAGTTCAGTGACCTGTCAGCTGTTAGATACTTCTGCTAGCCAGTGACAAACTTTTAGGCCAATGGAGGGCCTTCATCGATTTGTCTCAGCATTTTTCGTCTACTTATTTTCACTTAGAATAAGAAAAGAAATTAATTTTAGGCAATTTTTTTCCCTTCATACCACCCTCCCCCTCTCTGAGAAATATGAAAATAAGATTCTGTTTTGCTTTCTGATGGAAAGATATCATTATTTACTTAAATCTGCAGAGAAACTGAAAAAAAAAAGAAAAGAAAAATGTACCAGCTAATTCTGAATACATGACATTAAAAAACTTTTGCACACAGTCCAGGCAAGAGATGATTATGGGTTGATGGGTATGATGACCATTTAAGTGGAGAGTAGATTCAAAAGATGTTGTGAAAGTTGAAGAAGGAAGTTTTCCCAAATAATTGATCATAGAGGGTAAAAAGATAGTGAGGAATCTGGGATAAATCTAAAACTGGAAAGTTTGGAGGAAGTATAAGTTTTAGGAGAAAGATAATAAATACTGTTTTGGACAACTTGAATCTGAGATGATAATGGCAAATCCAGTTAAAATTATCCAGTGTGAGGATGGAACTCAAATAAGACATATATATATATATATATATATATATATATATATATATATATATATATATATATATATATATACACACATACATACATACATATAGATACATATTTATATATATATATATATATATATTTACATTATTGGTTCTTTTATAACTTCTTCTATTTCAGTTTTTTACCTTGGTATTGAAATATTACAAAACAAACTCTTCTATATGACTTGATAAGACTTGTACTTTAGATGGGAGATAATAGCTAGATATCCAAGATGGTATGCTGGTGCTCCCAAGACATTAAAAGAACCAGTGTAAGACCAAGTAAGACATATCATCATTAGAGGATTTATGGAATGACATGGATAAAGATGTCAAAACGTGTAAAGGCATCTTGCCTTTAAGGCTAAGTATGTATCAATTTAGGGAGTATTTAGACCAATGAAATTGCATATACATCAAATTTTCAAAATAGGAACCTAGTCTAGGATATGGGTGCTTAGGTGTTTCAACTGTCCGTTTGACAACCATTTATTACCTTAACGTATTTTTAAAAAATTTTTTATCTTTAGTTTACAACACTCAGTTCCACAAGTTTTTGAGTTCAGATTTTCTCCCCTTCCTTGTCCTTGCCCCTTCCACCACAAGCAGGATGTTTTAGGAAATCATGGGAAGAATTTCATGAATTCATGCAGAGTATGAATGAGGAGAACCAGGAAAACATAGGCCATGGTAACTGTAATATTGTATGGAAGATCAACTGTGGAAGAAAGAATTCCAAAAACATTCACAATGAAAAATGCTATCTACCTCCACAGAGACTGATGGATTCTGAATGAAAATTGAAGCATACATTTTTTACTTGTCTTATTTTCTTATTATTTTGGTCTGTGTTTTCTTTTGCAACATGGCTAATATAGAAATACGTTTTGCATGACTTCACACGTATAATAGATATCAAAGTGCTTGCGTTCTCGAGGAGGGTGGAAGGGCAGGATTAGGAAAAAATTTGGAACTCAAAATTTTAAAAAAAGAAAGTTAATTTTACATAAAGTTGGTAAATATTTAATGAAATAGAATATATATTTTTAAAAGAGATAATAATACAATCCTGGTTTGCCATGGACAGATGTATAAAGACAGAGGGACATAGAAATCCAGAGAAAGAAAAACAAGCACTGAGGGAACCAAGGGGTATAGTGGATAAAATGTTAGATCTGTCATCAAGAAGACCTAGGTAAGTCAATTAAGATCTGTTTGCATCAATTTCATCATCTGTAAAACTATTATGGGGCAGCTAGATGGCACAGTGGATAGAGCACTAGGCCTAGGCAGGAAGACTCATATTCCTGAGTTCAAATCTGGCTTCAAACACTAGCTATGTGACCTTGGACTAGTCACTTAACCCTGTTTGCATCAGTTTCCTCAGTTGTAAAAGTAGTTGGAGAATGAAATAGAAAGCCATTGTATTACCTTTTCAAGAAAACCTCAAATGGTTTCATGAAAAGTTGGACATGACTGAAAACGACGGAACAACAATAAATTTGGGATAATAATAGCACCTTCCTTTCAGAGTAATTTTGATAATCAAATGAGATTATTTGAAGGACTAAGTACAGTACATGATACATCCATAGGAGCTGTTCAAACATAAGCTTTACTACTACTACTACTGCTAGTACTACTACTACTACTACTACTACTACTACTACTACTACTACTACTACTACTACTACTACTACTACTACTTTTACAATATAAAGCTTGTTTCAAAGCCAGGAAAATTGAAGTTCCATTCTTGCCATGACCACACACTGTTGGCTATGTAATATTGGAAAAGTCCTTTAAGTTTGGAACTCCTGGAACTCTCTTTAAGCATGTAAGTTTCAGAGACAGGTGGCAACACATATTGATAGAGGGATTTTCCTTACCTGGAAGGTCTTTACTTCACAACTCCATTCTCTATCCTTGTCTCTATATATCTGTCTATTTTTGTTTCTATCAATCTATCTATATTTTGTGTCTATCTATCTATCTATCCATCTATCTATCTATCTATCTATCTATCTATCTATTTTACTCTCCTGGTCATTGTCTGGAAACAGTAGCACCTGATGAGGAACCTTATATTACAAGACAGAATGACACCTTTTCTGGAACTTAGAGAGAGATGTTTGGGGAAAGGAGAAATTAAATGCATCATCTAAGATCACATAACTAGCATGTGGCAGATGGAGGATTTAAATCCAGTTCTTCCTAACTTCAAGGCTAGTGACTTCTCTCTAATACATCATTTTCCTTTTTAGGGCAAATATTAATATTGAAGAACTGGAATTCTGTGGGAATGTAGAGATTGAGACTACTGAAAATATTCAACTTCCTAAATTCCATTCAGTCTTAATTCCATTCTTCCTTGCTCAGTTCTGGATTTAACACATTTTCCATTTGTAAGGTTTGCTTCAACTTTATGTAAGGTTGTACTAATTCACTGGGGTTTTTATATAGCCACATGCTGAAATTTGGGCAATGTTATATTTTTCTGTCCTAAACCTAAGCCTTAAAAGTAAAATGAAGTGAGTGGCAGGAGAGAGGTGAGAACTACAGCTATTTGTCTCATAGGCTCATAGCTAAAACAAAAAATGATCTAAGTTCAACTTCTCATTTTACAATTGAGGAAATCAAGGCTCACAGAGTTTGAATTATTTCCCAAAGATCACACAGATAATAATACAGCAGAGATGGGTTTTGCACTCTGATCATTTGACTCCAGAGAAGTTGTTCCTTCTACTCGTTGTTGAAAATAAATAAAATAAATAAAATTACTTTAATGAAAATAATTTTTAAAAAGGCATATAGGATTCAAATGTGAAAGTCTTACCTTCCCTATATGAACCACCTAGTGGAAAAACACTAAAACACTAAACTATCTCTTCTTTGCCTATATTCAGGGATACTTTGTGTTACTGTGCTCTTTTTATTACATTTCCCAAGTATTGCATTTTTTTTTTTTTTACAAATTGAAGGTTTGTTGCAATCATGTGTTGAGCAAGTTCATTGGTACCATTATACTAACAGCATGTGTCACATTACATTCCTGTGTCACATTCTGGTTATTCTTGCATTTCAAACTTTTTTTCTTTTTTGTTATATATATTATGGTGATCTGTGCCACAAACACTGCCCATATAAAATGGCAAACTTAATCGATAAATGTTGCATGTGTTCTGACTGCCTCACTCACTCACTGTTCTGCTGTCTGTCTCCCTCTCTTTGTGCCTTCCTATCCCCAAGATACGACCATGTTGAAATTAGGCCAATTAATATCCCTACAAAGGTCTCCATGTGTTCAAGTGAAAGGAGAGTCAATTGATGTAGGAAACTTAATTGTTGTCTAATTTTAAGAAATTACCGTAGCCTAGCCAACCTTCAGCAACCACCGTCCTGGTTAGTCAGTAGCCATTAATGTGGAAGGAAGACCCTCTACCAGCAAAAGAAAAAAATTACAACTCACTGAAGGCTCAGATCATGATTTATGTTTTTAGTAGTAAAATATTTTTAAATAAAGTATGTACATTATTTTCTTAGACATATTACCATTGCATAGTTATGAGGCTACACTATAGTATAGACATAATATTTATATGGACTGGGTAACCAAAAATTTATGTAACTTGCTTTATTGCAGTATTTACTTTATTGCAGTACCTGGAACTAAATCCATACTATCGCTGAGGTATGATTGTGAAGAGAAGTGTGAATGATGGATCCTTCTATTTTGAGTGAGGAAAGAGGTTAATAGAGTAACACACTTATACATGGGGCCAAGGTCATTTCCCCATAAAGAAAGGATACAAGGATGTTGAAGACAGACAGAAATGAAAATCTCAAATTTCTTCCTGCTTTAATAGGGAAAATAATTTAGAGGCAATGGGTACATGACCTCTAAAAGGGGACAAATTCAATCAACTTCATAATTTAAGGGAAGGTAAAACTTCTTTATTTTTGACTGTCCATTTGGGGGGAAGGGACAGACTGGTACATCAATGGTCTGCAGGACTATACACATGAACAATTAATAGGAATTATGCACTGAATTGTGGAATAAATGATAGCCTTGCCTTATATCATTTGATTTGGATTTATATTTGTTTCAGGATCAACTTCATTACTTTGGAACTTCACTGTATGGATCTATCCCCACTTCCCTGCCAAAGGCAAACAAATAAGATTTCAGAGGGCTAAAATGATGGACTTAATCTAATTAATTGAAATTTAATAAGGACAAGTATCAAGACTAATAATGGGATTCAAGGAATCAGTTGTATATTGATGATGTAGTTATTTTAGTAGATTGCATGTTCAATATCAACTAGTACTGAGTCAAGGCAACCAAAAAGTTACTGGGATCTTTGCCTTTGAGAAATACAGTAACTAGAACATCTGAAGAGGAAGGTCACTCAGACCCTCCCCTAATTACACAATACCTGGTTAATATGTTCAGTTGTTCAATTCTGGTTGCCTTATTTTAGGAAAGGTATTGATAAGAAAGTGCGTATAGGAAGAGGGCAAGAATGATGGGGATTTTTCGAGAAGGCCACTCAAATATTGGTCAAAGGGGCTTACAGTGTTGATCCTGGAGAAGAAAATAAAATGAGGGAATGAGAATGAAGATTGTCTTCAGGCTTTTGAAATACAGAGTCAAGTAAGAAAGATTGGACTTACTACCTTGGCCCCGAGAACAGAAATTGGTAGAATTGGGCAGCTAGATGGTAAAGCTTATAGAGCATTGGCTCTGGAGTCAGGAAGACTGACCTCAAATCTGGCATCAGAAAATTATTAGCTGTATGACTGTAGGCAAATCACTTAACTTCTCTGAGACTCAATTTCCCCTAAAATGGAATATTAATTTGACATAAGTTTTGTAAATTATTTTACTAACATTAAAGCACAATGTGGAGATTAGCTATTATGAGAGCAGAAGTTTTAGTGAGGTACATTTTCACTGTTAGTAAGGAAATATGTGATAATGATTAAAAGTGTCCAAGTGGAATTTGTTGCCTTATAGGATAAATGGTTCTCACTCACTCTTTGTCTCCAAGCAAAGATGGAATAACCACTTGTAGAACATATCTTAGTAGGAATTCTTATTCAGGTAGAAGTTGGAATGCATAGCTTTATAGGTGCTTTCTAACTAAAAGATTCCTGTCAATGATTCTTTCCCAGAAAATAAATTGTCCATGTGATACCTATTCTCAAGTGATTATGTCTCCCAAGTGATAGACTAGGCTTTAACAAAAGATTTAATACATTTTATAATTTTATGCATGAGGTAAAGTAGGAGAGGGAAGAGGAGTTAGAATAAGACAACAATATTGGTTTCGACAAAGTTGATAGTCTGAAAACTCGGTTTCTCAGGTTAGATGAGATACATACCTTATGTACTGAGTGGCATAGATAACTATATTGGGTGGTGATGAAAAGGAAACAATATGGGACTGCCAATGGGGTCCTTATCAATGAAGCATTATTCACAGCATCTTCCCAAAGAAGTCCAGCAGTGTGACCCCTGTCTAGTTACTTTCTTCTTTTTTTGAAGAAGTTTCCTCATCTATTAAATGATGTGGTCAGTTAGATGACCTATGATCCCATGGTAAGATGCATAATTCCTCCAGAGGGCAATGGAAACCAACAGCTATATTCTTGGCTATGAAAAAAATACACAGGGAAGCAAACTTGATGGCAAGAATCCAAGGAACTTCAAAGGCAATAATAACCCTCGAGTTCAAGCCTGTCTATAGAAATTCTTTATGCATTGTGCTATATGCATGCCTCTTCCCATGAAGGTGGGATTCAGATATTCTATTTCCCTAGATGATTCTTCTGGCCAGGTTGCCTTGTTAAGGAAAATAACTTCATTCAAAGACTATCTTCGGTCGCTGCACTTGTGGCTCATTTCTTCTGTGGTGCAAACCCATATCTTTAATTGTTTTTCTCCATAGGAGTTGAAACTTTCCAATAGTGTAGAGTCATCACATCTTTTCCTTAGGAAAGTACTAGAATGTAAAAATGATGGAGGATAAAGTCAAGGAAAGTCAAAGAAAAAGGCGAAAGGAAAAAGAGGGGAAGAGGGCAAAGGAGAAGAAAGGAAGAATAAGATGGAGAAAGAGAGGAAGTGGGTTTAGTACTTTGCTTTCCTACAAGTGGGATAGCTATATGGTTCAGTGGATAGTGTTCTGGGCATAGAGGCAGGAAGACTCATCTTCCTGAGTTCAAAATGTGCCTCAGATGTTTATTACCTATGTGACACTTGGCAAGTTTCTTAAACTATATTTATTTTAATCCACTGGAGAAGGAAATGACAAATAATTCTAGTATCTTTGCCAAGAAAACACCATGGACGGCATGGTCCTTTGGGTCAAGAAAGTTGGGCATAACTAAAAAACAACAACAATATTCATAAAAAGCACAGTCCACCTGGAAACAATCTGAAAACCAAGATAGAAGTTTTTCATTAAGGCATGATAATAAAGGTGAACTTTTAGTTCAGATTTACTTTAAAGAATTTAACTTAATAGCAAAACAACAGTTAGGACTAGTTTTAAAGGTGGTTAGCAATAGCAGAGACAGAGACAATGCAATAAATTTTACTGAGGTACAAAAAAGTCAGAAAGAAAAGAAGTGGGGGTGGGGCGCAGAGCCAAGATGGTGCTGTGAAAGGAAGGAACTACCAGAGCTCTCTCACAAATTTTGTCAGATATGTCCAAAGAGGAGAATCTGAGCAGATCTGAGACAGAAGTCACTGGTAGATTGAGAGGAGTAGGAGGGCCGGGCACACGGAATGGCACCAAACCGAACCAACCTGAAACAGTGGAGGCATCCAGCCACTGCCCAGGTCTGGGAGAGCACTGGGTGAATGAAATGCCAGAGCAGGAACAGGCCCAGGGTGGAAATATCAGCTATAGCTGCTATTGAGCCCCAGGCCTCTCAGACCAGGACGGGAGTTTGTTGGACTGCAGAGCCTGTGGCTGTGGGAGCAGCTAATCCAGAGGCCTCAAACCCACAGACTAAAGGTTTGAAACTGGCCTTCTTGAACTTCAGGGAGCCATCATGTGCAGGCGAAATGGCTTTTATCCCTCCCTTGAATATACTGAGAGAATAATTCCTCAGGAGAAACAAAGGAGCCAGAAGTGGGGCTTCAGTGTCGAGAGAAGTGGGAGAGAGGGCCCTTCCTGTGGTGACAGAAGGAGACTAGTGCAGGAAGAGAGGTATCCCAGCAGCAGAACAACAAGAGTAACTGAGTGCCAGGGAGTAGAGCTAACAAACATCGATGCCAGGAACCCAGACTGGGCTTTGCACAGCCAGGGGAAGTGGCAGATACCAACACAAACAACAGCTGAGACCACCCATTCTGTAGAACACTCCTAGAAAAGAGGAGACCCCTCCAGCAGCCAGATAATCCCTCTCTCACACCTCGTGAAACCAGAAGCTGTAGAACATAAAGCCAGTGAGCAGACCCACAGATTCCAACACAAGAAACTTGAGACAGAGCTCCGTGAGCCTCAGAAACAGAGATCCACTTTAGAAGCCAGGAGGAAAAACACCATGAAAAAACACTAAGAAGCCAAAGACGATTGATTCATATTATGGAGACAGGGAAGACCAAAATGCCAAATTCAGAAGAGGACAGCATGGTCACTACAGCCACATCTAAAACCTCAAAAGGGAAAGTGAACTGGTCTCCAGACCAAAAAGTATTCTTGGAAGAACTCAAAGAGGACTTTAAAAACCAAATTAGGGAGGTAAAAGAAAAAATGGAAAAAACGGGAAAAAAAATTCAATGAGGAAAACAAATCTTTAAAAGGTAAAATCAGGGAATTTGTTAAGGAAAATCATAATATAAATGGGGAAAAAGTCTCATTGAAAAAGAAAATCAACCAAATGGAAAAGGAGATAGAGAAGATAAAGGAAGAAAACAAAACATTAACAATTAGAATTGGGCAAGTAGAAGCTAATGACTCTATGAGACATCAAGAATCAGTCAAACAAAATCTAAAGAATGAAAAAAAATAGAAGACAATGTGAAATATCTGATTGGAAAAAAAAACGACCTGAAAAATGGATCCAGGAGAGACAATCTAAGAATTATAGGTCCATCTGAAAGGTATGCTGAAAAAAAGAGCCTGGACAGTATCTTCCATGAAATCCTCAATGAAAATTGCCCGGAGGTTGTAGAACCAGAGGGTAAAATTATCATCAAAAGAATCTATCAATCGCCCTCTGAAAAAGATCCCAAATTGAAAACTCCAAGAAATATTATAGCCAAATTCCAGTACTACCAGGTCAAGGACAAAATACTTCAAGCAGCTAGAAAGAAACAATTCAGTTATCATGGAACTACAGTCAGGATCATTTGTTTCTATTTTAAATAAGAGGAGAAAGTGGAATATGAGCTTCTGAAAGGCAAAGGAGCTTGGGCTACAACCAAGGATCAAGTACCCCACAAAAGTGAGCGTAATTTTCCATGCAAGGAGATGGACATTAAGTGAAATAAGGGAATTCCAGACCTTCCTGATGAAAAGGCCTGAACTCAATGGAAAATTTGTTCTCCAAATACAAAAGTCAAGAGAGACATAAAAAGGTAAATGGGGGAAAATCTCTAGTTACTCAATAAGGCTAAATAGTTATATCCTGATATAGAATTATTTTGTTTTATGTATGTCAATCTTTTTTTTTAAATTTATTCGATATATTAAATTTTCAGCATTGATTTTCACAAGAGTTTGAATTATGAATTTTCTCCCCATTTCTACCCTCCCACCCACTCCAAGATGGCATATATTCTGGTTGCCCCATGCCCCTGTCAGCTGTCTCTTCTGTCACCCCACATCCCTTCCACCCCCTTTTCCCTTACTTTTTTGTAGGGCAAGATCAATTACTATGCCCCATTGCCTGTGTATCTTATTTGCTGGTTGCATGCAAACCTTTTGTTTTGAACATTTGTTTTTAAAGCTATAAGTTCCACATTCTCTCCTCTATTCCCTACCCATCCTCCCTAAGAGGGAAAGCAATTCAACATAGGCCACATGCATATCATTATATAAAACCCTTGCACAATAATCATATTGTGAAAGACTAACTGTATTTTGCTCCTTCCTAACCTATCCCCCTTTATTGAATTTTCTCCCTTGACCCTGTCCATTTTTGAAAGTGTTTGTTTTTGATTAACTCCTCCCCCTATCTGCCCTCCCTTCTATCGTACCCCCTTTTTTATCTTCTTCCTCCTTCCTTCTGGTAGGGTAAGAAACCTAATTGAGTATGTATGTTATTCCCTCCTCAGGTCAAATCTGATTATAGCAAGATTCACTGATTCCCCTCCCCCCACCTACCCCTTCTTCCATTCCTACAAAACTGTTTTTTCTTGCCCCTTTTAGGCAAGATAATTTACCCCATTCTATCTCTCACTTTCTCCTTCTCTCAATATATAACACTCTCTTCCCCTAATTTGAATTTTTTAGATATCATCCTTTCACATTCAACTCACCCTGTGCCATCTATATATCTATCTATCTACACACATATATACATACATATATATACATATATACACACACACATAAATACAAATATACATACACATATATGTATGTTCCCTTCAGCTACCCTAATACTGAAGTCTCATGAATCATACACATCATCTTTCCATGTAGGAATGTAAACAAAACAGTTCAAGTTCAGTAAGTACCTTGTGATTTCTCTTTCTTGTTTACCTTCTCATGCTTCTCTTCATTCTTGTGTTTGAAAGTCATATTTTATTTTCAGCTCTGGTCTTTTAACTGAGAAAGCTTGAAAGTCCTCATTTTTTTGAAAATCCACATTTTGCCTTGGAGCATGATACTCAGTTTTGCTGGGTAGGTGATTCTTGGTTTTAATCTTTGATCCATTGACCTCCAGAATATCATATTCCAAGCCCTTCAATCCCTTAATGTAGAAGCTGCTAGATCTTGGGTTATTCTGATTGTGTTTCAACAATACTCAAATTGTTCCTTTCTGGCTGCTTGCAGTATTTTCTCTTTGATCTGGGAGCTCTGAAATTTGGTGACAATATTCCTAGGAGTTTTCTTTTTGGGATCTTTTTGAGGAGGCAATAGGTAGATTCTGTCAATTTCTATTTTACCCTCTGGCCCTAGAATATCAGGGCAGTTCTCCTTGATAATTTCTTGAAAAATGATATCTAGGCTTTTTTTTTTTTGATCATGGCTTTCAGGTAGTCCAATAATTTTTAAATTCTCTCTCCTGGAACTATTTTCCAGGCAGTGGTTTTACCAATGAGATATTTCACATTGTCTTCCACTTTTTCATTCATCTGGTTCTGTTTTACAGTATCTTGATTTCTTATAAAGTCACTAGCTTCCATTTGCTCCAATCTAACTTTGAAGGTGGTATTTTCTTCAGTGGTCTTTTGGGCCTACTTTTCCATTTGGCTAATTCTGCCTTTCAAGGCATTCTTCTCCTTATTGGCTCTTTGGAGGTCTTTTTCCATGTGAGTTAATCTATTTTTTAAGGTGTAGTTTTCTTCAGGTTTTTTTTGGGGGGGGTCTCCTTTAGCAAGTCATTGACTTGTTTTTCATGGTTTTCTTGCATCACTCTCATTTCTCTTCCCAATTTTTCCTCTAGTTCTCTAACTTGGTTTTTCAAATCCCTTTTGAGCCCTTCCATGGCCTGAAACCAATTCCTGTTTTTCTTGGAGGCTTTTGATGTAGGCTCTTTGACTTTGTTGACTTCTTCTGGCTGTATGTTTTGGTCTTCTTTGTCAGCAAACAAAGATTCCAAAGTCTGTGTCTGAATTTGAGTCTGTTTTCACTGACTGGCCATGTTCCCATCCAACTACTTGACCCTTGAATTTTTTTGTCCAGCTATGACTACTTGTAGAGTATAGAGTACTTTGTTCCAAGCTTGAGGGGATATGCTGTTGTTTTCAGAGCTATTTCTATACAGCTAGCTCTGCCACACCAGTGCTCCTCCTCCCCCAAGAAGCACCAACCTGGACCTCACTCAGATCTTAAATAGGCTCTTCACTCCAACTGTTGTCTGCCACTTAATTCCTCTCACCAGGTGGACCTGGGGCTGGAAGCAACTGCAGCTGTAGTTCTGTAGCTGCACCTCCTTTGCTACCCCAGGGTGGTGGCCAAGCCTCAAACTCCTTCAATCTGTCCGAACAGAGTTTCCCACTAATCTTCTCTGTTGTCTTTGGTGTTTGTGGGTCGAGAGGTCTGGTAACTACCACAGCTCACTGATTCAGGGCGCCATGGACTGTTCTGCTAAGCTCCCGGTCTGGTTTGTCTGGGCACAGCCCACACTGTGCTCTGCCCCCGCCCCGCTCCCAGCTCTGGGCGATAGACCTTACCCAGTGACCATCCAGGCTGTCTTGGGCTGGAGCCCTGCTTCTCTTAGCTATTTCATGGGTTCTTCAGTTCTTCTCTTTTGTCTTTGGTGTTTGTGGGTTGAGAAGTCTGGTAATTGCCACAGCTCACTGATTCAGGATGCTAGGGCCTGTTCTGCCCAGCTCCCAGTCTGGTTGGTCCTGGCACGGCTCACACTGGGGTCTGCTCCACTCCTCTCCCAGCTCTGTGGCCAATAGACTTTACCCAGCAACCATCCAAGCTCTCCTGGGCTGGAGCCCTGCTTCCCTCTGTTATTTTGTGGGTTCTGCAGTTTTAGAATTTGTTCAGATGGGGGGCGGAGCCAAGATGGCGACAGGAAAGCAGTAACTGGCGTGAGCTCCCAACCAAGTCCCTCCAAAAACCTATAAAAAAAATGGCTCTGAACCAATTCTAGAACTGCAGAACCCACAAAGTGGCAGAGGGAAGCAGGGCTCCAGCCCAGGACAGCCTGGATGGTCTCAGGGTAAGGTTTGTCCCAAACGGAACTCCCAGCCCCCAGCTGAGGGGAGCGGAGCTGAGCCAAGCAGAGCCCAGCGCTCGCGGCGCTGCGTGGCGCGGCAGACCGCGGACCGACAAGACCAGGACTGGAGCGGAGAGTGCCCTAGCATGCTGAATTACTGAGCTGTGGCATGTACCAGACCTCACAACCCACAAACAGGAAAGACAACACAGAAGGTTAGTGGGAAAAGCTGC
>CM053623.1:272907343-272965365 GCA_028646595.1 Phalanger gymnotis
ATATCCCTACCCTTTAATAGATTGTTGCCAAAGTACTCCAAATCCTGTGGTCCCTTGGGGTTAGTCCATTGTCCTCACCTTAGAGACCACTGTTTTGTGTCAATGAAATTACTGATGATGTTTAGGTACTCCCCTGCTAAAACATTCTTTTTTTCATAATATTTATAGAACATTAGAGGACATATGGTAGATTAAATAGGATGCAGCATTTAGGGTGCTATATCTAGACCTAGACTGTATCTCAGAATCCAATTAGTCCAACTCCCTCAATTTATACAAGATAGCTGACATTCAGAAAATTTAAATATCTTGCCAAAGTCACCCAGGTAGTAAATGGCAGACCCAGACCTCAGAAGCAAGTCTTTTAATTTCCAAGTATATTAACTTCTCTATTACAATACAGCACTAGTAAAATCTTGTCTTTATAAGTGCCATAAAATACATGAACCATAACACACACACATACATGTATACACAATGCACATTTACATGTATATATGTATACACATATTGATGTTAAGTATTATTGCATTGCATCTGGATACATATGTGTGTATGTGTATGCATGCATGCATATAGGTCCATGGACACAAGAAAGACTAAGATCCCCCTGCACTAGAGGAAGGCTTTTATGACATCAGTGTCCTCTGTGGGTGTGTCCCTAAGGCAAAATGGGCTCCTTAGTACTTAGTTTGGGGGTGCCCTTGAGGAGTTTGGCTTTTGTTTACCTTGAGTGAAAATACTTTCAGCTGTTAAATGCTAAGCCCCAGGCCCAAAGCCCTATCAGGTGTGAAACCTGTGTGGGTGTAGATTAATGATTTAAGAGGGGCCAACTGGGGAACCAATGGTCTCTGGTCTCTGGTCGTTGAGGCGGGGCTTGAGAACACCAGAGGCTTGGCTGTGAGCAGGGGTGAGAAACTACAGCTGAAGCCAAAGCAGAGCCAAGCCGTGGAACCCAGGAGTTCCAGCAAGGACTTGAGGCCAATGAATATGATTTATGCTGTCTTGTTTCTCGGTGGCCTCCTGGTTACTCTTGTGAGGCAGACCTACTGGGCCTGGGGCTTTTTGGTCAAGATGTCAGAATGGGGAGGCTGGTTCGCTAATTTGTTGCTCTGGGGCCTAAATAAATGTTCTGATGCTTTCTACTTAGAGAATCTCTCATACCTTGTGATTTCAAACCATTCAAACATATGCATGATTATATTTGAGATTATAAATTCAGCCTTCCTACTACAGTGGGGTGTGTGGAAAGACATGAACATGAACTTTTTGAGGCTAAGATAGTGCAGAGTTTCTTGAATTTCTGTCCTTAGAACTGGTAACTCACTTTCAAAACTACTCATCCATTGAGGAACTTAAGGGGATAATTGTTTCTTGGCTAATAGTAACCAGGTAAATGGGAAAGCAGATTTGATTTTGTTTCTTTACCTGTTTTTTTTTTCTCTCTACAAGTTATAGGTACCAATTGAATGTTAACTCTGTGAAAGCAGAAATACTTCATTTATATATATATATGTATGTATGTGTATATATGTGTATATATCCAATATATGTGTATATATATATCCAATGCCTATCACACCATACAACATATACATAATACATATTGAATAAATATGTGTTGCTTGATTGATTTCCAAAATAAAATCAGTATTTAAGTGAAGAACATCACTGAGAAATGCCATGGGCATGAAGCTGCCTGGTCTGTCAGAGAAGGAAATATTTTAAACATTTATTTGGAAATTTTACCTAAGGATGTGATGGCAACAATGGTAGGTAATTCACTCTGCTTCAATGTTCCAGACAAAACATCATGCTATATCCACATGATAAAAATCTGAACAGAAAGCTAGGAGAACCCATTCTCCATACACTTTCTGGATTTGAGTAAAAACTTAGGGATCCTAGGCATCTGGATACATGCAGACTTCTATTTGTTAGTGAGGAAGAGAGTTTTTCCCCCAGTATGGAACTAAAAACAGCTACTGTATTCTCCTCCAGGTTTTACTGCTATGCTGTGTTAAAATTCTCTGAGTTTACCCAATGTCATGCTGATGTAGCTTGCAAGATAAGATAAAAAGTAACTTTGTGAGATATTTATATGGTATTCTGTGGCTAACTTTGTTCTAAATTGGGCATGTAATGAATGTATTGCTCTAAAAGCGTGGAAATAAAACCTATTATAGACTAGAAATGAATCATTGCAATGGAAAATCATTTTCTAAGCTGCAGTATTTTCTCTGCTCTTGCTTTGCTTTATTCCTTTTTAAGCTTTGCTGAAAAACAATTACTTTATCCTTACTTTTTACTTTTATTACAAATGACTTTTATGCTAAACACCTCCTCCTCTATTTGGTTTTCATTTAAAAGAGCCTATTGGAATTTAAGGCTTTATTTAATTGGTGTCAATGACCTGTCTTTTCACCTCTCTTTTCTCTTTCTTGCACTGATGATTTCATAAAAAATAAACAGCTTGAAAAAAACATAAAACTAATGAGAATTAAACAAAATCTTGTATAATACAAGATATTCAGCTCTGTATAACTATAAAGCCATGGAAAAGAGTTTTGCTCTAGTCTCTGCCGACTTTCCTATAATTCTCAAATTCTCTAGTATCATAGCCATGTGCTTAATTTATGACCATGCTATACTTCAATGAATTTCTGAGTTACTCTTACTTACTTGTATATATGTCTATATATCGTCTATATATATATATATATATATGTATATGTATATGTGTGTGCATACACATATACATATATATGTATGTATTTGACCATGATTTGGTGACAGCTAAGTCTGTTTATTTCCACGTAAAATGTCAGTTTCATCATTTTGTTGTTCTGAGTTAAATATCACAGTTAGAGATCAATATACATATATGGCAACATTATAGATACATTTCCTTTATTGTATCACCTGCTAGATTTTTCAAACAGATATTTTTTGAGTAAGCAGAAACTAGTAAATTTAATCATGCACTCAAAAACTACATTAGATGTTACTTCTGAAGCACTTAATCAAAAAAAGAGCAAAAACTGTCCAAATCTCTACATTTATCCAGTATACTTTGTGAATATGATTTCAAGTAGTTCTGAAATGTGTGTATGCCTCCACTTACATGAGCAAGGAAGAGCTGCAGAATGAAAACATTCCAACATTTGTCATTTGTAGGGAAAAATAATAGTAAAATTTCAGCAATTGTTCAATATAGCTGCCATTATCAAAAATAAGTGAGAGAAATTGTAACCATCCCTGAAAAAGGAATAGAGGCATCTTTGATACATAAATAGCCTGTTCTATACAAACAGAGCTTTAACAAAAGAAAATATAAACAATTCTATTATTGTATTAACATACATACTTATATAATCTTGGTTACCTGCATTTGAAAGTGGTGCTACATATCATCAATGGTCTTGCCTAAATTGTATCACCTAGGACTGAATGAATATACTATTCTAGAAATCATTTCGGAAAAGAAATATATGATTAAATTATTTCTTCCATGATTCAGGGCTGTGGGTGTGTGTTTCTGTGTGTGTGTGTGTGTTAATGTATCCTATGAAAGTCTTAGTTTTGCGGGCTGACATGTTGCTTTGTTAACCTTTCAGCTTAGTCACCTGAAATAAATGGCTATAGTTATTTGCAAGGAACACAGGTGCACAGAAATCTGCTAATGGTGGAGTTGAACCATTTCTGTGACAGAGGCCAGAAAAAAAAAAAGTGTTGATAGTAGGGTATTAGGCAATTAAAATTTTCAAGTACAGCGTGCCTCATCTTCTGTCTTAGAAAATTGAGAAAAAGTTTGAATTACTTAATACTTCACTGCTCTAGAAGAGGAAGAATTCAGAAGTAGTTCCTTGGTCTCACCCATATTCTTAAAACTTTTTTTTTTTCAAATATCTGTTTTGTATTCACCTCCACCTTTCTCTCAGTTATTTATATCAAAGGTCTTTTGTCACAGGTATGAACAATGTTAAAGTTGGTTCTGTACCCTATTTATTTTTTCTGTTTCCTATTTTTTTCACGGTCTAACTTGTAGTAGACACACCATAGATATGTGTTGAATTGTCATGAATTAAAGGACCATACCTTCCTCAAAAGCTAGATAAGATTGAATGGCAAATGATCAATGGTGATCACATTAGACTGCAGATTATAAATTATAGTAATAGAAACTGATAGCATTAGGATCCCTTCACCTTACAGGGTCAAAACCCGGAATTTTGAAGGAAGTAGGCAACCACTCTTAGATGACCCAAGATGTTCTGTGGATAGTATCAAGGTCCTTATCTGCAATGTCAGTCCACCCAGGTGCTATGAATAATGAAGTCTATTGTTTATACAAATATAAATAATATGTATTGTATTCAAAATGGTAGCTAATTCAGAGATATCTCAGTTATGGACTGAGTTGCATGTGTACTTTCCAAGAGGAAGTTCATAATTGTCTCAAACCATTTGTGTTCTCTTCCATCATAACTTACTTTTCTAATTCCTATAACGTTATGTATTTTTATACTTCAAACACAATGGGAAATAGACAATGATAGCATAGTGATTGTAAAGATGAAGAAGAAAAAAAATGAGTTTCTCTAATTCTTTTAATCTAGGTTTACCTTTAGAATTTTCATTTATGCCTAAACTTTAAACTAGTGAAACAGAATGCAATATGCCAAGTTGAATATTTTTGTTTGGACATATTAATCTTTATTGCATACATAAAATATTTTACTGAATTGGAATAATATCTTTAAAATAGAAATATATGTGTTTGAAAATTCTTAGTTGTTTTAAAATTAAAAGACATATTCAGAATATAAACTGTTACATTAGTGCAAGTAGTTAATTATGACATAAATTGTACTTTTCTCAGATATATTAAAATTAACTTTTGTAGTATGGTTTTTGGTTATACCAAATTTATTGTTATGGTCAAATTTTTTTTCCTAATTGCTTGTATATTCTGTGCCTTATATGAGAGAAACTTTTTTGAAATTAAAGTTAGTAAAAGTATTCTTCAGTCACTTATGAGTGAAGACTGACAAATCTGTCTACACCGTATTGAACAAAGATATTTGAAGAATATCAATTTTGTGAAGTCAATGAGAAACTTGACAAATTTAAGGCTCCAAACCAAAACTTCTAATTTTATCATGCACTACTATGAGAGTCCAATATGTAGTATAAGTAAGTGTTCCTGTTTTTATTTTTTTAGTCCTTTTTATAAAATAAAAAAAAAAGAAGTCTGGGACTTAAGGGTATAAAAATTTCATATACTAGCAGTCAGAGTTAATGTGTTCTTTGGTTCTATCAAAATTTTTGTGGTTTCTTTCAAGCAGTGATTTGATAGATAGGGATGAGAGGCAATATATTTGGAAGGGAAGGTGATAAAATATAAAATCTCAATATATTTTTCCTCAAGAGCAAAAAAAAATGTTATACTAAATTTAGTCCTTAGAAATGCAAAAAGAAGAGACAAGTTATCCTTCACTTTTTTATTTGTAATTCTTCTCTACCCATTCATTTGAAGTAGAATTAATTCTCCTCTCCATTCCCAAAACTTCTATCCTAGTTCATATCCTTAGCACCCTCTTCAAATCAATACTATTATTCTACTAATGAAATATCATTAATGTCTGAATTGGTCTCTCTACTTCTTGGCTCTTATCCAATCCATTTTCCTTACACCTAATAAGTTGTTACTCCTGTAATACAGATCTTATCATGGCAATTGCATACTCAACATTTATTACTGGCTTCCTATTTCCTTTAAAATAAAATATAAAGTTACCAGCCTAGTGCTTAATGCTCTGTCCAAGATGGTTACCTGTACCAACAATCCGCTAGGAGCTACTATAGGGGTATAAGACCTGCCAACAACCAGCACACAGAAAACTGCCAACATAGGTTCTTTATCTTCTTTTCTAAGGAAAGCAACTTTATGGGGTTAACAATCTCAGTTTAGTCAAACATACACATATCATTCACAGTTCAGGGAGAAAATATCAGCCCCCTGAACTTCAAGGCAAATACAAACAGAAATTACAAATATCAACAGACAGACCTTGTCTGATTCAAATCACAATACATGGTTGCCAGAGAAGAACCAACATCTGGGTTGCAAAGCTGGGGCATTTTGCAGCTTTCCCAGAGTCTCAACACTCCTTTCATGAGTGTGCCCCAAAAGTCAAATGCCAAGCTCTCTTCAATTATATCCTGTTCAGAGTCCTGAGGGCTCTGACCTCACCCAGGCTGGGTGTGGGAAAGTTCTCCATCTCTAGTATCACATCATATATAAATGAATGACTTCCAGTTATCTCAGTGATGAGAAATACTCTAAGACCAAAAGATTGCACTTTATCTGCCCCATTCAAACAAAGGCCAGAATCATTAAAGCCACTTAAGAGAAGAACAGCAAAAAAGCCCAACTTAATTACTATTACATAACCGCAAGGGGTAAGCTGATAAATTATTAATGACTAATACTTTTTTGAACAATGCATGCACAACACATTTTTAAGTTTACGTTTTCTCTATTATTTTCAAAAGTCTAGACAATCAACCCAATAACAACAAACCCTTAATTTGTGGCATTCGAAAGTATTCAAAGTATTCATGTTGAAAGGTATTTCACATTAGAAATTTAACAATAGACTATCAAGCTGATTTCAGTCAACCTTTTCCTAATCCTCATATAACTTCATCTTAGACAGTATTTCTTTCACATACTTTCCACTCCAGTTATCCTAGTAACATTTCTCTATATACAACATTCTACCTCTCACTTACATGATTTTGCATAGAATGTCCCTTGTGTCTGTAAATCAATCTTGCCTCTACCATAAGAAAAAAAAGTAAAAACAAAGAAATGAACAAATCAATCTTAGTTTCCTTCAAAATACAGCTTAGATGATTGCTGTGAAATTTTCTTTATCCCCATCCCCTACCCCAGTTGTTTACCCTGTCTCATCCTGTCATTGCTTTATGTTATGATATAAAATGATTTTCAAGTTTAATGGTACCTCAGTTTCTATATATCAACCTAGATAAGAAGAGAATATCTACAGTGGTTCATAGTTTATTGAACATTGGCCATTCAAAACCTAGCATCTGCTGATTTGCCTGTGGTGAGGATTGTCTTCCATATATGACATGAAGATATCATTTTGCAACTTGAAGGGAGGCAGAATACCTAACTATCTCCTTCTCTCCCAATCTCTATGATGAGGGCACAGTCTATGGGAACCCCCTTGAACCTGGGGTACAGTCTCTGGGAACCCCGTTGAACTCTCCTTGAATCTTCCCACTTGATTTGGCCTTGGCCTGAGGCTATAACCTTACATCATCAGGCCCAAATCTCTACCTAGCCTTGCGTTGTATCGCCCAGCTACTTCCCACCCTTGATACTATCAATATCCATGCCTTCAGATACTTCTCACCTTTAATCCCATTCTCTTGGTTCCTGGAGTCTGACCTCATCCTGGTCCCATCAAGCTCCTCCTTAGACTCTTCCTCAGGTCCCTCCCCAAACCCCTCCTCTAATCACCCCAAGCCAACCCTCAATCCCTCCCACAATCTTTTTGTATATAATCTCCATCTTGCCTCCTTAAAGGTGCTCAGAGTCAATCTAGCTCAGCTTAGATTGAATCTGGCCCCTTGTGAAAACAGGCGTCACAAAGGGTGGAATTTCTTAAGATAACCCACTATGGTTAATCCTTAATAAATTTTGTCTTTTTCCTTGGCTGAGAAGGCTCAAGTTGAATTCTTTCAGCAGGACCTGGTATTTTGTGTCAGGAATTTTGGGGTCTCTCAAGCACCCCTAAGACATATGGTTCCCTACCATCATCATTTTTCTTTAACTTCTTCATCTACCCTCTACCCTCTTCTCTCCCCAACCTTCTCCAAGGGAAAATTTAATTCCTGACAGAAGGAAGAAAAGGACATGGGGCCAGAAACTCAGAAACTTGTATATTCTGCTCTATTTGAAAGTTGAGGTACTAGGCTAAAATTATATCTACCAACTTCCTTAAATATTATCTGTTTTGAGGTTTAGGTTCAGGCTAAGATCTGATGACTTTTCATAACTTGAGAATGCAGGACCCCAACCTTTCTATGCCGGGCTTAACACTTTTTCTAACAAGTACCAGTTTCCCAACGAATACACATAATTAGTATCAAAGAAAGTCATTTATCCATTTCCATAGCAAAATTGAAATCAGAAAACAATGCTTACATATAAGAATATATGTCAGAGATATTATAGATAATACAGAATGAAGATTCCCTCCCATTGGGGGAGTGAGGCAATTGGGGAGAGAGAGAACTCAGCTCAACTTATATTTAACCCATGGAAAGTATCCTGAAGTCTTTAGTGTAGTAATCTCAGGAGGGGAACACAATGGAAACATCTAGTTCTTCATCTATCAGGTTTTTGCTTTTTTTGAGATTATTTTTTTTTCCTTCATCAACCTGAAGTAGAATTGGTATCTTTTATCTTCTCTTTGTAAGCTGGATTCCAGAAGTGCCTGAAGTTTCTGAAGAACTTCAAGGAGGTTTAAGAATTCAAAAAATATCAGAAGAAGTTGAAGTTCTTTTCTCTGTTCTTGTCAACTCTGCCCTGCCATTGCTGTTGCTGCAATTCATTGCTCTCCACAAATGAGGAGAGTCCCATATCAATAGAATTTGAGACTTGTGTTACATACCAGCTTAGCTAGTGTGTATGGTGAAGGGTGGGGATGGCGGTTTGCAAATTCATTTATATAGGAAATACACTGCAAGTAAATGTCCTTTATGTAGTTGGTAAACAAGTCAGAAAGCAAATAAAGTTGGTCTGGAGAGATTTGTTTTTGATGAAGACATACTATTTCCATAATTATCTCTCCATTTTCTAGATGTTCATTGTCTCTTTAATCATCTCTTCTAGAATTTTGCAGAAATTAAAGTCAAACTGACTGGTTGCTAAAGTTTTCAAACACTATTTTCTTTTGTTTCCTTTCCTTTAAAAAAAATAATGAACACATCTTTTCACGTCCCATAGTATCTTGTCTTCCTTACTGTCTATAATTTTGTGACATGTCAGTGACAGTGACTCTGTTATCAAATTCACATCTGATTTCACAATCGAAGGACTTGAATAGTGTGACTTGAAATCACAAAGCTGGATATCTTCTTACTATATCTTACTTACTTTGGGAACCAACTACCTGTTAACTGTTTTGTGCTTTCATTTTCAAAGGGAAGGTTATTCTTCTGTGGAGACAATTCAGAAATAAAATGAGAATTGAGCAGCTCTCCTTTCTCTTTTGTCATATTTTATCAGCATTTCATCCACTGGGAACATCCATAAGCCTTTCTTTGATTTTTCTCTTTCATCCATTACAACCTCAAACAAACAAATAAAATGTTTTCTTCTCCTTAGCTTTCCTCACAATATGAGGTCATGCTGAGATTTAGCACTCTGGACAATATTTTCGCAGAGCGATGGCATAACCTTGAATTTGTCCTCTATTATCTGTATTCCCTTCAATTTTCTATATATATCAAAATAGAAGCTGAATGGTGACTTACTGGAATATGCAGACAGATCTCTTCAATTACTCATTCAAATTGAAATTATTTCCTTTTATGTCTTATAATTTCTTCTTGACAGTTCCCTATCTTTTCTGGTCTGATTTCTGCTTTATAATTGTTGCCCTTTTTATTTCAGTATTTAAAAAAACATTTTTTTGTTTTCATTTAAAGAAAAGATTCATTCTTATTTTTTTTAGTCTCCCATCTACTTTCCCCTTCCCCAGATGAATTTTAATCCACAGACTAATAACCTGTTGTTTTTCTGAACTTTTAAAATATTACTTTCTGGAAATTAAGGGAGTATGAGATGTGATGCCTGGCCTTTTTTGTTTTATGACACAAATTCTCTCAGAGATTTGTTACAAACCCCAAGGGATGTGATAATAGAAGAAAATATTTTCTTACTTTTAGTGAGAGATATATTTAATATAGACTTTCCCCTTGTTGGTTGCTCAACCATTGGAAAGATAAATTCATCTAATGATGACTTTAGTCAGATTGAGAATATATTGGAAAGTGCCAGTAGTCCTCTGGATAATTGAAATGCCTCATGATTATGTTATCAGGTTCTCAGTGTATTTTAATTGAGATTTCAAATTATCTCAAATGAGATAATAATTTGATTTTTAATAGTTTATTTTCTCTCAGTTACATGCGAAAACATTTTAAACTTTCATTTTTAAAACTAAGTTCCAGATTCTTTTCCATTCCTCCACCCCTCTCCCTTCCCTGAGATGGCAAGCAATTTGATATAGGTGAGAATATTTTTAAAGTGCTTAGTACAGTGCCTGCTCCATAATACATATTTAATAAATGTCTCTTCCCCCATTTCCTAAACTCTTTATCTATTACTTCTTTGGGATCATTTTACCTTAGTATAATCCATTGGGAAAAAAAATCCCTACCATTTTTCTTTCCATTGATCAATATCTACATGCTTTTTGAATTTTTTCTCATTAATATGCTATCTTAATCTATAATATTACTGTTCTTTTACAAGTTGGTTCAATTTAATAAAGTATCACTATCCAGAGTCATAATATAGTTGCATGTTTTGTCCTACCATGTGTCACTTATATCCAAGAGGCCAATTTCTACATTTTTTTTGCTTGTTGCCTAGCCTTTAGACATATGAGTCCATGGCATTACTGTTTAAGTTTGTTGGCTTGATTTTTTTTAACTACTGACTTCTTTCTTAGATTTTCGTCTCCTGGGTAAAATAAATAGGGAAACAAAGGATAAAAAAAGTCTTTAAAATACCACTGAATAAGTAACACCCATGACTAAATATAATGTGAATTATTTTAAGGTAAATAAATATGTGTCACCTGAATGAAAAAATAGGATGAAAAGACTGTTTTAATGCTAGTAATGAGACTAAATATTCAATAGATCATTATCATAGTTGCAATTTAGGCAATATATACACATATATATGTATATATATAAAAATTCAATACAAAAGACAAATGTTAAGGATACACATGTGGCTTATGTTGAATTGCTAGACTTCCTAGGGAGGGTGGAGGGGAAGGGAAGAGGGGAGAGAATTTGGAACTCAAGGTTATAGAAAAACAGATGTTCAAAAGTAAAAAAGTTTTTTTTTTCTCTCATGCAACTAGAAAATAAGATGCACAGGCAATGGGGCATAGAGATCTACCATGCCCTACAAGAAAGTAAGGGAAAGGGGGATGGGAGGGCAAACTGGGGAACAGGGCAAACTGGGGAACAGGGCAACCAGAGTGTACGCCATCTTAGAGTGGGGGGGGGTGGAAATGGGGAGAAAATCTGTAATACAAACGCATGTGAAAATCAATGATGAAAACTAAACATATTAAAAATAAATTAAAAAAAAGGGGGAAAAAAAAGACAAATGTTTACTAAATGTTTAACATTCTCAATTTTTACCCACCCCAGCTTCTACTACCTCTTTGTATATTGTCTACTACATATTAACAACAAAGTCCACTCACAAGAGAGAAAAATAAAAATTACAATTAAAATGACAGTAGACAGTATAAAACACTTAGGACTGTATTTGTTAAGACATACCCAGGAACTATACAAACACAATTACAAAACACTTTTCACACACATAATATCAGATCTAAACAATTGGAAAAAATATCAAATACTCATGGGTAGGCCGAGCCAATGTAACAAAAATGGCAATTCTTTCAATGCTAGTTTACTTATTCAATACCGTACTAATAAACTACTAAAAAAATATTTTTAGAGGTAGAAAAAAATACCAGAATTCATCTTGAAGATCAAGAGGTGCAGAATGTCAAGAGAATTAATGAAAAAATGTAAAGGAAGGTGCCCTAGCCAAAGCAGATCTAAAGTTATATTACAGAAGATGGTGACTGAAAAGCAAAGATTTGCTTAAGCTCCCTCCCAGGTCCCTCCAAAGACCTATAAAAATGGCTTTGGACAAATTATAGAGCTACAGAACCCACAAAATAGCAAAGGGAAGCAGGGATCCAGCCCAGGACAGCCTGGATGGTTGCTGGGAAGGGTCTATCACATGGAGCTAGGAGCAGAATGGAGCACAGCCCAGAGTGGGCCATACCAGGACTAACCAGACCTGGAGCCAGGCAGAACAGATGTAGAGCCCTGAATCAGTGCGTTATGGCAGGTACCAAACTTCTCAACCCACAAATGCTGAAGACAACAGAGCAGGTTAGTGGGAAAAGCTTCTGGGACAGAGTGAAAGGAGTTTGTGGTTGGCCACCACTCCAGGGGGCAGTGAAGGTGGTGCAGCTCTGAGGCTGCTTCCAGAGCTACAGCTGCATTTGCTTCCAGGCCCAGGCCCACCTGGTGGGAAGAATTAAGCCATAAATTAGAGCAGGAGTGCAAAGCTTGCTCTGCCCTGCCTGGATCTGGCCCACAATCCTAGTTGGTGGTTCTTGGGGGAGAAGGAGCACTGGTGTGGCAGAGCTTGCTGTGTAGAAGTAGCTCTGAAAATACAGCACAGCCCCTCAAGCTTGGGAAAAAGTACTCTCTACTCTAAAAAGAGTCATACCCTGACAAAAAGGTCAAGGGTCAGGTAAGTTGGCTGGGGACATGACCAGGCAGCTAAAATGGACTTAGATTCAGTCTCAGACTTTGGAATCTTTCTTTGGTGACAAAGAAGACCAAAACATACAGCAAGAAGAAGTCAACAAAGTCAAAGAGCCTACATCGAAAACCTCCAAGAAAAAATATGAACTCGTCTCAGGCCATGAAAGAGCTCAAAAAGGATTTGGAAAAGCAAGTAAAAGAAGTAGAGGAAAAATTGGGAAGAGAAATGAGAGTGATGTGAGAAAACTATGAAAAACAAGTCAATAACTTGCTAAAGGAGATCTAAAAAATACTGAAAAAAATACTGAAGAAAACAACACCTTAAAAAATACACTAATTCAAATGCAAAAGAGCTGAGAAGAATGCCTTGAAAGGCAGAATTGGACAAATGGAAAAGGAGGTCCAAAAAACCACCGAAGAAAATACTACCTTAAAAATTGGATTGGAGTAAGTGGAAGCTAGTGACTTTATGAGAAATCAAGATATTCTAAAACAGAACCAGAGGAATGAAAAAGTGGAAGACAATGTGAAATATTGAAAAAAACACTGACATGGAAAACATATCCAGGAGAGATGATCTAAATACTATTGGACTACCTGAAAGCCATGATCAAAAAAAGAGCCTAGATATTATCTTTCTAGAAATTATCAAGGAGAACTGCCCTACTAGTCCATAGCCATAAGGTAAAATAGAAATTAAAAGAATCTACTTAGCACCTCCTAAAAAAGATGCTGAAAGGAAAACTCCTAGGAATATTGTTGCCAAATTCCAGAGCTTCCAGGTCAAGGAGAAAATATTGCAAGCATCCAGAAAGAAACAATTTGAGCATAGTGGACACACAATCAGGATAACCCAAGATGTAGCACCTTCTGCATTAAGGGTAAGAAGGGCTTGGAATATGATATTCCAGAGGTCAATGGAGCTAGGTTTAAAACCAAGAATCACCTACCCAGCAAAACTGAATATAATGCTCCAAGGCAAACTATGAATTTTCAATAAAATAGAGGACTTTCAAGCTTTCTGAGTAAAAATACCAGAGCTGAATAGAAAAATTGACTTTCAAACCCAAGAATCAAGAGAAGCATGAAAAGGTAAGCAAGAAAAAGGAACTTATAATATATGTAAAAACTAAAAAAAAATAAAAAAAAACTAATATATTATATCCCATCATAAGGAACTTACTAAAGTTGAACCATTTTGTTTATATTCCTACATGGAAACTTGATGTGTGTAATTCATGTGACTTCAGCATTAGGGTAACTGAAGGTAATACACATACACACACACACACATATTACAGAGAGAGACAGAGGGCACAGGGTGAGTTGAATATGAAAGTATGATGTCTAAAAATATAAAATAAAATTAAGGGGTGAGAGAGGACTATATTGAGAGCGAGAGAAAGGGACAGATAGACTGGGATAATTTATCTCACATAAAGGTGGCAAGAAAAAGCAATTCTATTGGAAGGGAAGAGGGGGCAGGTGAGGGGGAATGAGTGGATCTTGCTCTCATCAAATTTGACTTGAGGAGGGAATAACATACACACTCAATTGGGTATCTTACCCCACAGGAAAAGAGGAAGGTGATAAAAAGTGTGTATGATAGAAGGGAGGGCATATAGGTTGAGGAGGTAATCAAAAGGAAACACATTTTGGAAATGGAACAGAGTCAAGGGAGAATATTGGATAAAGGGGGATAGTATAGGAAGGAGCAAAATATAGTTAGTCTTTCACAACATGAGTATTGTGGAAGGCTTTTACATAATGATACACATGTGTCCTAAGTTGAATTGCTTGCCTTCTTAGGGAGGGTGGGTGAGGAGGCAAGAGGAGAGAGAATTTGGAACCCAAAGTTTTAAAAGCAGATGTTCAAAAAAAAGTTGTTTTGCATGCAAATGGGAAACAAGATATACAAGCAATGGATCATAGAAATCTCTCTTACCCTACAAGAAAGTAAGAGAAAAGGGAATGGGGAGGTAATGGGGTGACACAAGGGAGGGCTGACTGGGGAACAGAGCAATCAGAATATTTGTCATCTTGTAGTGGGAAGGAGGGTGGAAATGGGGAGACAATTTGTCATTCAAAATCTTGTGGAAATCAATGCTGAAAACTAAAAATATTAAATAAATAATAAAAAACAAAAAAAATAAAAAAAGAATAAAATTATAGGGCAGTAACCATCAAAACATCCTGGTACTGGCTAAGAAATAAAGTGGTGTATCAATGTAATAGATTAGGTACACGAGACACAGTAGTCTCAGACTATAGTTAATGCAAAGACACCAGCTTCTGGGGTAAGAACTCACTGTTTGTAAAGTAAGATTATACATAATTTAGGCAAGAAGAGTAATACTAGAAGCAAATTAGGAGAGCAAGTAATAGTTTACCTGTCATATCTATGGAGAAGTGAAGAATTTATAGCCAAACAAGAGACAGAGACAATTATGAAATGCAAAATGGGTGCTTTTGATTACATCAATTATTATTATTTTTTTGCATAAACAAAGCTAATGCCCGTCAATTGTAGAATGGCTCAACAAGTTGCAGTATATGAATGATGAACATGCTGATTTCAGAAAAATATGGAGAGACTTACGTGAGCTGATCCTGAATGAATTGAAGAGAATCAGGATTGGGTTATGATCAGCTACAACAGATTTAGCTCCTCTGTGCACTGTAATGATCTAAGATATTGCAAAAAACTCATGATAGAATATGCTATCCACATCCAGAGAAAGAAGCATGGAGTCTGAGTGCAGATGGAAGCAGACAATTTTCTTTGCTGTTGTTGTTTTTCCTTTCTTCAGTAATTCTCTTTGGTTCTGAAAGTTCTTTACAACATCACTATGTTTAATATGATTGTATATGTATAGCATATTTAAGATTGCACGCTGTTTTGGGGAAGCAGGACTAGAGTGAAGGGAGAAAATTTAGAAATCAAAATCTTATAAAACAGTGTTGAAAGGTAAAAATAAATGAATTATTACGAAATAGTTAAAGAAAAGAACTCATTATTTCACACGAAACTGCTGGGAAAACTGGAAAACATCATGGCACTACCTAGACATAGATCAAGATCTTACATTGCAAGCCAAGTTAAGGTCAATATAGGTGCATGACTTAGACATAATGGGTGATAGGCAAATTAGGAGAGCAAGGAATGCTTTATCTGTCAGATCTCTGAAGAAGGGACAAATTTAGAACCAAACAAGAGAGAGAGAGAGAGAGAGAGAGAGAGAGAGAGAGAGAGAGAGAGCATTATAAAATGTAAACTAGGCCCCAGCCCTGAGATTGCAGAAGTGGCTGCAACTATGGTGACAGAAGCAGCGGTAGTAGCAATAGCAGTGGATACTTCTGGAGCTCCAGGTCCACAGATAGTGGGGGGAGTCAAGAGACTGATCAGAGAGGAAGTGCAGAGATCACTTTGCTGGTGCTGAGGCAGGATTCTCTTGCTTTGCCTTGCTTGGATCTGGGTCACAGTCCTGGTTGGTAGTCCTGGGGTGAGGAGGAGCACTGGTATGGCAGAGATTGTGGTAATTGTGGAGTAGGAGTCCTCCTAGTAGTTATGTGGCATCAGATTATATCACCTCAAAAGAATTGAAAATTTATAGGTGCTTAGAAGTAGCTCTGAAAACAGCAGCCCAAAACCTCTGAAGCTTGGGATAGACCACTCTCCACTCAGGAAGCAGTTATACCCTGACAAAGAGGTCAAAAGTCAAGTAATTAGCTGAGAAAATGAGCAGACAGTGGAAAAGGACTCAAACTATAGAATCTTACTTTGGTGACAATGAATATCAAAACATACAGCCAGAAGAAGTCAACAAAGTCAAAGAGCCCATTTCAAAAGCCTCTAAGAAAAATATGAATTGGTTTCAGGCCATGGAAGAGCTCAGAAAGGATTTGGAATATCAAGCAAGAGAAGTAGAGGAAAAATTGGGAAGATGCAATAAAATCATGAAAATGAGTCAATAGCCTGCTAAAGGAGACCCATAAAATACAAAATATTTAATTTAAATTATATCAAGTTAAAAAGGTTTTGCGCAATACGAACAATACAGTCAAAATTAAAAGAAATGTAGAAAGCTAGATAACAATCATTCCAGCAAGTGTGTCTGATAAAGGCCTCATTTCTCAAATATGTAGAGAACTGAGTCAAAATTGTAAGAATAGAAGACATCTCCCAACTGAGAAATGTTCAAGGGATATGAGTAGGTAGTGTTCAAATAAAGGAAACAAAACTATATGTAGGCTTATGAAGAAGCGTTCTAAGTCACTTTTGATTGGAGAAATGCAAATTAAAACAACTCTGGGGTGTCACAACAGCCCTATCAGATTGACTAATATGACAAAAAGGGGAAAAACGAATATCAAAGATGTGAGAAAATTTAGACACTAATACAGTGTTGGTTGAGTTGTGAACTAAGTTAACTGTTCTTTAGTGCTATCTCAAATTGTTCTTAAAGAGCTACCTAACTGTACATACCCTTTTATCCAGCCATACCATTACTAGTTCTGTATCCCAAACAAAACATAAAAAGGGAGGAGGGAGGAAAGATCTACATACACAAAAATATTTATAACAGCTATTTTTAAGGTGGCAAAAAAAGAAATTGGAGGAATGCCCATCAGTTGTGGAATAGCTGATTAAGTTGTGGCATATGAATATAATGGAATACTATTCTGCAATAAGAAATGACAATAAAGATGATTTCAGAAAAAAAAACTGTAAAGACTTATATGAACTAATATGAAGTGAAATGAGTTTAAGATAACATTGTAAAGAGTAATAGCAACTTTGTGTAATGATCAACTCTGAATGAATTAGCTCTTTTCAGCAATACAATGATCCAAGACAATTACTAAGGCCTCATGAGGAAAAATTCTGCCTATAACCAGAGAAAGAACTGATGGACTCTGAATGCAGACTGAAGCATACTATTTTCACTTTCTTTATTTTTTGAGGGTTTTTTTTCCATTTTGTTCTGTTTCTTCTTTCATTCTATGGCTAATATGGATGTATGTTTTATATGATTGCACATATATAACAAATGAAATGGAATACTGTTTTAGGAAGAGGGAAGCAGAGGGAAGGAGAAAAAAACTTCAAAATTTAAAAATTTGTAAAAATAAATTTAAATCATTTTTATATGTAATTAAAAAATAAAATTATATTAGAAGTGAATGGTATTTTTTTACAAGCAACTGGGGAATATTTGGAATTTTTTTATTATTCATCCTTCATTTTCAAAGACAACCAACTATATCACAGGTAAATGTCTTAACTTCCTCATGAACTGGATTTAAGTGAAGCAGATTTGCAATATCATCAGCCTCACTCTGTCTTCCAGAGTCATCAAAGTCCAGCAGCAAAATAAAGTCAAGACCACGGGTGATAGACCAGGATGTATTGGATGACCTTGTTGTCTTCAATGTCTGACCAAGTTCTAAGTTCTTCACCTTGAGGACTATTGGAAAAAAGTTGTTCTCATCCTCCCAGTCTTCTGTGTGAAGTCTTGCCATGCTTGTAGTAGACATCCTTTTGACTCCTCAATGGGTTTGTGGCCTATTGCTTATTGACTTGATTTAATCCATCTACTGAGCCATTCTTACTGGGTTAAGGCCGCTGCATGTGCTACAGCTTCTTAGAGCCACAGGTGAAAGTTGGGTGAGAAATGGACACCAAAAGTGGAACTCTAGAAGGAGACAGGCAAACTCTTACACCACAGGTATTAGTCCTCCATGGACACTACATATACCCCAACAAAATAAATAAAAATGTTAAAATAAACAATAAACAGAAATAATAATCAAAATTGAATGCCCCATAATAATTTTACTAATTGTCTCCAAAGAAGAAATGAGAAAACTAAACTCCTATTTTTTTCCAAAAGTAAGAAAATAAGGATGTGTTAAACTGAATTTTGTCAGACTTTTGCTGCAAGAGATTAGCTTTGCTGAACTGCATTTTTAATTTTTTTTTTTAGACTCAAACACCAGAACACAAATACAAAACAGAGAAAAGAAACAAAAACATATCAAACTTAAATATTGGAACTTAAATACACAGTAAGAAAGAAGAAAAAACATGTTGTTTGCATAGCAGAACATAAGAGAGGATTCAAAATAAATACTAATAAATTTTCATTTCAAGAAAGCCTGTATGACAAATATTACACTTTGCATTAAGAACTGTCCATCTTTTCTTTGCTCCCTTGTAAGTTTTCTCTTATTCTTCCTGTGCATTTTTTTTGCTTTGTTCTTGTTATGGTAATTTAAGGTGAGAATTTTTTTTTTTACTGTTTTCTGTTTTGGAGCACTGTGATAATCAAGTGATTTTGATGAGTTAGGCCTTTGTTTCTTTGATTAAATGAGGAGTCTGATGAACTGCTCAAGAAACAAGAAAGCCTAGTTCACATAGGTTTGAGTCCCATGACTGTGTCATCCTTTGACACTGAAGAGGGTATATAAACTCAGAATTTAGCATTTTGTTTGGGGCTCTCACTCACTGGAAGAGTGTCATGTGATTTGACCAGATGAGACTCTGGGTAGCCCCTGGAGCCCCACCCACCTCCGCCAGCTTTGAAAACTCAGATGTTGGTACCTCCTTCTCTGGCAACTATGTAATTCTTTGGTCAAACAGCTAGAGGCCTGTCTGTGGATAACTGTGTGTTTGCTCTGTTTATATTGTCTCTGTTTGTAATTTCTGTTTGTATTTGCTTTGAAGTTCAGAGTGCTGGCTCTTCCCTCTGAACTAAGTAAATGATATATGTATATTTGATTAAAGTGATATTGTTAACCCCTTATAGTTGCTTTCCTTATCAAAGCAGATCAAAGAATCTGTGCTAGCAGCCCTCCTGTGTGCTGGTGTTAATTAGCCTTGCACAGCCACAGCAGCTGCTAGCAGATTGTTGTTATAGTTCCTCCCCCCCCCACCAGGCTACAGTTAAGTGTTGATATATTTCTCTATAACTATAGCATACACATACAATATATACACATATACATACATACATCTATTTATATATGTATGTATGTACATACATATAGAAATATACTTTCTGAAATATTCTTTTCCTGATATTTTTATGTTTGTGTATATCTCATTTCCTATCCTTCTTGCCTCCTCTTCTTTACTTCTACCCATTAACTTGCCCTCCTATTACTTGCCTACCACCCTTGCTCTAAGGATCCCTCCCCTATCCTCCCATTTCCATAAATCTAAATACCCTTCTATAGCTCCCTATAACCTATTCCCTCACCCTCTCCTCTAAAGATCTCTCCCCTCCCTGTCACCTTACTGTTTATTTCTTTTGAATTTAGAAGACTTTTACACTCTTAAAAATATATATGTATTGCTCCTTCTTAACCCAATTCCCAAAGAAAGTAGGGTACCAGAACTACCAACCCCTGTCCCCCATCTAATTCCTATTTATTGATTCTTCATTTTTCACCTCATTTGTATGAAATAATTACTCTTTTAGCTGTTCTTAAATGATTTTGCTTTTTAAATTAATATCATACTCAGGTTTACCCCCAACCTTTTTTTGTTCCAGAATAAATAGGGTTTTATTTTATTCATATAAGAAGTGAAAAGATGGCACAATTCCCATTAGATGGATGAATGACACCTCAGTCGTGAATGGAGTCTAATGAAATATAAAGGTAAAAGAGAGATCTTTCATTTTCCCAAATCTCCAACTTTGGCTCCAGCTTAGAGTTAAGGATCAGAATCCTAGTTTCACCTTTGATTACAATTCTGGCCTTATAACTCTTCATCCTTCTGAATATAACTCATATATAACTCATCCTTCTGAATAAAGTTGGACCGTGTGCCTGGCCCCCACCTGAGCCCTCCCTCAGTACTCATCAAGGCTTAAATTGCCTAGCTTAATTTGGGTCTATAGAGTAAGTGGTGCCTGAAGCAGTAGAAATGGGCCTGCATTTGGAGTCAGATGGCCTGGGTTTAAATCCTGACTCTTTTGTTGCTTGCCCTCTCTATAACCTTAGGGAAAAACCTCTCAATTTCTGGGGGTTCAGTTTCCCAATTAGAAAATTGAGTGCATTGAAATAAATGGTCTCTAAAATCCCTTCTGGCATAGACATTTCAAGTTGTTATGTGCCATTCAGCAACAGCATTCCAAATCTTATGTTCTAATGTACCTTTCTTGAAAAATTTATTTTTAGTTTTCAACATTCATTTCCACAAGATTTTGAGTAACAAATTTTCTCCCAGTCTCTACCCTCCCCCCCACCCAAAGGTGGCATGAATTCTAATTGCCCCTTTTCCCAGTCTGTCCTTTCTTCTATCATTCCCCACTCCCATCCCCTTTCCCCTTACTTTCTTGTAGGGCAAGATAGATTTCTATACTGCATTGCCTGTATACCTTATTTCACAGTTGCATGTAAAAACAATTTTTTTAACATTTGTTTTTAAAAATTGAGTTCCAAATTCTTTCCCTTCTTCCATTCCCACCCACCTTCCTTGAGAAGGCAAGCAATTCAACGTAGGTTATACATGTATCATTATGTGAAACACTTTCATAATAGTCATGTTATGAAAAACTAACTATATTTTCCTCCATCCTAATCTGTCCCCTTTATTCAATTTTCTCCTTTGACCCTGTCTCTTTTCAAAATGTATTTGCTTTTGGATACCTTCTCCCCCAATCTGCCCTCCCTTCTATAACCCCCCTCTTATTTCCTTCCCCACCACTTTCCTGTAGGGTAAGATACCCAATTGAGTGTGTCTATTATTCTGTCCTTAAGACAAATATGATGAGAGAAAGGTTCACCCAATCCCTTTCACCTACTCCCTCTTCCCTTGCAGTACAACAGCTTTTTTCTTGCTACTTTTTTTGTGAGATAATTTACCCCATTATATCTCTGCCTTTCTCCTTCACCCAATATATTCCTCTCTCACCCCTTAATGTTATTTTTTTAGATATCATCCTTTCATATCCAATGCTCCCTGTGCCCTCTGTCTATATATATAATATATATATGTATATTTTATATGTATATATATATATGTAATTTTTACAAGGCAAGTGGTCTACTGGGGGGCAGGAGAAATCATTGAGAATGAACAGTTATATAAAAAGGAAAGAAAGAGAATCAATAAAATAATGTTTTTAAAAGAGCTGCATTCTCATTTTATGTAGCTGTCTTAAGAAAGCAATTTGGCCATGAAGCAAGCAGAACATTAAATTGGCCTATAGTAATCAGGATTTTTTTACTTAATTTCCTTTTTAAAAATTATTTTTAAAAAAATTGTTATTTGACAATGTTTCCAATGTATATAATAAGAGACAAAAGAAAATGACATGTCACACTATATTCTAGTATATAACAAGGCAAAGAAATTATATAAAACCTTAAAATAATTTTGGTGGTTTAGACATTTAGAAAGTTACAATAATTATTAAAACTCTGAATAAAAAGGTTTTGAACACAGTTAAGTTTCAAAACAGTATTTTGTACACTTTGCAAAAATATATATTTCAAATAGCTTGAAGCTTAAATTATATATATAATATTATTATATATATAATTAAATATATGTATATTATATATATATATATATTCCTTTCAACTAACCTAATACTGAGAACAGTCTCCTGGGCTACAAATATCATCTTTTCATGTAGGAATGTAAACACAACAGTTCAACTTTATTAAGTCCCTTATGATTTCTCTTTCCTGTTTACCTTTTCATGTTTCTCTTGATTCTTGGATTTGAAAGTCAAATTTTCTATTCAGCTCTAGTTTTTTTCATCAAAAATGCTTGAAAGTCCTCTATTTCATTGAAAATCCATATTTTGTACTGGAGTACTATATTCAGTTTTGCTGGGTAAGTTTTTCTTGGTTTTAATCCTGGCTCCTTTGACCTCCAGAATATCATATTCCAAGCCATTTGATACCTTAATGTAGAAGTTGCTAAATCTTGTGGTATCCTCATTGTGTTTCCACAATATTTAAATTGTTTCTTTCTGGCTGCTTGCAATATTTTCTCCTTGACTTGGGAACTCTGGAATTTGGATGTAATACTTCTAGGAGTTTTCTTTTGGGGGATCTGTTTCAAGAGTCAATTGGTAGATTCTTTCAATTTCTGTTTTACCCTCTTTTTTCTAGAATATAAGGGCAATTTTCTTTGATAGTTTCTTGAAAGATAATGTCTAGGCCCTTTTTTTGATCATGGCTTTCAGGTAGTCAAATAATTTTTAAATTACCTCTCCTAGATCTATTCTCCAGTTTGGTGGCTTTTCCAATTAGATATTTCACATTGTCTTCTATATTTTTTTTCATTCTTTTGGTTCTATTTTTTTAAGTAACTAGCTTCTATTTGCTCTATTCTAATTTTTAAAGCAGTATTTTCTTCAGTGGTCTTCTGGACATCCTTTTCCATTTGGCTAATTCTGCCTCTTAAGGCATTCTTCTCCTCATTGTCTCTTTTGCCATTTAAGTTAGCCTATTTTTTAAGGTGTTATTTTCGTCAGTATTTTTTGGGTCTCGTTTAGTAAGTTGTTGACCTGCTTTTCATGATTATCTTGCATCATTCTCATTTATCTTCTCAATTTTTCCTTTACTTCTCTTACTTTATTTTCTAAATAATTTTAGAGCTCTTCCATGACCTGAGACCAATTCATATTTTTCTTGGAGGCTTTTAATGTAGGCTCTTTGAATTTGTTGATTTCTTCTGGCTGTGTGTTTTGATATTCTTTGTAACCAAAGTAAGATTATATAGTGTGGGTCCTTTCACTCTGCCTGCTCATTTTCCCAGTCAATTACTTGACTTTTAAGCTATTTATCAAATTATGATTGCTTTCAGAGTTGAGAGTGCTCTGTCCCAAGCTTCAGGGGTTTTGGGCTGCTGTTTCCAGAGCTACTTCTATTCAGAGGTGGTATGATGCTCCTTTCCTATCCTGTGCTCTGGTTTGTGAGTGATCTTGAGCACTTCTTTCAGCCTTATAACTACCAGGAGGACTTTCTCTCCAAATCCAACACAAGCGCTACCACACCAGCACTCCTCCTCCCCCAAGGACCGCCAACCACGACTGTGAGCCAGATCTAAGCAGGGCAAAACAAGAAATCCCTGCACTCACTCTCTGATCAGCCACCTGATTACCCCCACTGTCTGTAGACCTGGAGCTGTGGAAGCAGCCCTTGCTACTGCTACTGCTGTCACCACTGCTGTGATACCTGTCTCCACTGCCTCAGGACCAGGCCAGACCATGCTCCTCTCTCACCGAGGTCCAAAAGTTTTCCCACTGACCTGCTATCTTGTCTTTGGCATTTGTAGAATGAGAAGTCTGGAAACTACCACAGTAATGATTCAGTGCCCTGAAGCCTGCTCTCCCTACTTGGTCTGTCCTGGCAGTATGGCCCACACAGTTCTGTTCACAGCATGGTGTGGTAGACCCTTCCCAGTGACCATCCAGGCTGTCTGGGGGTGGAGACTTGTTTCACTGTCATTTTATGGGTTTTATAGCTTTAGAATTTTGTTTAGAATCATTTTTTTTTACAGGCACTTGGAGGGATTTGGGGTGGAGCTCAAGCAAGTCATTGTTTATGTGCCGCCGTCTTGGCTCTGCCACCTACCCCCAAACTTTCTTATGTGCTACCCAATTGTTAGTAAGAATCTTAGATATATGTTTTGCATTTTACATATACAAAAAGTAAACATTTTATCCTTACTGAATCCATTGTAATCAGGCTTTAGTATGTACCTTATGTTTCTCTTGGCTCTTGTATGTCAAATCTTCTATTAAGTTCATGTATTTTTTTTAACAAAATCTTGAAAGCCTGACAGCTGGTCAAATGTCCATTTTTTTAAAAATTCATGATTACTCTTAACTTTTCTGGGTATTATGTTTTTGGCAGGAGCCCTAGTTCTTTTGCTCTTCAGTATATAGCGTTCTAAGACATGAGTGCTTTAATGGCTCTGCTGCTAGGGCTTGTGTGATTCTAATTGTGACACCATCATATTTAAATTGTTTTATTCTTGTTGCTTTTAATATTTTATCCTTGAGCTGGGAGTTTTGGAATTTGACTGATATCCCCATGAATTTTCCTCATAGGATCTCTTTTAAGTGGCGATTGATGGATTTTTTTTCTTTTTCTCCTTCTCCACTGCCAACCTGTACTAATGCTTCAAGACAATTTTCTTTAATTAATTCTTGTATTATAGTATCAAGATTCTTTTTTTATCATAATTTTCAGTTAGTACAATTATTTTTATGTTTTCTCTTCTTGATCTGTTCTCCAGATCTATTGTTTCTCTTATATTTCACTTTTTCTTCTTTTTTTTCATTATTCATATTTAATTATTTCTTGATTTCCTATAATTTTGCTGGCTTCTCCTTGCCCAATTCTAATTTTCAAGGTGTCATTTTTTCTTCCTTAATATTCTGGATCTCCTTTTTAATTGGTAGACTTTCCTTTAATTATCTTCTTGTTTTTCTTTGATTATTTTTGTTTTTTAGTTTTTCCTCTATCTCTGTGATTTGATTTTTAAAGTCTTTTTAAAGACCTTCTATGAATTCTTTTTGGGCAGGTGACCACTTGATGTTACTCTTTGGGGTTTTCTTTATTTCAGTATCCTCCTCTGAAGATGAACCCCAGTCATCTCCATTCCCATAATAGATTTCTATGGTTGGATTCTTTCTCTTTTGCCTGTGCATTTTTTGTGGTAATAGCTTAACTTTTGTAATCAACTCTAGCCCTGGGGTATGAGCGATGGAGCCCATGCCCCAAATCTTCAGTTCTCCCCTCTAACCTGTAACCAAAGAAAAACCTCCAACCACTACACCTGGGAGCTTTCTGCCCCACTGCTTCTTCACTCACCTGGTGTGTACTGGTTCCTTCTCACCCCCACACCATTCTTTGTAGCAGAGCTGGGTCCATTGTTCCTTGTCAACTGAGGTTCTCTTGATCTTTCTCTGCTCAGACACCCAACTCCCCTCATTATCCCATGGATCAAAGTTCCTGTGGCTAGGGTGGAGGTAGCATCTCAAACCAATCAACCCCAGGGCTTACAGCTTGTTCTTAAGGGAGACCCTAGCCTGGAGGTGTTTATTCTTCATGAGGACCAAACCTTTTCCTGGGATTTTTGTTCTGATCTCAAATTGTCTCAGGAAGACTCCTGTTATGCCCCTATTCTTATATATGTGTGTATGTGTGTGTATATATATATATATATATATATATATATATATATATATATATATACATATATATATGCATATATATGTATGTATGTATGTATGTATGTATGTATGTATATATGTATGTATGTATTACCTGCACTTTGTTTCCCCTAAGGTGCTATATTATCTCTTTTGTCAGGCAAAATGTTGAGAGCTTGGAATTTTCTGAGCTACTCTGCAATCTTCCCAGAATCCTTTCTCAGAAATACATTTTTAGTTTATAAATTTTTGTTGTTCCAGGAATAGGGAAAAGCATGCTTTAAAATAAATGTTATATGAAATATAACATATATATTTTTAAATGAATAACTCTTATATTGTTATTTTACTGCAGATAACTTCTAAGCAGTTTCTGTGAGTTTCTGAGGGTGTAGGTGAGAGAGAGATAGAGAAAGACAGAAATAGAGACAAAGAAACAGAGACAGAAATTTTGTGCATTGGGGTAAGTGATGTGTGATGTAGTGAGAGAATAAAGTGTGAAGGCTTCACAGGGAATATGCATATATATATATATATATATATGTATGTATGTATTTATTTCTAAAATATTTGAGGATCAATATTTAGAGAAAAGGGAAATGGGATAAATTTGAGTTTATGGGTATCTGATTATTTAGCCTTTAGGAATGTTTTTCTCCCCCTACTTCTTTAGATTTATAGATGTTACCTCAGCTGTGAATGGAATACAAGATTGTGAAAGCTTCCCTATGAATAACTCAGGCAAGGCAATATTCAAATAGAGATAGTACAAATTTAGTTAGGATGTGAACCTCACCAGGCCTAAGTTTAATTTTCCTGTAAATCATATGATTTTGAGGAAACCAGATGATATTCCCCTCTCACCCTCCCCTAGCCTACTTACAAACTGCTATCTTAGCATTAAAGTTTCCCTATAAGGTAATTCTGTAGTTTCTGTGCTTGTATTGGGTAAAAACTTATTCCTGGTTAGATAGTGAGGCCACTCATCTCCGCAAATGGGGACAGGGGTCCAGCTTCTGGGGTGAGATTTCTTAAAACTGTTTGTACAAGGGTATATATCTCCCTGCTTGTCTTCTACCTCTTGCCTCCCTTCACTGCTATCTCCACCCTGGTAGTGAGAGATGCCCAATTCTCCAGAGACTTGATCAAATAAAGCTTCTTTTTTTTCTGCCTTGAGAAACCGAGACACCTCTGTTTTTGTTTTTGTTTTTTTTTACTTGAGTCAGTGGTCTTTTGACCACATATTAAGTTATGGAAATAAGTTGGTCACACTGTGCAATGGTGTCAAACTCAAATATAAATAAGGCTACTAAACTATACATAAAGGATTCTTGCTTTAAAAAACAACATAGTAACATTATCAATGTTTTATTATATTTTATTGATTGTGTTATTTCCCAATGACATTTTAATATTTTCCCCCTCTGCTGTACAGAGAGCCCTGAACTTCTCTTCAGCCTCTATGTCAGAAAAAAAAGGAAGAGTTCTGTTTCCACAGGATTAAAACTCCTCCTAGTTTTGTAGGGGGTGATAATGGAAGTGATAACAGGATGTAAGTCAGAGGCGACTGGTTCTAGTCAGAACTGTGACCTAGCAGAACCAAGCTTCTGATCCAGTAAAAGGTAAGAAACTTGTATACATGCTTAATGAGCTGTTTGAGGGGGGCATGAAGCAAGCAGTTCAAGAGGTTGCATCTAGCCAATGGAGAGCAAGGCGGGGTAGAATTTTAATTGGGAAAAGCATAAAAAAGAGTTCCATTTGTCTGAACTAGTGTAGTCTCCATACTGTTGGTACGCATTCACTAGGAATATAGAATAATTGATTAAAATAAAATGAAAACTTTCCAGGCTTTAAAAGGAGTATTTTTTCTAGACTAAGCATGTTTCTCATATTCTATCATCATCAGTTACTCTACCTTTTAAAAGGAGATAATAAAAGCACCTATTTGAACAATTTGTTATAAAGATCAATCAAGACTGTATATGTAATGAACTTTGCAAATCTTAAAGCACTATGTAAATGTGAGCTGTATATTATATATGGCATCATATGTCTCAGGATTATCTTCTCTTGAATTTACTGCTCCTGTACTCTACTATGGGCATTTCCTTTTCATACTCTTCCACCTGTCAAGAAGAACAAGAAATGGTTATTAGCAATAGGAGTAGTAGTATTAATTTTCCTACATATAACTTGACCTTACACACCTAGTTCTATTTTACTCCCAACCCAACAGAGTGTTTATTAATATATTCCCCTACCTTTCTTACATACAAAAAAGTAATTTTTTATATATATCTGAGTTAGATTTGTTATGCCAACTGTTGACATTTAGAGGTTAAGAAGACACCATTAAAGGAGCTGGAGTCATATTTTAATTGACATTTTCTCAGCATTAATAGCTTTTTAAAGACTTTGGGGGGCATTAATTATAACATACAGAAGTCCAAGTGAGTTGGGTGAAATCTCTAATTATGAGGAATGAGTTTGAAGGGCAGAGGGAGCTTATCTTCTTGTAATTACTCATATGCCTCAGAGTACTTTGCATGGGAAGCAAGGCAGTGCAGATCTCAAGCTGCCAGTAGTTATACAGAAAAGAATAGAAAAAATAGGGGAATTTGGAACCAAATGTAAGACATGTAGTCAAAAGAATGAACTGGTAACAAAAACCAGTGCTTCCCCATTTCTCAACTCCATATCTGTACAAGGTTATGAATGCAATGTTATAAGTTCATTCTGTATCATTATTCCTGACATGTATGCTGCTGCTCCATTGTGGATGGGCATTTGGTAAATTTACCTGAATTTGCAGGTGTTAGCTGGCAGGAAATCATTGAAAGTCTAATCTAATTTGCATTATTTCCTTGCTAGCAAAAATTAATCTGCAGGAATGTCAGAGGCATAAGGCTAAGGCTGCATAAAGATAGCCATGATTTAATCTGATAGCTATTAGTGCTATAGACTAATGGCTTAGTCTTCTTTTATTGATCCAGATGTATTAAGATTTCCTTTCCAAAAACTCTGGTTACATAGTTCTTTTCATCCAAGAATCTCAATATGTTTAACGAATATTAACTCATCAATATTCAAAACCTCTGTGATGAAAGTATAGTCTAGGCAGTCACAATATGTTTATTTTACAGATGAGGCAAAAAGAATAAATTATTTACTGGAGGTAATTACTTGTGTTTCTTCTCCCTTTTTCTTTTAATTTTAAAATGTAATTTAGGGATTAATGAATTTGGATATTCAGATTAATTTACTATCTATTCTGATAATTCTTTATTTCAATTGTTCTCTACCTTATCAGATTTGTCAATACCACCTTTAAACTAGATTCTGTATTTGTATCCACATAGTACTTATTCTTTCATTCACCACAACTTTTTTTCCAGCCCAACAATGTTTTAAGTTTCATGTATCTTAAAATATGTATCGTTAACTGAAATTTTATTGTGGAAATTTTAATATAGTTTCTATGTAATGTGATTACATCACCATAAAAAGCTCATTTTAAGGTGTCTTTTCTCTCTTGAAGGAGAGTCTGACCTTCAGGGACCAAATTTTCAGAGACAACTCTTATCTGTCTTGTCCTCTGAGACAATCACATATTTGGCTGCATGTGTGTGCACACACACACACAGAAAGAAAGGTATGTTATTGTAATTCTTTGATTGGTCATTTCACTTCAAAGAGTAAAGTACATTTCCCTTTATATGTGTTATTCATACATATTTCTCTCTCTGTTTGTCTTTCTTAACATGCACAGATATATACAAATCAACACAATAATATCCTCTTATCCAGATGTGCCATCCATCTGGAAACATCAAAAAGATGAGAAGTGTGCTCTGAGGAAGGGAGGAGAACAGCTGTCACAAAATCAGACACCTTACGCTGAAGAAGAGGCATGGGAGCAGATTTAGGAACCAATTAACTTATTATTTCAGTATAAAATTAAGATTACTGATTGTTCATGCATGGTTATCTGTTTTCTTAGCAAACTCTTATTCTATTCTAATGATAGAAAACAATTTAGAAGGGTGAAAGATAAAGAGGCATACTACGAGAGACAGAGATCATGCCAGCCTGGGTTTTGCAAAATTATTTAATCTTCTTTTATATTGTTACCTCAACTACAAGTTCATAGAGTTTAGGGGTCATGTCTTACTCATTTTCACATTCTTCACAATTCTTAACACAATGAATTGTGTGATATAAGTACTTAGGAAGCTTATATTTTTAAAATCTGTTTGGATAGAGATGCATGTGATATGATAAACACCTCAGATATCTTCCTAATCTTATTTAACCTCTGGTCCACTATTTACCTCCCTCCCACACAAAAACTAGTAAATTCCACTGTTATCTAACAAGAATCATTTGTGTGTGTGTGGCGGGGGTCCATGTGGCGCTTGGTGCTGGGAATGTTAAGACAATAAATGAAACTATCCCTTCCCTCAAGATGCCAAATTATTTGCATAGGAATGGTGATTTCAGATAGAAGAATGAAAAACAAATAATCCCATGGTTATAAACATGGGTGGTTGTTGCAGCTGCTCACCTAACTAGTGAAATTGGAATGATGAATAGGGTTAGAGGGAAGGATAATAATCTTACTTTTAGATGTATTATATTTGAGGTTTGAGGAGTACATTGAAATGGCAAAATCTTGTAGGGTATTGGAATTGCGGGCCACAAGCTCAGAAGAGAGGTGAAAACTAGTGTGTTTTTTTTTTGTCACATGTATAAATGTGATATTTCAATCAGTGAGTGTAAAAAGCAGGTTTCCAAAGAAAAGAATATAAACAGAGAGAGAAAGAGAGCCAAGGACAGAACTTTGGAAGGGAAGGGATAGAATCTATATTTAGAGAATGAATAGAAGTGGTTACTGTGGCAAATAAGGGTTGCACTAGAATTTTGTCTTTGAAGCCAAAGAAAGAGAGTTAACAAGTAGGGGAGAATGGTCAGAAGGGCCAAAGGTATGGAAAGTTGTAGGATGAGTTATAAAAGAACCATGAGTTAAATTTCATGGTTAGGATGTTATTGTTGAACAGTGAGTGTAGTTGCAGTAGAAAATTAAGAGATATCTTAATGCAAGGAGTTGAGGAGACAGTGGTCATTGAGGGAATATAGAGAGCTTTGTTAATGATATTTAGCTTCAAGTGGGTTCAGAGAAATAGGATGTTAGCTAAATGAGACAAAAGGGTCGAGGTAACCTTCTTTAATAAATGAAAAGATGACTACAAACTTGCATCAGATTTGAAGAAGCCAAAGGAAAGGAAGAAATGGACAATGAATGTGAGAGTTGTGACAAATAGATCTTCAAAATAATAATCTTCAAAAGGGTCAAAAGAGAATCGATCTATGGTGAAGTAACAGAATTAGCCTAAGTGGTAGGGTGGAGAGGGGAGGTTAAGAGAGAGAATATGAAAAGACAGTTTTCAGAGGAAGAAATCAAATATTTATAGTAGCTCTTTTTGTGGTAAAGCATTGGAAATTGAGGGGATGCCCATCAATTGAGGCTGAATAAATTTTAGTATCTGATTGTGATAAAATAGTATTATGTTATAAGAAATGTGTAGGATCCTTTCAGAAAAGCCTTTGAAGTTTATATGAACTTATGCAAAGTGAAATGAGCAAAACCAGGAGGACACTGCACACAGTAACAGCAATATTTTAAGATGAGCAACTGTGCATGATTTAGCTATTCCCAGAATGATCTGTTTGGGTTTGGTTCTTCGTTTTTAAAGAGAACCATTGAGATCACAGGTAAGGTCTTGTCTTGACTTGTGCACGAATTGGATTTAAGAGAGTCAGAGTTACACAAAGTCAACAGCCTCATTTTTTCCTCCAAAGTCATTGAAGTCCAGTGGCAAGACAAAAGTCAACATGACTAGCAATCATTATTAGCACAATTCAGTGGATGGCCTTGGCATCTTCAATGTCTGACCAGTCTCTAAGCACTCAAAAACACCTACTTTGGCCACTTCATGGACATTGAACAAATTGTTTCCATCTGCCGATTCTGCCAGAAGGAAAGTTTCTGTGCTCGGGGTACATACTCTCCTAACTCACCAAGAGGTTTGAGGACTGTCAATTGCCCTAAACCTGGTTTAGCCTATCTGCCAAGAAATTTTTGCTGGGGTATGGCTGCTGCACATGCTACAGCTTCTTGGAGCACAGGTGAGAGTTAGGTAGCATGTAGACAAGAAAGGAATTTTCAAGGCTGCTCATACAATCTCTGCTCGAAGTAGACTTTCAATAATAATGAGCATAATGCCTCCTGAGCTAGTCCTCTGCATGCTTAATATCCAGCACGCTTCCACACAAGACAAAGAAAAGACATTCCATTTAACTGTCCCAGCATTTCAGGCTGGACCAAGAGCTGACCACTAACACTACAATGTAAATGAATATGGCAGTGACCTGTCCCAAAGATCTACAGATCTCTTTCAATGTAGGCACGTAGGGAAGGCACTGAGAGCAATGTCTCCATCAACACTCATGATCTAAGACCGTTCTGAAGGACTTATCATGAAAAAAGCTGTCCACTACCTGTAACAACAATGTGGCTAGCGGTTGCTGTAGGGGCATAAGACCCAACAAGACCAGCAACAAGTGCTGCCAGCACATATTCTTTTACCTGCTTTTCTAAGGAAAGGAACTTTAAGGGGTTAACAATCTCACTTTAATCAAACATACATATATCATTCACTTAATTCAGGGGCAAAAGCCAGCACCCTAAATTTCAGAGCAAATACAAATAGAAATTACAAACAAAAAATAACAACAAATCAAATAACACAATTCAACAAGCTTTTTCTGATCAGCATATCACATACATAGTTATCAAAAGGAGAAGCACCAACATCTGGGTTTTCTTCAAAGTTGGGGGTAGGCTCCCCGAAGTCTCCACACCAACACTCTTCCAATGAGAGTCCCAAAGAAAATGCCAAACTCTGAGTTTATGTAACCTTCTTAGGGCCTGAAGGCTTCATACCTAATCAGCAAAAGTTTGTGGGCCTGGGAGTTAACAAAAGGAGGTGGGCCTGGGGCTTTCCACCTAGTAAGATTTGAAGGCACATGATTACTTTAGCATCCTAAAAGAGAAAACAGTAAAAAAAAAGTCCCACCTCAATTAATATTACACCATCAAAGAAAGGACTGATGGAGTCTGAGTGCAGATTGAAGCATATTGTCTTTTTTCTGTGTTTTCTTTCACAACATGACTAATATGGAAATCTATTTTGCATGACTGGACATATGTAACCTATATCAAATTGCTTGTTTTCTTTCTAGGGAGAGAATTCCAAACTGAATTTGTTTTAAATGAGTGCAAAAAATGGTTTACAGGTCATTGGAAAAATATTTTTAAAAGCGAATTGTTATAATTGGTTAGCTGATAAAGAGATCGTAATTACTCTCTTCTGATAAAGGTGGTTTATACTCTGGAGTTGGGGCTTTCATTACCCCTAGAACCCTGAAGGGATTGTTTATCCAGGTATGTACAGAGGACCTGGCTGTGCAGTGTGAGTAGGATGGGAATAAACATCCTCCCACATTCCAGAGGCTCTATTTCTTTTTTAAAAAAATGCTGTCAAATTTGTGGCTTTCTTGATCTTGCTCTTCTTTGAGTGTTATGGGCCAGTATACTAGTGGACCTAAGGCAGCTAAAGTTAAACCTTCCCCAAATTCTAAACCATCTACTTGGACTCTTCTGAGCCAAGACATAGTATAATTGGTCTCATGAATATTTAATCAATTCACCTCTAAAACTGAAGATTATATGAGGAACCTGGGGCTGCCCTGAACTAGTATGCCCTATGGGCTATGTTGTTATATGGTATATAATCATAAAGAGCCATGGGCTGGAAACCTGGCCTTTAGTTATTTCTTTCTTTTTTCCTCTAAAAATTGCCTTCCATGTTCTTTCAATTTCAATTTTTCTCTTCCTCTTATTACTGATTTCTTGAGGGATGTATTTCTTATTTATTTGGTGTGATGAGTGGAAAATAGTACCCTAAGCTATGCCTCATGGTGTTTTCTTCCTAAGATTCAATACTGATGCTTTTTGAGAGAGTTTTAGGTAAACAAAATGGAACTATTGACATCTTCCCTGTTCTGACCCACTCACACTGAATAAATATGAAGAATACTGCCGTTGGATTTGTAAATCTTAAAGGGAAAATATCTTTTGGTATCTTTACACATTTTGGGTGTCTTATTTAAGTTTCCAACTCTATCAGCATAAATACAAGTGACTATAGCATTTATTCGAAGGCGAGTAAGTTTGCTGTGATCAACATGGCTTTGTTTAATCATGTTTGGTATAAAATTTGAGAAATTACTACAAATACATATTTTCATATTTGTTTATAATATGTCTACAAACATATATTAAATATATACAAAGTACTATGTTAAATTTTAAGCATACAAAAGAAGTAAAAGAGAGACTCTGCCCTCAAGAAGTTCGTAATTGAACAGGGAAGACCACAAGCAAACAAGTGTATACATACAAGCCATAAAGAGAAATTAATTAAAAGAGAGAAAGCACCAGAATAAGGAAGAGTTGGGAAATCCTTGTATAAGATGGAATTTTAGTTAGGACTTGAAGGAAGCCAAGGAAGTCTTCCAGGATGTAATCTAGGAGGGAAAGAATTCCCAGATCTGAGTTAGAAAATGATCAATTCTTAGAAATGTAGTTTCTCTGTTCAGGAATAGCAAGGAAGACAGTGTCTTTGGATTGAAGAGTACAAGATGAGCAGTGAAGGATAAAAAGAATGAGAAGGAGGTATGGGGGAATAGATTGTGAAGTGCTTTGAATGACAATAGAAGATGTTACATTGGATCCTCAAGGCAACAGGGAATCCTTGGAGTTTATTGAGTAGCAGTGGGTGTGATAAGGTCTGAACTCTGCTTTAGGATAATAACTTTGGTGACGAAATGGAAGAATAATTGGAGTGGGGAGAAACTAAAGGCGGTCAAACATATCAGCAGACTATGAAAATAGTGCAAGCACGAGGCAATGAGGGTCTGGGTGAGAGTGGTGAGTGTATCAGATGAGAAAATAAATCATATTTGAAAGATTTGGCAAAGGTGAAATTGACAAGTTTTGTCAACAGATTAGATAGTGAGGAGTCAAGGATGACACATAGTTTGTAAGCCTGAGGGACTGGAAGAATAATCTTGTTGTTTTTTATTGTAATAGAGAAGATAAGAGGGAAGGATAATATAGAAAGAAAAAATAGATTAATTTTGGATATTTTGAGTTTAGGACAAACATTAGATATCTTCTGGATGTCATAAAGGCACCTGAAGATTAGAGATCAATAGAGATGTTAGGAAGGATAGGTAGATTTGAGAATCATTAACCTAGAGTTGATAATCAAATACATGGGAGCTGTTGACATCACCAAGTGAATAGTATATAGAGAGAAGAGAGCTTGAGCAGAACCCTGGAAGACACCTAGGGTTAATGGGTGTGAACTGGCTAAGGACCCAACAAAGGAGACTCAGAAACAACAGTCTGATAGATAGCAGGAGAAATAGGAGAGGACGGAGGCTGAAAAATATATAGAGAAGTGAGTATCAATGAAGAGAAGAAATCAGCAGTTAGAGAGGTCAAAGAGAATGAAGATTGAGAAAAGGCCATTAAACTTGCCGATTAAGAGATCATTGATAACTTTGGAGAAATAGGTTTTAGTAGAATAATCCGAAATCACATTGTAAGGCATAAGAAGAGAATGAGAAAAAAAAAGCAAAGGCACTTATTGTAGCAGTTCTTTTCAAGGAGTTTGACCATAAAGGGCAAAAGAGATAAAGGATGATAGCAAGGAGAAAAAGATTAAGTGAGGTGTTTTTTTTTTCTTTTTGAGGAAGTATTTGTATATTTGTAGGATTTAGCATATTTGTAGGATCATGGGAAGGAGACACTAGAGAGCAAGAGATTGAAAATAAGTTATAGAATGGTAATGAGAGATAGGACAAGTTGTTGGAGGAGATGGAATGGAATGGGATCTCTTGTGTAGGTAAGTAACTTGATAATGAGTAAGGTTATCCCTGTGTGAGACAGAGATCAAGGAGGAGACAGTGGTAGCAGGAATCTGAGTGATATGATATAGGAAGAGGAGAGAAGAAAGCAGGAAGCTTATGACAAATAACCTCAATTTTTCTGTGGAATATGGAGCAAGCTTTTCAACTAATGAGGGAGTAGAAAATTTGAGGAGAGATGAAAAAGTGTGTTAAAGGTGCTGTGGTCAGTGGAATTGTGAGTTGCTAAGAAAGATATAAAAGGTCTGTCTAGCAATAGTGAGAACCCACTTGAGGTTGTGTAACATATACTTTTGTACTCAACTAGTTGGCTCAGTAGAAGCAGTGATGTGCCTGGCATGGAGAGGACCTGAGTTCAAATCTAGCCACAGACACTAGCGACGTGGTCCTGGGCAAGTCCCTTAACTTCTGTTTGCCTTAGCCCACTGGAGAAGGAAATGACAAAACGTTCCAGTATCTTTGCCAATAAAAACCAAGGACAGTATGGTTCACAGTGTTATAAAGAGTTGGACATAACAAAGTGATTAACAACACCAACATATCGTTCTAGTTGACTGAATCACAATGGTTGTCTAACTTTTTTATACTTAAACTAAACATCACAGTTTAAGAATGAAGATCAGTAGCACTCCAAATTGCTCTCTAGAATAGTTGGATGAGTTCACAACTCCACCTACCAGTGCATTATTGTCATGGTTTTCTCACATATTCTCCAAAATCTAGCATTTTTTTGTCATATTAGCCAGCCAATGTGATAGGTGTGAGGTGATATCTCAGGGTTGTTTTAATTTGTATTTCTCTAATTAATAGTGTTTTAGAAAATTTCCCCCAAATTACTATAAATAACTTTGCTTTCATTGTCTAAAAACTGCCTGTTCATATCTTCAACCATTTATCAATTGGGGAATGACTTGTATTCTTATAAATTTGACTCAGTTATCTGTATATTTGAAAAATGAGAGCTTAATCAAAGATATTTTTTGAAAAACAATTCCAAGTTTTGTTTTCTTTTTAATTTTGCTTGGATTGATTTTATTTGTGCAAAAACTTTTCAATTTTTTATAATCAAAATTATATTTTTAATTAAAAACCCTACATATATTATTTGCTCCTAAATTCTTCCCTTATACATGAATGTGACAGGTAAACTATTCCATGCTCTCCTAATTTGCTTGTGGTATCACCCTTTATGTGTAAATCATGTACCCATATTGACTTATCTTGGTATACACTATTAGATATTGGTCTTTACTTACTTTCTGCCATAATGTTTTCCAGTTTTTTCAGCAGTTTTTGTCAAATGATGATTTTGCCCCCAAAGCTTGGATCTTTGTGTTTATCAAGATTACCATAACCATTTGTTATAATTTACTGTGTACCTAATCTGTTCCACTGATGATTGCTTTATTTCTTTGCCAGTATCAGATTGTTTGATAATTATTGCTTTATAATACATTTTGAGATCTTTTGTGGATTAGACCACCTTCCTTTGCATTTTTTTCACTGATTCACTTCATATTCCTGATCTTTTGTCCTTCAAGATGAATTTTGTTATTAGTTTTTCTAGCTCTATAAAATATGTGTGGTAGTTTGGTATGGCACTGAAGAAGTAAATTAATTTAGGTAGAATTGTTATTATTACCATATTACCTCAACCTACTCATGAGAAAGGGATTCTTTTTTGGGCCTGAGACCAATTCACATTTTTCTTTGAGGCTTTAGATGCAGTTGTTTCGACTTTGTTGTCTTTTTCTCTATTGTTTTTCTTTCCTTCCACCATAACTTTTTATGGCCAAGCTGTGGCATTTTCCCATTTACTCAAAGTGCTACATTATTTATCTTTACTAGGCAACTAGGTTATATAGGGAATCGAATGATCGACTTGGAAATCAAAGAGCTCTAAATTCAAATATCTTTTCAAATATTTAACAGTTTAGCATCCTTCAGTGATCAAAATAATTTCCAACTAAATTAGGAATGCTCCATAATATCTTCCACAACTTCCCCATTTTTATGATCATTCCTTTCATGTTCCAACCAAGTGGAAATAAGTATTGGTGTATTTCATCTTCTCAAGCCTCAAACAATTAATTCATTTCTTTCTTGTGACTCTAGCTTTGCTTCGATGGTTTCCTTCACATTGGAATGCTATTCTCATTCCCATTTCTCCTTGTTTAAATTCTTCTCATCCTTTAAAGTCAATATCATGTGCTATCAGTGTCATGAAGTTTTGCTTGGTAGGTATTTACATGGCATTTTTTTGTGTGCCTTCCTTATGATCTTGTCATATCCACTTACTAGATCATAACATTATTGAGAATAAAGACTATATTTTATTTATTCTGTCTCACCCAGCATCTAACTTAGTACTATATTATTTTTGGTCTGTACTTGTTATACATTGGTATTGTCTAAGTATGGTAGCTCCCAAGAAGCTCTATGCAACATGTATAACTTCAGTTTATCATATTCTGGTTGCCAGGGGCTGCTGAGGGACAGAATTATTTTCCTAGGATTATAAACTGATGCTTATGCCAGGGAGGACTTTAACACAGGTCTTTCTAACTTCTAGTAAGTTCACTTTGTTTTTTTTCTCTAATTGCTCAAATTAATTAAAGGCTTTTAAAATACTAATTTACACTTTTGAGTAATTGATTGATTCAATCTACATTACCAAGCATTCTGTGCTTAAATGGGGTTGTGGTTGGAAATTCATGCTTTGGATTTATATTCTCCCCCTCCTTTCTGTTCTTTTCTCCCATTCTCTCTTATCACTTTCCTTAATAAACACTTCACACATACTTGCATATACTCAAACAACATAACAACAGGATACTATTACAATATGAATACAATGTTTAATTAGGAAAAAGAAGAACTTTCAGTTTTCTTAAAACACTAAAATCTTTAGTGACTCACTTTGATATTGATTAAAATACCATACCTCATCTGAAAGCCACATTACAATGTTATTCCCTTTTAGTAGTAGACTGTATTCATGGGAGTTTTGTGGGATTGATACGTTCACTGATTTCACTATAACACAACTTGATGTAATTTAATCCCATAATGCTAGTCCTCTGATTCAAAATGAAGGTATCACTTATTGTCACACTAGGAAAAAAATGGAAGTAACTCTTTTAGCCAGTGTTAATTAAAAAAAAAATATGCAGCTTCCTTTTAGAGCCTTCCCAGTCAGAGGGAATCCCTGAAATATACTGTCTATTTCAGGAGTTTGTGCAATCATGTGCAAATTTTTAATGTTCATTGTGGCTAGCTAGTTGATTATTCTATAAATTCTGAAGAAAGGCATGATTCTTGCTCATTAAAAGCACTAAAAGTACATTTTAAAGAGATAAATAATAATATATTTTAATATTTTCATGGTGATTCCAAATAAATAATGGAAAGGAGGAAGGAAGACAGGGAAGAAGAAAATAAATGAAGCGTGCATGTACCTGACAACAAGAGGATATTTTTAATAGGATATTGATAATAACAATATTTCATATACAAAATTCAGCTTTATGGTGAGATGTGGAAATGATTAGGTGCCTCTATCTCCTCCTTCATCTGTTTTATATGAAGAGATGACTCTTCCCTTGCAAAGGTAAACCTTATTACATGCACAAGTGATCCCACCTCATTGTGTCTTCTCTAGCAGATTGCCTCCCATATACTCTCTACTTTCTTATTAATTTTAAATCTCTATCAGCTGACTGTTTTATTGTTTTCTAGTCATTTGCAGGCATGTCTAGCACTGCATGACCCTTTTGGGGGTTTTCTTGGCAAAGATTCTGTAGTCATTTGACATTTTTTTTCTCCAGCTCATTTTACAGGTAAGGGAACTGAGGCAAGCAGGGTTAAGTGACTTGTCCAGGGTCATACTGCTAGTAAGTGTCTGAGACTAGAGTTGAATTTAAGACTTGAAGACTTTAGGTCATGTTCTATCCACTATTCCACCTAGATACCTTCACAGCACTTAGGTACTACATGCATCAGTATTAATATTTACTTATTTATTGATCACCCAATAAAACATTATCTCATTCAATAGGAAATACTTGGCTAAGGAAGAAACAAGCTTTTATTAAGCTCTTTAAGGTAGGTTCTAGTCTTTGGACAAAAAGCAAAAAATAAGAAAAATTAGGGAAAAAGGAAAAAAAAGACAAAACAACAACTTTGGCTACATGGGTGCCATGCGTTTATCTATTGAGTTAATTAACCGTAGTGAGAGAATAAGAAAACCATTGGAGTTTGTGATAAAATAGGCCAAGTACAAAACCAAGCTGAAATAAGTACTGCTGATAAATTTAAAACCAGTGTTAAAGTGCTGCGTTTAGACCAAAAACAAGGAAAACTATGAATATTATTTTTGAAAATGTTTGACAATCTCAACAATAATTTTTATGAGGGGTGGAGCCAAGATGGTGGCTTGAAAACAGAGACTTGCTTGAGGTTTTCCCCAAATCCTTCCAAACCCCTGTAAAAATGACTCTAAACAAATTCTAGAGCTACAGAACCCACAAAATGATGGAGTGAAGCAAGTCTCTACCCCAAGATGAGTTGGATGGTCTCTGGGAAGGGTCTATCGCAAAGTGCTGAGAGGAGAGCACAGCCAAACATGGGTCATGCCAGGACAGACCGGGCTGGAGCAGACCAGATAGAGCAGGCCTCAAGACCCTGAATACCTGAACTGTGGCAGTTTCCAGATTTGTCAACCCACAAATGCCAAACACATTGTAGCAGGTCAGTGGGAAAACTGTTGGACCTGGGTAAAATAAGGGGGCAGTCTAACCCCAGCACCAGGGTGGAAGAAGTGGCTGTAGCCACAGATGCTTCCACAGTTCCAGGTCTACAGACAGTGGAAAAAATCAAGTGGCTGATCAGAGCAGGTATACAAGGATCTCTTTGCTGCCACTGAGGCAGGATTCTCCTGCTTTATCCTGCTTCAATCTAGCTCACAGTCCTGGTTGGAAGTCCTTGGGGGAGGAGGAGCTGGTGTGGCAGAGCTTGTGGTGGTTGTGGAGAAAGGCTCCTGGTAGTTACAAGAAACAAAGAAGTGCTCGACATCACTCACAGACCAGAGCACAGGCCAGGAGAGGAGTATCATACTACCTCAGAACAGAAGTAGCTCTGAAAACAGCAGTGCCAAACCTATGAAGCTTGGGACAGAATGCTCTCCATTCTGGAAGCAGTCACACCCTGACAGAGAGCTTAAAAGTCAAGTAATTGGCTGAGGAAATGAACAGAAAGTGTAAAAGAACTGAGACTATAGAATCTTTCTTTGGTGACAAAGAAGATCAAAACATACAGCCAGAAGAAGTCAACAAAGTCAAAGATCCTACATTAAAAACCTCCAAGAAAAATATGAATTGGTCTCAAGCCATAGAAGAGCTCAAAAAGGATTTGAAAAATGAAGGAAGAGAAGTAGAGGAAAAATTGGGAAGAGAAATGAGAATGATGCAAGAAAACCATGAAAAATGAGTCAATAGCTTGCTAAATGAAACCCAAAAATACTGAAGAAAACAACATCTTAAAAATAGACTAACCCAAATGGCAAAAGAGCTCTAAAAAGCCAATGAGGAGAAGAATACCTTAAAGAACAGAATTAGCCAAATGAAGAAGGAGGTCCAAAAAATCACTGAAGAAAATAATGCCTTAAAAATTAGAATGGAGCAAGTAGAACCTAGTGACTTTACGAGAAATCAAGAAATTATAAAATGAAACCAAAAGAATGGAAAAAAAGGAAGACAATGTGATATACTTCATTGGAAAAAATCACTAGTCTGAGAATAGATCTAGGAGAGATAATTAAAAATTACTGGACTACCTTAAATCCATGATAAAAAAGAGCCTAGGCATCATCTTTCAAGAAATTATCAAGGAAAACTGTCCTGATTTTCTAGAACCAGAGGGTAAAATATGAATTGAAAGAATCCACCAATTGCCTCTTGAAACAGATACCACAAGAAAACTCCTAGGAGTATTACATCCAAATCCCAGAGTTCCCTGGTCAAGGAAAAATATTGCAAACAGCCAGAAAGAAACAACTCAAGTGTTGTGGAAACACAGCCAGTATAACACAAGATCTAGCAGCTTCTTCATTAAGCTATCAAAGGGCTTGGAATATGATATTCTGGAGGTCAAAGGAGCTAGGATTAAAACCAAGAAAAACCTACCCAGCAAAACTGAGTGTAATACTCCAAGGCAAAAATATGTATTTTCAGTGAAATAGAGGATTCTCGAGCATTCTTGATGAAAAGACCAGAGCTGAATAGAAAATTTGACTTTCAAAGACAAGAATCAAGAGAAGCATGAAAAGGTGAACAGGAAGGAGAAATAATAAGGGACTTACTAAAACTGAGATGTTTACATTCCTACATAGAAAGATCATATTTGTAACACATGGGACCTTTATCAATATTAGGCTAGTTGATGGGAATATACATATTTATAGACAGAGGGCACAAGGTGAGCTGAATGGTATCCAAAAAAATAAAATTAAGGGTTGAGAGAGGAATACATTGGGAGAAGGAGAAAGGGAGAAATAGAAGGGAGGTAAATTATATCACATAAAAGTGGCAAGAAAAGCTGTTATGAGAGAAAGGAAGAGCAAGTAGGTAAAAGAGAATGTGTCAACCTTGCTCTCATCATATTTGTCTCAAGGAAGGAATAACATACTCACTCAATTGGGTATTTTACCCTACAGGAAAGTAGGATAAGGGCAGGGAGGGGAGGATGATAGAAGGGAGGGCAGATTGGGGGAGGAGGTAGGCAAAAGCAAACACTTTTGAAAAAGGATAGAGTCAAATGAGAAAACTGAAAAAAGGGGGACATGCTAGGATGGAGGTTAACATAGTTACTCTTTCACAACATGACTATTATGGAAGTGTTTTGCATAAAAATAAACCTATATTGAATTGTTTGCTTTCTCAAGGAGAGTGCATGGGGAGAGAAGAAGGGAGAGAATTTGGAACTCAAAGTACTAAAAATAAATGTTAAAAACTGTTTTTACATGCAAGCGGGAAATAAGATATACAGGCAATGGGGTGTCGAAATCTGTCTTGCCCTACAAGAATGTAGTGGGAAAGGAGTTTGGGGGGAGTGATAGAAGAAAGGACATACTGGGGAAGGGGAAATCAGAATGCAAGCCATCTTGGGCTGGAGGGAGGGTAGAGATGGGAAAAAATGTTTAATTCAAAATCTTGTGGAAATGAATTTTGAAAACTAAAAATAAATTTTAAGAGAAACAATAATTATTTATATTTCTGAATATATATTCCTTAATTTTCCCTAATTTTAACCTTAACTTTAATCCTTACCTTAACCCTAAATGTGTGCCTCCTACTGCTACTCCACCTCAAAATCTAACCCTAAATGCCTCCTACTCTAAACCTAACCCAAATGTGCCTGCTACTCCAATCCTAACCATAATCCTAACCTTAACATCCCAACTCTAACCCTAAATTCTAACCCTAACTCTAATGAAAGCTTAACCCTAATGAAAGCATAGAAAAGAGACTGCATTTCATTTCCCCACCCAAATTTCTGAAAAATATATTAAAAATGACATCATAAAAGTATAAATATATGAAAACTAAGCAATATTTGAATATTTACACACTAGAGGGTTAAAAACTAAAATATAACAAGCTATATTATCACGAATTATGCTAACTTTTTTTTTTAGAAAAACAATATGTTGTCCTCCTCTTTAATGTCAGACCTGATGTGTCTATAATGTCACTATTTTTTTTCGAACTCACGAAGCTTTCCATTCTCTAGCAAGGGAAAGAATATGTAAAATAGCTGCATTTGAACTAATAGGCTATTAGGGGGAAGAAAAAAAAAACTACTACTGCTTGTTGGAGAGACTAATTATGAGTCATTAAGAATATTTCTAGGAATAAAAACAGTAGCTTTGTACAAAAAAGGTGTTTACTAAATTTCAATTAAAGGAGCTGGATTTTAATCTCTTGTACTGACCATGTGTTCTTGGATACTTGTACTTCGATTTTCACTTTCTATATTCTTAAGATGAGGTCATTTCTAACGCTAAATGATTCTGTTTGCCTACTCAATTTTAAATATGCTAATAAGTCAGATAACAAAACATTCTAAAACACAATTATTTGACGTGTGTGATGGCCGCATATGATATAAACAGGGATGTGCCAGTAAACAGGTAGCAAATGGCTCTGAAAAACGTATACTTAGCACATTTTAAAGAATAATCTTGCCATCATTTTAAAGTCTATACAATAAAAAATAACAAATAAACCTCGGTCTGTAATATTTCTGATTTTCAAGATGTAAATGATAACATTGAAAAATTTACATTTGGCTTGAATTAGCTAAGACAAACTTGTTCCTTCATATCCTTTAGCTTAAACTAATTCCACCCCCAGAAAAAGAAAGAAATTTTTTTTAATGGCTATACAATTTATAAAACTGTATAAACCATCTCTTAGGCTTTGAACACACCCCTTCTTTACTCTTGTCTTATAAAATTACATTCTGTCCACAAGAGATTGTCTGATGATCATCTTATTAGCAATATGAAGTGAGCCACTGAGTTCAGAGATTTGTGCTCCCCAAAGATAAAGTGTTTGCTACTGTCATGAAAGATTTCCCAGCTTGAGATGCCAATTGGAATATGATATAATGCATGTGTATGTGGTTTTACTTTAGATATTCCTATTTGTGAATAACGTTGTGGGGATTTTTGCCAAAACCCACAAATTTCCATTGGTTCTTAAATATTCTACATAACAACTAAAATAGTGCCAGCTATACCTATAAGAAAAAAGAAAAACAAACAAGTCAGTGATGGCTGTCTATCAATATGAAGTGGAAAGGCTAGCCCACAGAGCTGGCTTATTCATATAGATATTTTAGAAAGACATTGAAGTTGGTCAATTAACTGGGTCAGAAGTGATAGAAGAGTAGATCAGATGGTATTTGAGAAATTCTCCCAGGGCTATTAATAATCCTGAGATTTTCCCCTGAAACAAGACTCAATTATATTATTTCCAATATTTCTTTGGATATTCTATATATCTTAACCCATTAATACCATAGACTCTGGAATTAAATTAGTAGGTCACACAAAGGCCAAAGATGAAATTCATGTTGAATGTAAATTGGCTATATTATAAGAGCAATAAAAAAACTGAATATAAAAAGTGGTGTAAAATATGTCAGCAAAATAGTATACAGACACAAAGAAAAGTGGTTTGTTAGGTCAATGTGTTGTTGATGTAATAAGACTGAGAACCTCAAACTGCAAGCTTTATTTCTACCTAAGATCTAGGGAATTGCTTTCAGAAAACTGTGTAGATTATCAATAGAAGGTATATGAGAATGCATCTACAAGAACTGCACAGAATGAAAAAAACATAAAGGTTCACATTCTACACTAGTAGAAAGATTATGACATTGAGATCACAGATCATCCAAACCATCAATATTATGAAAGTGTTTTTAGAACACTATTAGAATGAGAATGAGAAGAACATATGCCTACGTATTCATTAACACACATACATATATGTAGACATATGTGAATATGTAAGCAAATATATAATCAAATGGATGTGTGATCCTATTAATTTTAGTTTTTCCTCCATTCCATTTGTTTCACTCAGCATCAGTTCATGTCTTCCCATGTTTCTCTGTTTTCCTCAAAATCATTTTTTCTTTCTCTGCTATAATAATTCCTTACATATGTGTGCCATAATTTGTAAAGATATTTTTAAATTGCTGGGCAATTATTTTTCTTCTCATTTTTGGCAACCACAAAAGAAATTCAAAATCAGTATGCATGCTTTCTCAATTTTTAATGTGGTATTAAAAAAACTAATTTCCATAGAATTTATGGTAATTAATACTAGTCACTATTTTCAAATCTCCTTTTCATAATCCTTCCCTACATGCTACCAACTATACACATACACTCATGCAGACTGCTACTCAATTCAGTATTAAAGGTTCTTCTTTTCAGGAGACTTTAACTTAGCACTTTGACCTAGAAATTTTAGTTCAAAAGATTTTGACCTAATATAAAACAGCAATTAAAATTCTTTTGAGAATTATAAAATATAGATTCCAAAAATGAATTAAAATATTGGTGAGTCAAACCATGATTTTAAGAAAATGTAGTTTCTACTTTTTTTGTAGATGTGTCATATGGACAACCATGGAAGACAATTCCAGTGACTTAAGGTTTTAGCTTATTTTTCTTTCTCTCCCATCTCATATTTATATGTAGGTATAGGAGACATGAAATAGAACCAATGCTCAACTCAAAGTTAGACACACTAGGTTTAAGTCCCACCCCTGATATTGCCAATTTATATGTCCAAACACAAATTAAATCAATTAACTTTTTGGGAGTTTCAATTTCTTATAGCTTTTAAAAAAATACTCTTCCCTTCTCATATCTGTAATATAGAAATTCTATTGTGTGTCTCACACAGTTGCTGGAGAATAGTGGATTCCCTGTAGACACTTCCAACTCAACATGCCTAAAACAGAATATTTTTTTTCTTCTGAACCTTATCTTATCTCCCTATTTCTTTGAATGTTACCAGCATGCTTCTCTTCTCACAAATACACAACTCTAGCATCTTAACTCTTTATCCTTCCTTAAGTAAATGTTGACATTTCTACCTCCACACTACCTCTCATAGACTTCTCTTCCTGTCTAGTCACACAGCTACCATCTTAGTTAAAAACCTCATCACTTCTCCTTAGAGCACATCAGTTACCTCTTAGTTGGTGGTCCTTGATTCAAGTCTCCCACTTCTGTAAATCTATCAGATACATAGAAGCCAAAATGAATTTTCTGAAACATGATCTGACCACATTCCTTCATTATTTATATTCCAGGGCTCCTCTAAAACTTCCAAGTTATAATATTCATCCTCTATTTGACTTTTAAAGCCTTTCAGACACTGTTTCCAACCTACTTTTCTTGATTCACTTTATATTATTTTACATAACTGATTCTACAGACCAGCAAAATTAATCCTCCTACTGCTCCTCAAACATGAAACTCTATAATCAGTTTCAACATCTTTGGAACTGGAGATCTCTCCATTTTTCACTGCCTTCCTACCTCTGTGTCAGAGAATTATTTACTTTATTCAAAGACTGATTGGAAGTACCACCTTCTTCACACAGTGCTTTTCCTGAGCTTTCTTTCTCCTAGTGTGTTCCATTCTTGACTGTGTTTTATTTAATAACCTTGGCAGAACACTATGAGACCATGTATTTTATGCCAAATACCTTGCTTCCAGTCTGGTACATAAGAGTTTATCTATAGCATGTGTTGATTCTATATATTTTGCAGATGTACCTATCCTGTATATATGCATGTGTTTCTGCTTGGCTAAAATATAATCTCCCTGACTTCAGGAACTGTTTAACACTGTCTTTGTATGCCCAGTGACTAAAACAGTGATTGATACAAAATACATACACATTTTTTGCTTCTATATTTGAGTGAAAAATGTTGGAGTTAGAAAAATAACCTTAAATTACCACTGATCAATCAACTGTTGTGTGACTATGGCTGTGATAAATACCACTGTGTATACAAGAAAATTATTAGAAGATCATTTGGCTGTGACTAGTTAATAAAGTTATGGAAAGTATGCAACTAAGAAATTGTTAGAGAAAGTATATAAACACTTGAACATTCTGTAATGTAGTCCAATTCAATCTACCAAACATTTATCGAATGCCTAGTATACACAAGATGATATGAAAATTAGTCTAGAATTTCAAAGACTTTACATTCTACACCCTAAAAGTTCTGGGGGAAAAAGAAGATGATTTGTTAAGTATTGAGAGGGACAGACAAGTTTCCCTAAGGAATAGACACTAGATAGACATATAAGGAAAAACTTAGTTTAGTGTTAAATGGAAAGCTTTATGTTCAGTTCATATGTAAGTCCTTATGTATCTTAACAATAGGTACCAAGAATAATAGCATTGATTAAAAGACCAGAAGACATTAACTTCTGGCAGTGTTTACGCTAAAAACAACTACAATATGTAGAAACACACACATATGTAAAATATATGCTTCACGTTAATTTACTTTTCATTGAAATCTTAATTTCAATCTGAAACAACATTACATTTTCTCACTTCTACTGATTAACAATTTGAGAATTCCCTCCACAATTCCAGCATTCATATATCTTCTGTAACCCTATGCTGCATTCCTATTAAAGTGAATCTTATCCTTTCAAAAGGGAAAAAAATAAAGTCCACAGTTATATTGACAAAGTTAATGAAAGTCAACAGAGGTAAACTTTGCTGGCTCTACATCTAGAGAGAGCAGGACAGTTTTGAACAGAGCTCCTGCTGTGAGGAGATGCTGGAGTTTTTCTTATAATAATTTGGCTTCTTTCAATGGAATCAGTTAATTTTAAAGACACCATGAAAACCGCATGACATTGAATTAGAATGCTTTTAAGTCTTTTTTTTTTTAGCTACTAAACACAGGCTTTATACAACTTTCTCCCTCCAAGGCAATAGTCTCTATGTCATTACCATTGGCACAGTGAGGAGGAGAGAAAAGGGAATGGGGAGGTGGATGTTGACTCTGTGTGCGTGTGTGTGTGTGTGTGTGTGTGTGTGTGTGTACGCGTGCCCAAATATTTGGTGGGACAGTGAGATGCAGAAAGTAGAAGTATAGAGTCTAGTGTTAATGGTCAGTATAGTTCACTTGAGAAGTGGATATAGCTCCTAATCTTTTCCTGCAATTAGTGGTATTGAACAAGATTTTCTTGACCACAAAGTAGCTATGATGTAGATTTTTCTTGAGATTTTTGTGGCTTCCATCAAGACAGCTTGAATCTCACCTTCTACAACAGGCCTTTCCTGCTATTCTCTTAAGTCTTCTTCCCTTCTTTACTCTCTCCACACTGCAAGTACCTTCACTATGAGATTATGATCAAATCACTGGATATGTATGTAATATGGTTTAGCTCAGGCCCTACTTGATGAGAACCAGGTCTACTTCTTCCTCCCCCCGCTTCCAGGGTTCTGAGTTACGTTGTAATGGGGGATTCCCTTTTTCTCTGTCATTGGCTTTATCCTCCAGTGATTGTACTCCCACAATTTTTAGTCACCCTCTAATTAGGACCCCTATTCAATCTAATAACTTAACAACAGATTTATTTTTACAAGGGAATATTTGCTTCAAAAAATATAGCAAAATCAAATGTAAAAATATTTCCTCAAAATTGCAGGGGAAAATCCTTACAGACACTGACATAGACAACACTTTGGTCTCTGTCTGGGATGGCAGACTAGACTCATGGCATATCTCAGTTCATACATGAAATTCGTCCCACCATTTAAAGTCCAAAGCCCCACTGGACTACCATTCTAGAACTTTGCTTCTCAGGGCTTCTCTTCTGGACTGGCTGCAATATTTGCCTTATATTCCTGGGCTCTGAGAATTCCATGCTTCAATCTCTTGTTTAAGAGAGATCTATCCCTGCATCTAAAGCTGAAAAGGACAAAGGAAGAACCAAAAAAACACAGCTCTATTTCTTGGGGCCACAAGGCACTATGGTACTCTGCCACAGTCCCACTTTTCTTCATGGTTTCTATGAGCAGTCCTTCCTCCCTCTTCACAAGTAAAATGAAAGAGAGAAGATTCTCCTTATTTAGTTAGCTATAAAGATACAGACATTTCTGGCTGTGCAACTAATGAAAAAAAAGGCTACTTCTGACTGCATGGTATATCAAAGCAGTGTTCAAATTTGCATCAGTTTTCCTGTCTCCCCAAATTATGTTCCCAGTGGATGTCATCCATGTGAGTGTTAACATTTTACATTGTCTGGTCATCTGTAAAACCCTCATGATAGATACATAGTTTGATTGATAGATAGACAGACAGATGGATAGATAAAAATAGAATTAGCTAACATGTATGTAACACTTTAAGGTTTGCAAAATTATTTTCATATATTTTTTAATCTTCAAAATGAACCTAGAAGGTAGGTGTTCTTATCACTCCCATTTTAGAGATGAGGAAACTGAGGGTTAGTGATTTTTCCCAGTTTTATACCATTTTACTAGGCAGTTTTCTGAGATAATATTTTAGTTCAAATTTTCTTAACTTCAAGTGTACAACTCTATCTGTTATGCCACCTAATTTCTTTCTACCTATATGTAGGACTATGGTCTTTCTTGCTAATTGGATTTGGACATAAAAATTAATCATTCATACACTCACATATATACATGCACACATCCATACACACATATGAACACATGGCATATTTTATTTTCCAACAATAATCTTTTCTCCATAACTTCCTTAAGTCTTGGTAATTACCAAAACTGCAAGTCAAACACTGATTTGTGACATTTGCTGATTTCTAAGTCCAAGGGCAGCTAAATGGCATGGTGGATACAGGTATTGGCCTAAAGTCAGGAAGATTTGTCTTTCTGAGTTCAAATCTGGCCTCAGACACTTATTGTGTGACTCTGGCAAGTCACTTAACCCTGTTTGCCTCAGTTTTCTCATCTGATAAATGAGCTGGAGAAGAAAATGGCAAACTATTCCAGTATCTTTGCCAAAGAAACCTCAAATGGGGTCATGAACAGTCAGACACAACTGAACAACAATAACAAAAAGGTCTAAATACTTACATTCAAAATTATACAATCAGCTTTCCTTAACCAGTTGAATCTGAATGCAGCACATGCCTATCTAGCCCATTAAGACAAAAAGTAAGGTATGACTGTGTTCTCTACCACCACCATCCTCTTAGTGCTCCCTCTGTTAAGCTGGAATGCTAAATGCAGAAGTGTCATGAGGAATTTGGAGAAGAGAAGAACTAATGGTTTTTATTCCCTTCCCCTTTATCTACTTTAGCTTGCATGATTAGGGTCTTTTTCTGAGCATATTCAGTTATGCTGCTATAAGATATATTTTATTTTATTTTACTGACCTAGTTTTGTTGCTCATAAACATCTCTTTTTGAAGGAAACAGGTGCATTTCTTTGTGTTCCTTTGTTGGAGCTTCCAAGTATGCAGGAGGTTAGCCCTGCCAGTTATTGCTTTGTTGAAGGGCATCGAGCGGTTTGTTTGTTTGTTTTTAAGTTATTGGCTGGGAATTCTAAACCCTGTTCATTCACTAGAGAATCTCTCTTTAACAGGAGAATATATTATGTACCATTTATCTGATGTTTTTGCTAGTTATAAGCTTTCCAAAGCAGAAATTTCCAAGGGAGTTCAGGGCCATTTACTTCTTAAGAATAACAAATCCGACATTCATTATGGACTCACTTGCAGGCCCTTAGGCAGGTTTATGAAGGAGAGTGAGAGGAATCATTTTGATTTCAGTTTTACATTCACTTTTATCTTTTTAAACTTTCTGTATGGTGATCGCTAGTATTATATGCCTTTTCCAAAGGCAATGGTACATTGATTTAATTACTGTTGAGTAAGGATGTGGAACTCTGAAATGGAATGGTAGAGAGATGAGTAGAGTAACTGTGAGTATGGAAAACTATTTACCACTTCTGAATCCCAGTGATTTTTTTTGTTGTTTTGTTTTTTCTTTCCATCTGTAAAGTAGGGATTATAATATTATCCTATTTGGCTTATATGGTTGTTGTCAAACAAATATTTTATAAATGATGAAATGCCACATGAAGGTGAACAAGAATCACCATATAACTTTTTAACTTAAGATCATCTCTTTTTAAATCAGCAAAGTTAATCATACTTTGAAATAAGTTTGTACAATACAAAGCATATAAATTTGTGTATCATAGGCCTATAAGACATTGTTCCATTATTCATCTTCTCTCTCTGAAATCATTGAGCTTTCCTCCACTGGTTGCTTCTCTATAGCAAATTACATTTTATTTTATTTTTATTAAGGTCCAATGCCTTAACACTTTGTCTGGCCAACGTGTGTCAAGTTCACTTTAAGGGACTCAGAATGGCTACCCCAAATCCTCTTTTTCCCAGTTTAGATTTATAATGTTTAGCTGGGTTCTTTAAATGGGCAATTACATGACTATCTTCTTAGACTAACCCTGTATATCACTTTTAAAAATCATAATTTTAATTTCTATTGACTGTTGTAAAGCCCCTGAGTGCATCCACAGCACAGAAGCAAAAATAATTTCTACACATCTCTTTTATAGGTACTACTGCATGGTGTTTGGACTTTAGTGCCTGTGAATATTAATAGAACAGCTAATGAAAATGAACAATAGCATCACCACATAAGGTAAAGGAAGCTATACTCAGTGATATGGCTTTGACATTCAACTTGTCAGAAGAGAACATTAGAAGGTTTTTGAATTGTATTCATTGGCTATCTTAGCTATTAAGTGACTAGAAATGGGAAAATTTGCATGATATTTGACATCCAGGAAGATTCAAAATGATCATAATCTTGTATTCAAATTATCTTAATTTATATGCTTTTGGATTTAAATCTTTCTGAATATTAATGTTTCATACAATTTTTCCATTTTTTTAAATTGATGTGTATCTAGAACTCTAAATGTTACCAGAGAGGCTTTGGGTATGTGTTTAGAGTACCTCATTTTAAATTTTGAAATACAACCTTAAATTATTGAATTTACTGTGATTTTTCTCTATAATTTATTAAAAGCTAAAATTTTGATGCCTGATAAAAGACTATAATAAACTTTCAAAGCCAACATTCTTTATTGAGTATCATGTAAATTAATATTTTAATTGGAAAGAAATGAAGTCTATCCAAATACTAGGAATATGTCCAAAGGAAGTAAGACAAATAAATATGTAGGTTGCCTACATAAAATTATAGTTTCTATCACTCTTTGTGATAGCAAAGAAAGGAATGCAAGTGTTTGACCATGGTTTAAGGAATGCTTGAAAAGAGCCACATTTGAAAATAAGAGAAATATTATGGAGATAACATTTCCCAGATGAATAGTAGAAATATAAACTGCACAAAATTTTGTAGGTTGCCAGGCTATGGGCCTTGAGGTAAGCAATGTTAGTAAAGAAGAAATAATGAAAATGAAAAACTAATGCAAAGTCATATAAGCAGAAAGATGAGAAAAAAATCTACAGGAAAAAAAACATAAAATTAACACATTGCTAGAAAAGGAAAATGAATTCTGTGGTTAGGGAAAAATCAGTGAAGGTCCCAGAGAAGACGTGTGCCTGAGGAAGTCTAGAATATCCAAGTTCCATGGGTTCATGGGGACTGTGGAAGAAGAAGATCGTATGCAAGCATAGGCTGCAGATTGCTTGTCAATTCTCTCTCCATGTGACCTATACCATTAGAACTTTCATTTAATGGATATATGTTTTTCATGATTGCAGATATATAATCTATATTAAATTGCTTTCTGTCTTGGTTGGTGGGCGGGGGCAGAGATCCAAGCACCTACACCCTGAGGAAAGGAAACTTAAGGACTTGCAAAAGGAACCAACTCCTGGTGCTTAGTAGAGAGATGTACCTAAGGGAACTCAAGGAGGATTCCATGAGGAGGTAGGCAGGGGAAAGAATTTCAGGTAACTACAATCTTTTAGTATATTTTTTGATCTCACATGCTTTCTAAGTTTGAGCCACTCTTGCCAGGGTCTGTGTATGTGCAAAGGGAGAGCATGGAACCAGATAAAGTGATGTTTCTTTAATTGGCCTACATATATTTGCTTAGTAAATAACCATTTTAAGAATTATATCTGCTTGACTGATGGTAATTGGAAGTAAGCTGGTCAAAAGCTCATTTATAAGGCCTGGTTTAAAACCCAATAGGGATATGTATTCACTTTCTGGGGAATCATCCCATCTAATGAAAGTGGAAAATGAGGAAGTAGCCCCACAGGTGGGCACTACAATGTTGGGCTTCATCTGGAGGGATTTTCTGATCCTCTGCATTGTTAAGGATCTGTTAGGGAGATCTGGAGCCATCATTCTTAGATACCTTAGTATTATATGATTGATTCACTAGAAAAAAAATCATCTCTCTCTCTCTCTCTCTCTCTCTCTCTCTCTCTCTCTCTCTCTCTCTCTCTCTCTGTCTCTTCCTCTCCCTCTCCCTCTCTCTATTGGTCTGTAATTAATTTGTTTTCTGGTGTATTTGCATACAAGCCAGACCAATTTCTTTGTGATAATTTGCACTTGATTAACTGCTTAGATGGTAATATCTATTGTATTATTCTACCTTTATGAGTATGGAAACTGAGGAATATGGATTTTTGCATCCCTAAAATAATGGTACCTAACAGTATGCCTAGAATACATTGTAATGGCTAATAAAGGTTCATCTTTTTAAAAAATGCTTAATTAGATGCAATGTCTTTGCTTATATACTATATAGAATCCAGGCACCTTTTCTAAGATTGTTATAGGGTGGCCTTGTGGTATACTTGCTTTGAAAACTGGATTTTCTCTTAATAATGATCTTGTTGCAACCCAGGGTTTCTGTTGGGGACAAAGCCATCCCTACATCTGATGGTGCCTTTCTTCTCTTTTACTCTTGGTAGAAAATTACTCATTATGCTTCTACATAGAGGGTAGGTATTGCTGCATAAATTGCCATAAAAATAATTAGAGTTTTAGATGGCACAAATGTTTGGGTCTCAATTCTGGAGCCAAACATATTCACCTAAAATAGAAAACAAAGTGGATCTCAGAAAGGAACCCAGACAGGCCCATTTTGACCATTTTTTAAACTCTAAACAGAAATGCAAATGTTTTTTGAAGTATTAAACACTTGCTAATACAAGATCTATATAGCCTACCAGACACCTTTGCTGAGAAAAGAGAGTAAAACCTATGTTGCTGTTTCAATCAGTAGGAATCGATGAGGTACAATAGCGTCAGGCACATAGTGGGAAAATAATGCATATTTATTGCAGTTTAGTTTGAAATAAGGATTCTCTACTGGTTAAATTTGCTTGAATGAACACTACAACTAGTTTTATATATGATGAAGGGCAGGGCCAAATTTTTTCCTTTGTTTATTTTTTCTCAATATCCTAAAAACACAAACACCATTTGATATGTGACATAGTCATCAGACATGAAAAGGTGAAATTTAGCTAAAGAGAGTCATCCATTCTAGAGAAAACTGTACCTTGACTGAAAAACAATGCATTGTTATAGTTGAAACCATTGATGTGTGGAGGAAAATGAAGTCTGGAGAACTGTCAGGTAAAGCAACAAGGTTATTTCTGACCTCTTTTCTACAATGAAAAAATTATAATTCTTTACAGTTAGCTGAGGCTCTTTCCAAGCCCAAGATAGCATACAAATTTCCCCTATCTTTTTTTTTTGGTGTCTGAGTTAGTCAAGCTGTCAGAGGCAACATAAACTCACCTAATCCTTTGTGATTTTTTTTCCTTCTTCCTGAATTTAGGTGATTGATTCATTCAGTAAGATCACCTGTAGGAATTTATGTGAGAGATTTTATTTTTTTTTTATTTTAGCTTTGGGTAAAGAAGATAAAATATACAATATATTTCTTTTCCCTTGAAATATGTTCCTCTTATATTGAGCCTTTGAGACTTTCATCCTAAAGAAACCAGAAACAACTTACATGGACAAATAAATTAATAGATTTTTTTTAATTTCTTCCTAATAAGTCACAAAAGGCATAGATGCGGGTATGACAATTTTATCATTTTTCACAGACCAGGTCTACATAGTCTAAAGTGACTAAAGAAAGGTTCACATTTCACCACAGAAATAATCAAGGTATAAAGAATAGTACACTAACATATACTACTAGACTAGTTTTTAAGACCTACCATTTTAAAAGGTTTCAAAATTACTGTGTATTTACTTACAATGTTTAGGCTAATGTATTCTTTACTTTTTTGTGTTGTAGAACTCTTTGACAGTCTAGTGAAATCTTTGGATTTCTGTTCAGAATAATGTTTTGAAACACATAAAATAAATACATAGAATTACAAATTATGGCGGGGGAGAAGTAAAAAGATGATGAAAAGAAACAGTAATCAAAATAAAATATATTTTTGTTAATGAAGTTCAGGGACATCATGTGAAGAACTCCTAGGTTAAACTTAACCATTTAGGAAACCAGGATTAACTGGAAATTCTTTAGTGGTATATACCTGCCCCCAACTGTATGTTTATAAATGAGATCAAATAATGTGTTGTGTAAAATATAGATAGATCTGTATAGCTATGGAGATATAGTCATATCGATATTTAATCTATCTTATATGTTTATCTATATATTCACACAAAATATAATGGTTATTTATTTAACTATATGCAAATCTATTCTCCTTAGACTGTATAAAAAAGAAACACTATAAGATAAGATGGGTAAAGGGTTTGGAGAGGAGAAAGATGCGTACTCGAAGACAGTTTTGTTCTTTGCTGGGTACACTTAAATCAGTCAAGAGTGGTTGATGCAGAAGTTGGCACTTGAGCTGACAATTAAGTTGAGGAAAACAGAAGATGGAGGTGCTAAGATAAAGTATTCCAGTCACAAGAGATATGGTGCTGGGATTTAGCCAATTTGTTCTGGTTTGGCAGAACAGGTACCTAATTTTAGGTTAGTTCAGCCACTGGGTTGTTAGCGGGGTGGGCTTGCACCCACCATATCAGCTGCAACAGTGTAGTGCCTCGGGTCTGTTCGGTGGAGAATCAGTTCTTAATTTATTTGAATCTCACCACTGGATATAGATGTATAAAAGCATTGAAGTTAATGTTATTTGTAATGAATAGCACGAAGACCAGTGTCATTGGACCTTAGAGTACATAAAGGGAAGTGAGATGTTATCCGCAATTGACATAAGGTGACTGAAAATTCATAGGATCATACATCGACAGTAGGAAGGGACCTCAGAGGCCATGTATTCCTATTGTCTCACTCTTTACATTATGAAATTGAAAGCCAGGGAGGTAAAACAATTAGGTTCATAAAATATGATATAAGAAATATGGATCATTTTGCACCTTAATCTATGTGTCAATGAAGAAGTGACTGATAATAAATCTATGACATCCAATTTAACATTTCTTCATCTCTTACTATCTGAAAGGCACTGTTAGAAATTTAAGATTATATTTCTGATTTACATGGTCTAGTGAACTGTCAAATAAATAAATAAAAGTCAACAAGCACTTATTAAACACTTACCATGTACCAGACACTGTGCTAAACTCTGTGTATGTGCATATATATGTATATGTGTGTATGTATATGGATATATGTATGTGTGTATGCATGTGTATACATGTATGTATGTGTATGTGTGTGTATATATATGTACATATGTATATATACACATGTGTGTGTGTGTGTGTATAAAATAAAAAGTGGTCCAGGCCTCAGACCAGGCTGGGTGGAGGAGGGGTCATGACCAAGACCAGGGGAATACAAGTGCCCCATGGTGCAAAATGGCAATAATTGGCCTGAGGGCCCTCTTTAAATGGAAGTTCTTAAAGAAGCACTTCGCCCTCTAATCAAATGGCAGGCCCAAGGGATAGACAGTACTGAGGTATGAGTTTGAGTCTGATAGGATATTGCAGGAAGGAGAGGTTTGAGGTGGAGAAATCCAGAGGAGCATACCCAGGTTGGGAAATGAAATAAAACAATTGGTAGCCTGGGTGCCCACCTTTAGGAAAGTCTCTCTGCCATTGCAGATAAGCATGTTATCCAAGAAATTTACCGGGGTCTGTGAGTGACTCACCCAGAGTCTCACAGACAGTATTTGTCTGTTTAAATTTGGGCTCATATCCGTCCAAGCATGGAACATAGAACTCTTTAGTCTATAAGCAGCCATACTTCCCTGAAAAACTCAAGGGTTAAGTAAGTTGGCTGGGAACATGGCCACGTGGCAAAAACACACCCAGATTCAGTCTCAGACTCTGGAATCCTTCTTTGGTGACAAAGAAGACCAAAACATACAGTCAGATGAAGTTAATAAAGTCATAGATCCTACAACGAAAACCTCCAAGAAAAACATGAACTGGTCTCAGGCCATGGAAGAACTCAAAAAGGATTTAGAAAAGCAAGTTAGAGAAATAGAGGAAAAATTGGGAAGAGAAATGAGAAGGATGAGAGAAAACCATGAAAAACAAGTCAATGACTTGCTAAAAGAGACTCAAA
>CM053623.1:272965865-272986113 GCA_028646595.1 Phalanger gymnotis
AGACTGGGGAACAGGGCAACCAGAATGTACGCCATCTTGGAGTGGGGGGGTGGAAATGGGGAGAAAATTTGTAATTCAAACGCCTGTGAAAATCAATGCTGAAAACCAAACATATTAAAAATAAATTAAAAAAAAAGAAAAAGGAAGTATTCTAAAAAGTCAACGGTAAATCACCAATTTTAGAAATTCATATATGCCTATTATGGAGACAAAACTAAATTCCTTGAGGGCAGAAGCCATTTATTTATTTTTGTCTTGCATAGATGCCTAATAAAATACATGGAACAAAAGAGACACATTAGATGCTTAATAGTTGATTAATAAAGGTTAACAAACCAACAATCAGGCATAAGAACAACACATATGCATATTTATATGTAAATATATATGCAGATATGCATACGTTTTATAAATAAGCAAATATACACATATTTTACTGATAAGGTAGGTGACAAAAAATTAGCAATTACTGATATGAGATCGGAGTACAGTTTGGGAGGTTTAGGACCCTTATCTGTAGATTCCCTATGTACTTCTTTGCATAGCCAATTTTTTTTTTCTTGTCACTCTGCCTATTTTCTTCTGGTAGTTCAGAGATTAGTCTATTTACTCTGCTTTCTGCCAATGTACCTATTGCTTCCAATCAGCTTTCTCTCATGTTCCATGGCTTATAATGATATTAATGCTATAATATATTTCCACCAAAATACTATTTTTCTTCCCTGCTTCTTCATCTGTATGTTCATCAACCTTCTCAGGTGCTTTGTTTGTACACATATTTGTACATATGTATGTGTATGTACACATTCAATGTACACGTATGTGTGCCCATAGCTTTATATAGGAATGACATACACACATATCTGAGTAAAACCTGTGATTTTAATTAGAGCAAGACTTTTTTATTGTTTTCTCTCTTGGAGCACTGAGGTAATCAAGTGGCTTTGATGAATCTGGACTTTCTTTCTTTGATTGAGCAGTCTTTGCCTGCTTAAGAAACAATAAAGCTTAGTTCACATAGGTTTGAATTGCATGGTCATGATGCGTGAAGAAGCATCACGTGGTTTTGGGTCTTATGGTTGTGATGTCTTTTGACACTGAACAGGGAATATAAACTCAGAGTTTAGCATTTTGTTCGAGGGCTTTCATTCACTGGAAGAGTGACATGTTACTCTGGGCAAGCTGTTTTAACTGTCCCCCAGCTTTGCTAACCCAGATCCATTGGTTCTTTGGGAACTATGAATTGTGATTTGGTCTGTTTATATTGTCTCTGTTTGTAATTTGCTCGTATTTGCTCTGAAGTTCAGGGTGCTGTTTTTTTCCCCTGTACTAAGTGAATGATATTTGTATGTTTGATTAAAATGAGATTGTTAACCCCTTAAAGTCCCTTTCCTTAGTAAATCAGATCAAAGAGCCTTTGCTAACAGCTCTTGTTGCTAGTCTTGTTGGGTCTTAAACCTCAACAGCTGCTGCTAGCCAAATTATTGCTACATCTCCCCAACCCCACTGACAAGGAAGCAATTCAGTATAGTTATACATGCGTAGTCATGCAAAACATTTCCATATTAGTCATGTTGTAAAAGAAAACAGAAAAAGAAACTCCAGAAAAATAAAGTTTAAAAATGTATCAATCTTTATTCAGACACCATCAGTTCTTTCTTTGGGGATCAACAGTATTTTTCATCGTAAGTCTCTAAGAGTCATATTGAATCATTGTATTGCTGAGAATAGCTAAGTCATTCAGAGGTGATCATATTTTGATGTTGATGTTACTTTTTATGCAGTACATTTCACTTTGCCTCAGCTAATGTAAGTTTTTCCAGGTTTTCCTGAGAGCATCCTACTCATCATTTCTTATTTTTTAAATTTTTTAGATTTTTTATTTTTAAGTTACATCACTCAGTTCCACAAATTTTTGAGTTCCAAATTTTCTTCCCTTTCTTCCCCTCCCTCTTGCCACCCAACAGGGCATGGAATCCAATATTTGGCCTACATATACCTTTTCATTAAACTTAGTAACACAATAGTCAAGTTGTAAAGAAGATTTATGACCAATGGAATGAATAATGAGAAAAAAGAAAAAACAAAAAAGGAGGAAAAAAGAAGAGAGAAAACAAATAGTTTGCCTCAATCTGCATTCAGATTCCACAATTTTTTTCTCTGGATGTAGATAGCTCTTGCTATCATGAGTCCTTTGGAGCTGTCTTTGAACATTGTATTGCTAAGAAGAGCTATGTCTATCAAAGTTATTCATCATAGAAGCAATGTGTCTGATTCTGTACAATGTTCTCCTGGTTCTAATTACTTTCATTGTAACCACCCCTCGACCCTTTAGGTTATGGGCATCAAAAGGGAAATTAAGGGATGTCTCCCGACATACCCCCTCCCTGGCCTACTTGAGGATCTGTTGTCTGAACTCTTCTACCTTATGCTCTCCTCTGGCCCTGTCCCATTGTTGGGAAGGGATGTGATGGTGAAATTGGGCAGCCAATTTTCCCTACCTAAACCTCACATCTCTGTTTTCCCTTTTTTCACCAGACCTCCCCATGTTCCCCTGGAAGTGTGGGAGACAATTGAGGTAATTGTTTGAGATCAGGGAATTCCTGAGAGAGCTTCTCAAGACACCACAGGCGTAGCTCCCCTCCAAGATCCTAAAGTATTCCCCCAATTGCCTTCAATAGCCAATTAAGCCCAAGGCCTTGGAGGGACTGCAACCATTAGTTGCTATTCAACCCCCTGACTCAATCCCTCTAGAGTGAGTCCCAGACCAGGCTAAAGCTTTTGAGACTTTGGAAATTAAATTGACCACCACTCCAGCATTAGCTTTACCTAATCTAGACAAACTTTTCACTCTGTATGTTGATGAAAGGAGAGGACAGGCTTTGGGAGTCCTAACCCAGTCCTTAGAACCTGAGTCCAAGCTAGTTGCCTGTTTTTCAAAACAATTAGACTCCATGGCTGCTACAGCCACTCTGATTGAGGAAGCTTCTAAAGCTCTAGCTGACCAGCCCCTGGAAATTCTGACTCCTCTTGGAGTTCAGAGAATCCTAGAATCAGAGGGCCACCACAGTGGCTGGCTAGCCACAGGCACAACAAATATCAAACCTTGTTCTTAGACACCCCTGACCTAATTCTTTGGCTGTGCCATACACTCCTGAACCCTGAAGCAGTGTGGTGCATAGAACAGGTGTTTAGGAGAGCTAGGTATAAAATAGTCAACTTTAGTTCCCTCCAGGGAAATTGCCTTTTACACCAGGGAAATTGTCTTTTCTCTCTACTCATTTTGTGCCTGTTCACTTCTTGTTTGCTTAGCCTCCTTGACAGGTTTTTCTCCTCCAGGCTCCAAGCCATCAACTTCCAGATGCACAGACTATGTACCACTTGAACTGGACTCATCAAGACAGGGACAGCTCTACAACCCTTGCCAGTAGGAAGCAGTTCAGAAGCTGAGACCTTCGACCCTCACCTCATAGAATTTAAATTCCATTTGTTTGAGGGGGAAAATATGGGGGTAGTCTCTGGGAACCCCCTTGAACTCTCCTTGAATCTTCACACTAGATCTGGACTTTGCCTGAGGCCATAAGCCTTTCCTTATCTAGGCCCAAATATATATATATATAGCCATCTATTTTCCAGCTGCTTCCCACCCCTGATTCCAACAAAATCCCATTCTCTTGTGTCCTGGAGTCTTGACCTGTAGTCACCTTAGTCCCATAAGGATCCTCCTTACACTCCTTCTCAAGACTCAACCTAAACCCCTCCTCTAGTCACCCCAGACTACTTGACAACTCCTCAATCCCTCCCACAATCTTTCTGTATATAACATCCATCTTGCCTCCATGAAGGTGCTCAGATTCAATCTAGCTCAGTAGATTGAATCTGGCCCATTTGTGAAAACAAGCTTCACAAATGGTGAGATTTCTTAAGACAACCCAATATGATGAATCTTTAATAAACGTTGTCTTTTTTCCTTGGCAAAAAATAAATAAAAACATTAAAAATGTTTTTGTATATATAGGTTACTTTCCCATTTGTGATATTTTTGGGATACAGCCCTAGAAGTGCTGGGTCAAAGGGTATGCACATTTTTATAGCCCATTGGGCATAGTTCCAAATTGCTCCCCATAATGGCTGGATCAATTCATAATTCTACCAACAATGTGACAGTGTTCCAGTTTTCCCACATCCTCTCCAGCATTTATCACTTTTCCTGTTTTGTAAGGTTAGCCAATCTGACAGGAGCGTTGTGGTACCTAAGAGTTGTTTTGATACGTATTTCTCTAATCGACAGTGATTTAGAGCGCTTTCTCATATGCCTATAGGTATATTTAATTTCTTCCTCTGAAAACTGCTTGTCTACATCCTTTGACCATTTATCAATTGGGGAATTACTTGTATTCGTATAAATTTGGATCAATTCCCTGTATATTTTCTATGTGAAGCCTTTATTAGAGACACTGGTTGTAAAGATTTTCTCTCAATTTTCTGTTTCCTTCCTAATTTTTGTTGCATTTGCTTTCTTCATACAAAAATTTTTCAATTTAACATAATAAAAATTATCCATTTGACATTTAATAATGCTCTCTATCTCTTGTTCAGTCATTAATTCTTCCCTTTCCCATATGACAGGTAAACTATTCCTTGCTCTCCCAAATTGCTTATAGTATCAGCTTTTATTCCTAAATCATGAACCTATTTTGACTTTATTTCATTATACAGTGTAAGACATTTTTCTATGCCCAGTTTCTCCCATACTATTTTCTGGTTTTCCCAGCAACTTTTTTGAAATAGTGAATTCTTAGCCCAGAAGCTGGATTCTTTGGATTTGTTGAAGAGTAGATTTCAGCAGTAGCTTACCACTGTGTCTTGTGCACCTAACCTATTCCATTAATCTACCACTCTGTTTCTTAGCCAGTACCAAGTAGTTTTGATGACTGGTACTTTATAGTACAGTTTAATATCTGGTATGGCTAGGCTACCTTCTCTAGCATTTCTTTTCATTAATTCCCTTGATATTTTGGACCTTTTGTTCTTCTAGATGAATTTGGTTATTATTTTTTCCAGCTCTGTAAAATATTTTTTATAATTAGATTGGTATGGCACTGAATAAGTAAATTAACTTAGGTAAAATTGTGATTATTACTATATTAGCTCAGGCTAATCACAGGTAACTGATGTTTTCCATTTATTGAGATCTGACTTTATTTGTGTGAAACATGTTTCATAATTATGTTCATATAGGCCCTGGATTTGTCTTGGCAGGTAGACTCCCAAATATTTTATAGTGTCTACAGTAACTTTAAATGGAATTTCTCTTTCTGTCTCTTGCTGTTGGGTTTGTTATTAATATATAAGAATGCCAAGGATTTATGTGGGTTTATTTTGTATCCTGCAACTTTGCTATTTTTTTTATTATTTCAAGTAGTTCTTTACTTGATTCTCTAGGATTCTCTAAGTAAATCTCTGAGTAAAACATCTAGAATGAGTGATAACTTGGTTTATTCCTTGCCTATTATAATTTCTTCAATTTCTTTTTCTTCTCTTATTGCTAAAGCTAACATTTCTAGTACCAAATTGAATAATAATGTGATAATGGACACCCTTGTTTACACCTGTAGTAGGAAGGCCAAATTTATGATCTCAAAAAGGATCATATAAATATCCGAATGGTTCGATATCGTTGGGTATACAGAATTCTCCAAGCAGAAGGCATCCAAAAATTTATTCAGGTCCCAGAGCAACAAATTAGCGAACCAACCTCCCCATTCCAGTATTGTGAACACAAGCCTCCAGGCCCAGTAGGCCTGCCTCACAAGAGTAGCCAGGAGGCCACAGAAAAATAAGATGGCATAAATCATATTCACCGGCCTCAAGACCTCTCTCGAACTCCTGGGTCCACACAGGGATCGGCTCTGCTTCGGATTTTTTTCTAGCTGTAGTTTCTCGCCTCTCCTCGCAGCCAAGCCTCTGGCGTTCTCAAATCCCACCTCAATGACTAGAGACCAGAGTCCAGAGACCCATTGGTTCCTGAATTGGCCCCTCTTAAGTCCTTAATCTATGCCCACACAGATTTCACACATGATAGGGCTTTGGGCCTGGGGCTTAGCATTCAACAGGTAAAAGTACTTTCACGGTAAACAAAAGCCAAACTCCTCAAGGGCACCCATTAAACTAAGCCCATTTTGCCTTACTGGCACAACACCCGATCTTACTGTTAATGCATCTAGCTTATCCCCATTACATATAATGCTTGCTGATGATTTTATGTAGATACTACTTACCATTTTAAGGATGTCTCCATTTATTCCTATGCTTTCTAGTATTTTTAGTAGGAATGGATGTTGTATTTTTCAAAAGCTTTTTTGGCATCTATTGAGATAATCATATGGTTTCTGCTAGTTCTTTTTGTTCACATGATCAGTTATGCTGATAGTTTTCCTAATATTGAACCAGTCTTGCATTCCTGGAATAAATCCTACCTGGTCATGGGAATTATTCTCATGATAAGTTGCTATACTCTTTTGGCTAATATTTTATTTAAAAATTTTGCATTAATATTCATTGGGGATATTTGTCTAATTTTCTTTGTTTTGATTTTTTCTGATTTAGGTATTAGTACCATTTTGTGTCATAAAAACAAATTGGTAGGACTTTTTCTTCATATATTTTCCCAAATAGTCCATAAAGTATGGCAATTAATCACTCTTTAAAGGTTTGCTAGAATTCACATGTGAAACCTTCTGTCTTTGGAGATTATTTCCTAGGGAATTCATTAATGGTTTGCTTATTTTTTTTTCCTGAGGTTTCCTTTTTTTAGGTATTTTACTTCCTCTTCTATTAACCTGGGCAATTTATATTTTTGTAAATATTCATCCATTTCCCTAAGGTGGTCACATTTATAGGCATATAATTGGGCAAAATAATTCCTAATTATTGTTTTAATTTCCTCTTTGTTGGATGTGAATTCACCTTTTCAAAGTTTGATACTCATAATTCAGTTTTCTTCTTTCTTTTTTTAAAATCAAATTGAATAAAATTTTATCAATTTTCTTGGTTTTTTCATAAAACCATGTCTTAGTTTTGTTTATTAGTTCAATAGTTTTCTTGACTCCAATTTTATTAAGCTCTCCTTTGGTTTTCAGTGTTTTCAATTTGGCATTTAATTGGGGATTTTCATTTTGTTCTTCTTGTAGTTTTTTTTATTTGCATGCCCAATTAATTTATTCCTTTTTTTTCTATTTTATTCATGTAAGTGTTTAGAGATATAAAACTTCCCCTAAGAGCTGTTTTTGCTGTGTCCCATAAGTTTTGGTATATTGTCTCATTATTGTTATTCTCTTGAATGAAGTTATTAATTGTTTCTATGATTTGTTCTTTTACCCACTCATTCTTTAGGATTAGATTATTTTGGTTCCACTTAATTTTTAGTATATCTTTCTGTGGTCCTTTATCATAAATAAATTTTATTGAATCATGATCTGAAAAGGATGCATTGACTATTTCTGCCTTTCTGCACTAGACTGTGAGGTTTTAATGCCCTAGTAGATGGTCAATTTTTGAGTGTGTGCCATGTATCACTGAGAAACAGGTGTATTCTTTTTTATGCCCATTCAGTTTTCTCCAGAGGTCTATCATATCTATCTCTTCAAAAATTCTATTCACCCCCTTAACTTCTTTCTTGCTTATTTGAAGGTTAAATTTATCAAGTTCAGAGAAAGAAAGATTGAGGTCCCCCACTAGTATAGTTATGCTGTCCATTTCTTCCTGTAAGTCCTTTAACTTGTCCTCTAATAATTTGTATGCCATACCACTTGATGCATATATATTAAGTAATGAAATAGTTTCATTGTCAGTGGTGCCTTTTAGCAGGATATTGTGTCCTTCCTTATCTCTTTAATTAGATCTATCTTTGCTTTTGCTTTATCTGAGATTAGTATTGCTACCCCTGCTTTTTTTTTTTATTATTTTAGCTGAAGCATAATATTTTCTCCTCCAGCCTTTTACCTTTACTTTGTGTGTATCCCCCTGTTTCAAATGTGTTTTTTGTAAACAACATATTGTAAGATTATGTTTTTAATCCATTCTGCTACCCACCTCTGTTTTATGAGAGAGCTCATCCTATTCACATTCACGGTTATGATTACTATCTGTGTCTTTTTCTCCATCCTATTTCCACCCCTCCTCCTAGTATACGCTTTTATTTCTCCCTTCTCCATTCCACTCCTCAAAAGACTATTTCTTTTGACCACCATGTTCCTCAATTTTCCCTCCCTAATGGCATCCCTCCCTTATCTTACCTTTTTCCCCTTGCTACTTCTTCCCTCCCTTCTATCTGCCTTCCCCCTTTTCTCTCCCCTTTCCCCACCTACTGCCTTCAGGACAAATTTGACTTCTATACCTATCAGAATATGTTATTCTCTCCTTGAACCAAATCTGATGATAGTAAAGCTCAAACACTGGTTTTGCCCTTCCCTTCCTTCCTTCTTTTTTTGTGCCTCTTCTTGTGGCATAATTTACCTTTTTCTACTTTCTCTTTACTTCTTCCCCCAGAATAACCCCTTTGCACCCCTTAATTATGTTTTTATAATCACATCAGTTACTTTATACTGGCATTCAGTCTATGTATATCCTTTTCAATTGTCGTAATAATGGTACCATTCTCAAGATTGACATATATAACATATGTAAATCCATGTGATCCTATATAAGATGTAAACGATTTTCCCTTATTGAGTAACATAGTTTTTCCCCTGTTTAACTTTTTATGTCTCTCTTGAGTTTTGTATTTGAAGATCAAATTTTCCATTGAACTCTGGCTTTTTCATCAGGAAGGTCTGGAATTCCCTTATGTCATTGAATGTCCATCTTCTTGCCTGAAAAAATTATGCTCAATTTTGCTAGGCCATTAATTCTTGGTTGTAGCCCAAGCTCCTTTGCCTTTCAGAATATCGTTTTCCAATTTCTTCTGTATTTTATTGTAGAAGTTGCAGGATCCTGGGTGATGCTGACTGTAGTGCCACAATATTTTGATTGTTTCATTCTGGCTGCTTGTAGTATTTTCTCCTTGACCTTATAATCCTAGAATTTGGCTGTAACATTCCTTGGAGGTTTTTTTTGTACATATATGAACTTTTAATACTTTTGGTTTGTTTTTCCATCTTTTGGGATACACACCTAGTAATAGTATTGCTAAGTCAAAGGGTTTCCATGGTTTTATAGCCCTTTGGGCATAGCTCCAAATTACTCTGAGAGAATGGTTCCCCAGTTCACAACTCCACCAATAGTACATTAATATCTTATTTTTCCTGTGTCCTCTAACATTTGGCATTTTGCTTTTCTGTCCTATTAGCAAATGTAATAGGTATTAGTTCATAGATCAGAATTGTCTTAATTTTCATTTCTCCAATCAATGGTGAATTAGAGCATTTTTCACATATGGCTATAGATGGCTTTGACTACTTCATCTGAAAACTATTCATATTTTGATCATTTATCAATTGGGGAATGGCTCTTTTTAAATAAATTTGAATCAGTTTTCTTTATGTTTGAGAAATGAGGCCTTTATCTGAGAAACTTGCTTCATTTTTTTTTCTCAGTTACTATTGCTAATGGTATTTCCCTCCATCTCTCTCTTCTAACACCATCCCCATCTCTTAACCCTTCCCATCCTTCTTTCCTTTAAGGTAAGATAGATTTCTATGCCCAATTGAATATGGATGTTGTTTCCTCTTTGAGCCAATTCTGATTTCTCACTCCCTTTTATTTCCCCCATCTTCCCCTCCACTGCTAAGGCTTTTTCGTGCCTCTTTTATGTTATATAATTTATCCAATTCTATCTGGCCTTTTGCTTTTGTCCCAGTACATTCTGCTTTTACCCCTGCATTATACATCTATCTATCTATCTATCTATCTATCTATCTATCTATCTATCTATCTATCTATCTATAAAATATATATTATATACGTATATAAATATATATCATCCCTTCATATTCAAATCACACCTATGTCCTCTGTCTACATATACACCTAACTACACTAATAATGTCAAAGTTCTTATGAATTACAAGTATCATCTTCCCATACAGGAAAGTAAAAAGGTGGAATTTATTATGTCCCTTGTAATTTCCCTATCCTGTTTGCCTTTTTATGCTTTTCTTGAGTTTTGTATTTGAAACTTAAGTTTTGTATTCACCTCCGGACTTTTGATCAAGTATATTTGAAAGTCTGCTATTTCATTGAATATCCCTTTTTCCCCTGAGAGATTAGACTCAGTTTTGCTCGGTAGGCAAGTTTTGCTGGGTAGGTGATTATTGATTATAATCCTAGCTCCAAGCTTTCCAATCCTTTAAGGCAAAAGCTGCTAAGCTTGTATTATCTGGACTGTGGATCCTTGATATTTAAATCATTTCTTTCTGACTGCTTGCAATTCTTATTGACCTGGGAGACTTGGAATTTAGCTATAGTATTCCTACAAGTTTCATTTTGGGATCTCTTTCAGGAGGTGATTTGTGAATGCTCTCAATTTCTATTTTTCCTCTCATTCTAGAATATCAGGACACTTTTCCTTGATAATTTCTTGAAAAATTATGTTTAGACTTTTTTTCTCGTGGCCTTCAGATAGTCCAATAATTTTTAAATTACTTCTCTTGGATTTAATTTTTAATGTCAGTTCTTTTCCCAATGAGATATTTCACATTGTCTTCAATTTTTTACATTCCTTTGGTTTTATTTTATTGTTTCTTAATTCCTCATAAAGTCATTCATTTCAATTAGCTCAATTTTAATTTTTAAGGAATTGTTTTCTTCAGTGGCCTTTTGTAACTCCTTTTTCCATTTAACTATTTCTTCTTTTTAAGTAGATTTTTCTTGGGTGAATTTTTCTACCTCTTTTTCCATTTGGCCAATTCTGCTTTTTAAGGCATTCTTCTTGGTGACTTATTGTACCTCTTTTTATTTTAAAGACTATACATATATGGTCATATTAAATGTATTTCCACATTTGTCATGTTGGGAAAGAAGAATCAGAATAACAGGGAAGAAAAAAAGAGGAAAAATATGTATCTAAATGCATTCAGACTCCATAGTTCTTTCTCTGGATATGGACAACATTTTCTATCATGAGTCTTTGGGAATTGTCTGAGCTAATTTTATTGCTGAGAAGTCTTAAGTCTGTCATAGTTCATCATTGCACCCTATTCTGTTACTGTACAAAGCTCTCCTTGTTCTGTTCTCTTCACTGAAGTTCAGTTCACATAAGTCTTTCCAGGTTTTTCTGAAGTCTACTTGCTCATCATTTCTTATAGCATGACAGTATTCTACTACATTCATACACCACGATTTGTCCAGCCATTCCCCAATTGATGGGCATCCCCTCAATTTCCAATTCTTTGCCACCACAAAAAGAGTGATTATAAAGCTTTTTGTGCATGTAGGTCCTTTTCTCATTTTTTATAATCTCTTTGGGACACAGACCTAGAAGTGATTTTGTTGGATCCAAGGAAATGCATAGTTTTTTAACCCACTGGGGAAAGCTCCAAATAACTGTTCAGAATGGTTGGATCACTTCATAACTCCTTCAGCAATGCATTGTGTTCCAATTTTCCCACATCTCCAATATTTATCATTTTCTCTTTTTGTTAGCATGTTAGCTGATCAGATAAGTTTGAGGTAGCACCTCAGAGTGATTTTAATTTGTATTTTTCTAATCAATAATGATTTAGAGCATTTTTATGTGACTATACACAGCTTTAATTTGTTGAGCTGGAAACTGCCTATTCATAACTTTTGACCTTGTATCAATTAGGGAATGCCTTGTGTTCTTATAAAATTGACTCAATTATCTATAAATTTTAGAAAAGAGGCCTTTATCAGAGACACTGGGTGTAAAAAGTGTTTCCCAACTTTCTGCTTCCCTTTTAGTCTTTGTTGTATTTACTTTGTCTAAAAACTTTTTAAATTAATAAAATGAAAATTATCCACTTTGAATTTTATAATGTTCTCTATCTCATTTGCTCATAAATTCTTTCTTTCTCCATAAATCTTACAGGTAAACAATTACTTCCTTTTCTAATTTGCTTATGGTATGACACTATATGTCTAAATCTTTTACCCATTTTAAACTTTTCTTTTTATATGATGTGAGATGTTGGTCTATGCTTAGTTTCTGCCATACTATTTTCAGGCTTTCCCAGTGGTGTTTGTCAAATAGTAAGTTCTTATCCCAGAAGCTTGGATTTGGGATTTATCAAATAGTAGATTACTATAATCATTGACTGCTGTGTCTTGTGTACCTAACCTATTCTGCTGATCCATCAATCTGTTTCTTAGCTAATACCAAAAGGTTTTGATGATTGATGATTCATAGCATAGTTTTAGATCTAGACCACCTTCCCTGGCATTTATTTTCATTACTTACCTTGATAATCTTGACCTTTTGTTCTTCCAGAATGTTATTATTTTTCTAGCTATATAAATTTTTTTTGGTGTTTGATTGCTATGGCACAGAATAAGTAAATTAATTTGTGTAGAATTGTCATTTTTATTATATTAGCTCAGACTATCCATGAGCAAGTAAAATTTTCCAATTATTTAGATCTGACTTTATTTGTGTGAAAAGCGTTTTGCAATTGTGTTCATATAGTTCATGTGTTTGTCTTGGCATGTAGACTCCCAAATGTTTTATATTGTCTACACTTAATTTCCTTTTTTTTTTTTACCTTAAACAGTATCCCCCCCCCCACAATTGCACATGAAGAAAAAACTTAGCATTCATTTTTAAATTTAATTAATTTATTTGATTTTAGTTTTTGACATTCATTTCCATAAACTTTTGAGTTATAAATTTTCTTTGCCTCCTGACTTTCACCCTTCCCTAAAGACAGCATGCAATCTGATATAGTCTCTACATATACATTATGTTAAACATAGTTTCACATTAGTCATGTTGTATAGAAGAATTAGAATGAATTGAAGGATCCACAAGAAAGAAGAAACAAAACAGACAAAAAAGAGCATGCTTCCATATGTATTAAGACTCCATAGTTCTTTTTTCTGGATGTGTATGGAATTTTCCATCATGAGTCTTTTGGAGTTGTCTTAGATTTCTGCATTTCTGAGAAGAGCTAATTTATCAAAATCAGGCATCACACAATGTGGCTATCATTATTCTCCTTGTTCTGCTCACTTCACTCAGAATTAGCTCATATAAGTCTTTCAAGATTTTTCTGAAGGCTGCCTGCTCACCATACTACAACTAATCCATTCCCCAATTGATAGCATCCCCTCCAATTCCAATTTTTGGACACCACAAAAAGAGCTACTATAAATCTTTTTATGCATGTGGGTCTTTTTCCCATTTTTATGATCTCTTTGTGATACAGCCCTAGAAGTGGTATTTCTGGGTCAAAGGCTATGCACATTTTTATAACCCTTTGTGCATAGTTCCAAATTGCTCTAAAAATGGTTGGAATAGTTCACAACTCGATCAACAATGCATTAGTTTTCCAATTTTCCCACATCTCCAATATTTATCATTTTCCTGTTTTGTCAAGTTAGCCAATTTACTAGGTTTGATGCAGTATCTCAGAGTTGTTTTGATTTGTATTTTTCTATTCAATAGTGATTTACAGCATTTTTTCATATGCTTGCAGATAGCTTTAATTTCTTCCTCTGAAACTGCCAGTGCATATCTTTGACCATTTATCAGTTGGGAATGCCTTGTATTCTCATGAATTTGATTCAGTTCTCTATATATTTTTAGAAATGAGTCCTTTATCAGAGACATTGGATGTAAAGATTCTTTCCCAAATCCGTTTTCCCAATGCTTCCCACTTAGCCTTGGTTGCACTGGCTTTGTTTGTGCAAAAAGTTTTCAATTTATTGTAATCAAAATTATCCATTTTCCATATTATAATGTTCTCTATCTCATTTGGTCATAAATTTTTCTGTTATCCATAAATCTCAAATGGAAAATATTCCTTACTCTCCTAGTTTGCTTACAGTATCAGCCTTTATATCAAAATCGTGTACCCATTTTGACTTTATTTTGTTATGCAGTGTAATATGTTGGTGTATGGCCCATTTCTGCAATACTATTTTCCAATTTTCCCAGCAGTTTTTGTCAAATAGTGAGTTCTTATCCCAACAGCTGGGGTCTTTGGGTTTATCAAAAGTGTCTTGTGTACCTAACCTATTCCACTGATCCACCATTCTATTTCTTAGCCAGTAACAAGTACTTTTGATTATTGCTGCTTTATAATACAATTTAAAATCATTGAAGGCCTAATTCGTTGACCTCCTCTTTCTCTATTTTATTCAAGTAAACATTTAGAGACATAAAATTTCCCCAAAGGACTGCTAGAGCAGAATATATTGTTTCAGCTGAAGTGAAAATAAAATAAATTAAAATAACATGAAATAAAAAAATAAGAGCAGGGATAGCAATCTTGATCTCAGACAAGGCAAATGTCAAAATAGAACCAATTAAAGGAGATAAGGAAAGAAACTACATCTTGTTAAGAGGTACCATATACAATGAAGCAATATTTATATTAAACATATATGCACCGAGTGATACAGCATCCAGTTTCTTAGAAGAGAAACGTACAGCAAAACTCTACTAGTGGAGGATCTCATCCTCTTCTTCCCAGAACCAGTTAAATCTAACCAAAAGTAAACAAGAAATAAGTTAGAGAGGTGAATAGAATTTTAGAAAAGTTAGATATAGTAGATCTCAGGAAAGGAAAAAAAAAACTGAACGGGGATAGAAAACAAAATACCTTATTCTCAGCAGTATGTGTGTGGCACTTACACAAAAATTTACTGGCACTTACACAAAAAAATGAGATATACTAGGGCATAAAAATCTCGCATTCCAACGCAGAAATGCAGAAATATTAAATCCATCCTTTTCTGATCATGATGCAATAAAAATTACATGTAATAAAGGGCCGTGGAATGATAAACTAAAAATTAATTGGAAACTAAATAACGTAATCCTAAAGAATGAGTGGATCAAAGAACAAAACATAGAAACAATCAATAACTTGATCCAAGAGAATAATGATAATGAAATAACATACCAAAATATACGGGATGCAAACAAAACAATTCTTGTGGGAAATTTTGTATCTCTAAATGCTTACATGAATGAATTAATTAGGAGACCAATAAATTGGGCATGCAACTAAAAAAGCCAGCAAATGAACAAATTAAAAACCCCCAATTTTAATACCAAATTAGAAATTCTTACTATCGAAGGGTAGATCAATGAAATTGAAATCAAGAAAACTATTGACAATAGTTTTCTTATTGATAGTTATTGATAATAAATAAAATAATTGATAATAAATAAAACTGAGTTGTTTTTAATAAAAAATAGTAAAATAAACCTTTTGTTAGTTTGAATAGAAAGAAGAAAGAAGAAAACCAATTTACCAGTATCAAAAATTAAAAGGATGATTCACCACCAATGAAGAGGTAATTAAAACAATAATTTGGAGTTATTTTGCCAAACTGTGTTCCAAAAATTCTGACAATCCAAATGAAAAAGATGAATATTTACAAAAATATCAATTGCCCAGATTAACAGAAGAGGGAAATTATTTTTTAAAGCCTTTTAGGAAAGAAGGAAATTGAACAAGCCATCTATGGACTCACTAAGAAGACAAAAAAAAAAAAAGAAAAAAAAAACCCACAACCATGACCAGGTGGATTTACTAGTGCATTCTACTGAACATTTAAAGAGCAATTAATTCCAATCCTATATAAACTATTTGGAAAAATATGAAATGTATTGCAACCAAATTATTTTTATGATACAAATATGGTGCTGATACCTAAATTAGGTAGCCAAAAAAGAGAAAGAAAATGACACCAATTTCCATAATTGATATTGTTGCAAAACTTTTAAACAAAATATTAGCAAATAGATTACATGAACTTATCACCAGGATAAAACACTATGACCAGGTGAGATTTATGCCAGGAATGCAGGGTTGGTTCAATGTTAGGGAAACTATCAGCATAATTGACCATATCAATAACAAAATTAACTGAAAACATATGATTACTTCAATATCTGCAAAAAAAAAAAAACTTTTGAGGAAATACAGAACCCTTTCCTGTTAAAAACTCTAGAGAGCATGGGAATAAATCAAGCTTTCCTTAAAATGATAAGTAGCATCTTTGTAAAAACTTCAGCAAGTATTTTATATAATGAAGACAAGCTAGAAACATTTTCAGTAACATGAGGAGTGAAATAAGGATACTAGACCTTAAATTGTATTATAAGACAGCAATTATCATAACTACTTGGTACTGGCAAAGAAATAGAATGTGGTGCATCAGTGGAATAAGTTAGTTACACAAGACACAGTAGTCAATGACTATTGTAATTGAATGTTTGGTAAATCCAAAGAATCCAGTTTCTGGTATGAGAAGTCACTATTTGACAAAAACTACTGGGAAAACTGGAAAATAATATGTCAGAACCTAGGGACCACCATCTTACACCCTATACAAAGATTAAATCTAAATGAGTATATGATTTAGACATAAAGGCTTATAGCATAAACAAATTAGGAGGGTAAAGAATAGTTTACCTGTCAGATCTATTGAGAAGGAAGAATTTATGACTAAACAAATGATAGAGAACACTATGAAAAGAAAAATTGATAATTTCAATTGCATGAAATTAAAAAGCTTTTGAACAATGTCTCTGCAACCAAGATTAGAAGAGAAGCCAAAAGCTGAAAAAACATTTTTACAGTGGTTTCTGTGATAAAGGACTCATTTATGAAATATATAGATAACCGAGTCAAATTTATAAAAAAAAAACATACAAATCATTGCCCAACTGATAAATGGCCAAATGGTATGAATAGGCAGTTTTCATATGAAGAAATTAAGCTACATATCGTCATATGAAAAGATGCTGTAAATCACTATTGATTAGAGAAATACAAATTAAAACACCTCACATCTGTCCAATTTGCTAATATTACAAAAAAAAAAGGAACTGTATAAATGTTGGTGAACCTGTGGGAAAAATGGAACACTAATGCATTGTTAATGGAGTTGTGAGCTGATCCAACCATTCTGGAGAGAAATTTGGAACTATGCCCAAATAGCTACAAAACTGTGAATACACTTTGATTGACCAATACCATTACAAGGTCTCTTTCCCAAAGAGATCATAAAAAGGAAAAAAGATTCACATGTACAAATATATTTATAGCAGTTCTTTTTTTGGTAGCAAAAATTGAAAATTGAGGGGGAATTGGGGAATGGTTGAAAAAGTTGTGGTATATGAATGCAACAGAAACATATTGTGCTATAGAGAATGATGAGGAAATACATTACATGAATGGATGCTGAGTGAATTGAGCAGAAGGAGGAGAACATTGTGCACAGTAACAGGAACTTTGTGGGATGATCAACTTTGATAGACTTAGCTCATCTCAACAACACAATGATGTAAGAAAATTCCAAAAGACTCATGATAAAAAATAATATGCATATCCAGTGAACTAACTATGGAGTATGAATGTAGATTGAAGAATGCATTTTCTCTTTTTTTCCACATTGTTTCTCTCCTTTTTCTGATTTTCCTTTCACAGCATGACTAATGCAGAAAGATGTTTAATATGTCTGTATATGTGTTGCCTAAATCAGATTGCTTACCATCTTGGGCATAGGTTTGGGGAGGCTGGGAGAGATAAAAAAATATTTGAACTTATAATCTTATAAAAGGGAATGTCAAAAATCATCTTTACATGTCATTGAAAAAAATACTATTAAGAGAAAAAGTAAACAATAAATAAATTAATAAATATATAAATGAATTAAAGAATTTAACTCTTCTAAAAAAAAGAAAAGAAAGAGGCATAAAAGAATTTATACGATGGTTATGGAAAATGAGGGGTAGGATGGCAGCTAACATTTAAATGTTTCTTTCATTGGAATTGGCTCAAAGAGGGAATAATATACATACTTAGTTGGGCATAGAACTCTATATTACCTTACAGGAAAGTAGGAAGAGAAAAATATAAGTGATGGATGGGGTGATAGAAGGGACTAGGTGGTCAGAAGTAAAATACTTTCAAGGAGGGACAGGTTGATGGATACTGAAGCATGAAAAGATGATAAAAGCAGGAAGAGAGGAAATAGGCACGTAGTAATTATATCTTTAAATGTGAATGAGATGAATTCAGCCAATTAAGCAGAAGAAGAATGATTAAAAAAAACAGAATCCTACAATGTGTTGTTTACAAGAAATGCATTTATAGAAGAAAGACACACAGAATAAAAGTAAAGGCCTGGAGCAGAATCTATTATGCTTCAACTGAAGTAAAAAAAAAAAAACACAAACAAACTGAACGACTATAATCTAAGACAGAGTAAGAGAAAAAATAGATCTGATTAAAAATACATAAGCAAGAAATCTATATCTACCTAAAAGGTATTTTAGATAATGAAGTGACAGCAATAGTAAAAATATATGTCCCAAATGGTATCACATCCAAAATCTTAAAGGGAATGTTGTGAGTTGCAGGAGGAAATAGACAGTGAAACTATACTAGTGCGGAAACTCAACTTTTCGCTCTCAGATGTAGGAAAATCTAGCAAAACAACGGGAAAAAACAAACAAAAAATACTAAAAAGCTAAGAGATGAATAAAATTTTAGAAAACTTGGATGTCTATAAAAATTTGAATAAGAATAGAAAGGAATATACCTTTTTCTTATTAGTAATTGGCACCAACACCAACAACAGAAATATTAAATGCATCATTTTCAGATCATAATGCAAAAATTACATTCGGTGAAGATCTGAGGAAACAGATTAAAATTATTTGGAAACTAAATAATCTAATCATAAAAATAAGTGGGTCAAAGAAAGCATCTTTTTCTTTGTTTAGCTATAGACAGTCTCAGGACAAAACATAAAATAAAAGACAGAGTCTACAATTAGAAGTGCTTCCTTTGTGCAATTCTCTATGTGTGGTATGCACCTAATCTCTCCCCAAGTGGCAGCCAGTCATGCTATCTGCAAGATCTGGTTCATTTCTCTGCTTCCCTTGTCCATTGTTCATTTATTGTAGAAGAAAGATTTGCTTTTCAGACAGCTCATGAGAGAAATTCAATACTAACACTCCCAGTCAGTAGTATCCACAATTTCCATCTTTGACTCTTGCTTTCTCCTCATCCAACCTTTCTAGATGGTTACTATATCTCATCATTCCACTCCTACAACATTTCTTTAATCTGTTTCTTTTTCTCCATTCACACAGCAACACTCTGGTCCAGCCATCATCATTTCTCACATGACTATACCATACTAAATCACAATCTTATAGCTTCTTTTCTCTTTAATCCTTCCTCCACATATTACATTTCCCTAAAGCTCAGACCATGTCATTTTCCCCTCCTAAAAACAAAACAAAACAAAAATAAAAGCAACTAAACCTCTTTATTACCTCTAGGATTAAATATAGAATGCATTTTTAGGCATTTAAAATTCTTCATAAACTGGACCCTTTTTACCACTCTTATTTCTTTATATATCACTCCCCCCACATATAATGTACATTCCAATCATATAATTCTACTTCCTGTACCTCAAATGCAGCACTCTATTTTCATGCTCTACATCTTTATCCAAGTCCAAAATTCTCTCCCTTTTTAATTCCACCAATTGCAATTTGTCTTCCTTCATTATTTGCACATCATAAAGAAGTCTTTCCAAGTCTCCTCTACTTCTGGTGTCTTCCAGTGTATATAGTAAGTACTCACAACTATACTTCCTTAATCCCATTAAAACCAGCACCACAATGACACCATTAATTCTTTGCCATGATACATTTGATAAACAGGTACAAAGGAAAAAAAGTCATTCCATAACAGTCCACTCACAAATCTGGGTCATATTTCTTTTAAATAATTGTCCATAATATCCATAAGGGAGAGTGAGTGGTAAGAAGGCACAGGAGCAGAGGAATCCATGTGCCTGAGGCAACTCATGACTTTGAACTCTGTTCTTTGTCTCCTTAGGGAAAATATTCTGTACTGCAACTCAGCTTCTGAGTAAAAATGTTTCTTGGGGGGCGGAGCCAAGATGGCGACTGGAAAGCAGTAACTGGCCTGAGCTCCCCTCCAAGTCCCTCCAAAAACCTATGAAAAAATGGCTCTGAACCAATTCTAGAACTACAGAACCCACAAAGGGGCAGAGGGAAGCAGGACTCCAG
>CM053623.1:272986613-273005772 GCA_028646595.1 Phalanger gymnotis
GGGAGGGGGAGATGGAAGGGGAATGGGGGGACAGAGAGGAGGGCAGACTGGGGAAGGGGCAACCAGAGTGTACGCCATCTTGGAGTGGGGGGGTGGAAATGGGGAGAAAAATCTGTAATTCAAACGCATGTGAAAATTAATGCTGAAAACTAAATAAATAAATAAATAAATAAATAAAAATAAAAAAAAAGAACTATTAAAAAAAAAAAAGATTAGGCCTTTGCTGGACAAAGGCCTGGGAGTATGGGGTAAGAGAGACCCATACAATTGCATATCAATTTCATCTCTCTTATATACTCTCCTTGAGCTGAATTGCTTGCTATCTGGATCACTGAACCTTGTCATCCCCCCTACTGCAGTATCTTCACTATACCTGGGCTTTGTCATCTACCAGTCAATTCTGTCCTCAGAATTTCCAGGCTTTTCCACTTGCCTTGGAAATCAAACTTCCTACATGTGCTATCCATACCTCTAGTAATATCGACTTCTTCAGGTCAGGGACTTTCACCCTTTTCTGTGTTTACATCAGTTTAGAACAATACTTTTCACATACCAAGTGCTCATTCATTCATTCATCTTATGAAAAACTTTTTGAGCACATTAATTATTCTCATTGTTTCTTCTCTTTCTTTGTTTCACTTATTTCATTATATTTAATTTGTGGCATTTTTTTTATTTATTCATTTGGGGGTTGGAGGATAGATATTTCACCTACTATAATGATAATCAGGACAGGGCTTTTTGCTGTTCTTCTCTTAAATACCTTTAATGATTATGGCCTTTGTTCAAATGTGGTGGGTCAAGTGGGATCTTGTCTTGGAATATTTCTCAGCACTAAGACAATTGAGAGTCACTGATTTGTATATCTTTTGGTGCTGGTGGTTGGAGCTTTTCCACACTGATTTCTCACACTCTAAATGGTGAGCCTCAAGTGTCCCAGGGCCCTGAGACAGGTATACAAGATCCGAGGTTGGGGTTTGACTTTTGGGGGTACACTCACTGAAGGAATGTGGATAACGAGACCGTGGGCAAGCCATTGAACCTGCTCCACCCCCGCTCCCCTGGCTTTGTAACCCAGATAGATGTTGGTGATTCTGTGGCAACTATGAATTGTGATATGATCAGACAAGGTCTGTCTGTTCACGTTTTATAATTTCTGTTTGTATTTGCCTTGAAGTTCAGGGGGCTGATCTTTGCCCCCTGAACTGAGTGAATGATATATGTCCATTTGATTAAACTGAGATTGTTAACCCCGTAAAGTTACTTTCGTTAGTAAAGCAGATCAAAGAACTAGCGTTAGTGACCTTCTGTGTGCTGAGTATTATTGGTCTTGCACAGCCACAGTGGCTACTAGCCAGACTGTTCCTACACCTACCTAACTTCATACATACTATTAGACGTGTGTGTGTGTATTATATGTATATGTGTGTGTGTGTGTGTACGTATAGGAATATCCAAATCTCAATAGTCATATATGTATATATAATCTATGCCTATTTTTCTATATCTACATCTACATGTGTCTTTAATTAATCTGAATATCAATTATACTTTGTCTCCAAAATTGGGGGGAAGCAATTTCCATCTGAGTGAGGCATAAAATAGGATTCATATAATCTTTTGTGGAATGACACACCATAAATTTCTAGGTAAAATTGTGTTATGAAAGTTAAATAGGTTGTCCCTCTACCCAATCATGAAATATAATGATAAGATGTAATTTTTAAAGAGAGAGCTGTGTTTTACTTTTTCAGGAAAGAGTGAGTTCTGCCTTCCTATGATCATCCGTTTCATAGGTTTGGGTAACCTAATTCTTCTGAGAGTTGTTGAGCATCAGCTCAGGCACAGGCCTTAAAAAAAAAAGTTTCCTTTGTACATGACCACAGGCACATAATGTTTGATGAATGCGAAGAAGCTATTGGGGCAAGAACTCACTGTTTGACAAAAACTTCTGTGAAAACTGGAAATCAGATTGGTGGAAACTAGTCATAGACCAATATCCAAAGTAGTCACAGTCTAACATCTCCCATTATTAAGCTCAAGATGAGTAAATGGTTTAGATATAAGATGTGAACTCATAAGCACATTAGAAAAATGATGGAAAAAAAGCCTGGCACCGAATAGGTGCCAAATAAATGCTTCTTCCCTTTATGACTCTCCCCTTGACAAAGTGGTATAAGGGGAAAGTTTGAATATGAGCTCTGGAATTGTGTTTCTTTGAGCTACTAGTTTTGGCTTACCTATCAAATCACCATGGCTTTGTGCAAGGGACAGAGGTAGCCAGATCTAGCTTAGTCTGAACATATATTTTAGTTTTTTTTTTTATTTTCCTATTTTTCTCATTAAAGAACTAAAGAACATTTAGTCCATGCTTTTGTGAGCTATCTCCACTGGCTATTGTGAATTCCATTGGAAGCATCAAGAACAAGAGGAGTGAAGTGGCTTTTGTTTGTTTGTTTTGTGTGTGTGTGTGTGTGTGTGTGTGTATTCTGTGGGAAGAGGGGCTAAGACATAAGATATGTAATTAGAGAAGTCTATGCACACAAAATCCTTAAAATAATGACATGAAAATTGCCTCCCAGAAAAGAGGAGAGAGGTCGCCAGCGCTTTGAAAACTGGAGAGACTGATATTAACCCAGAGCATCATCTAGTGTTGGATTTTGTACATAAACACTGAGGATAATATTGTAGATAAGAATAGACCCCTCCCTGCCACCATTCTTATTACTGAAAATGAGCAGGCAAATGACTAGTCGTGCCCCCTGTTGGTTAAATAAAGGAAATCAAGAAGCATTTAAGTTTGACTGCACTCAGTCCAAGTCTTAGAGTGGAGGTATAGATAGACAATCTGACTTGATCAAAGAAATGTCTACTGATGCATCAATAATTAGCAAAATCATCTCTCCTTTTCCCCATATGTGTGTATTTACATGTGCATACACACATACATTCACATATGCATATATACATGCATTTATGCATGTATAGATGTGTGTATATGTATACACGTACACACACATATAGGCATATTTCCTGATTTTAGAGCTTGGCCAGTGATATGCAAAAGTAAGCAATTCATCATATGATATAAAGGAAACTTTACTACTATATGCCATTTCCCAAGGCTATGGAGATAATTTCTGTAATAGTTTACAAAACTAATTTTAACTTCATGAATTTCAATTCATCCTGAATATGCTAATTTGAATCCATGACTAAGTAGTGACACTTAATCAATAAAAATAAATTAATATTGACATTAGAATTTTTCAATACCAAATTTATAGTACCCTCAAAGTAAGTTAGACTTTCCACCAAGGAATCAGTATGCTGATTAGGCAATTCAAAGCCTAATGCCTAGCATTTGAAATATTTGGTATCACAAAGAGTTGTTAAATATTTATTCTTTGATGATTTATCCCTCAAATGAGCTTGCAAAACTTTTTGTTTCCCACCTTTCTAAATGGGTAAACTGGAGGCATTGATTTCCTCTGCATTGGATTATACAGGCATTTTCCAGTGCTAGGCAAGCAAATAATAAGAAATGGTCATTAGTGAAGGATGCAATATACAAAATGTCTCATATGGTAGTATGAAGTTATTTGGAAAATTAGGAGAGGATGAAATACTGCAAAGTGAAAGAGAGTTTTATCTTTTATTTTTAATTCATTTCTATATAAACATTTAAGCAATACATTATGATCTTTACTATAATACTACTTTTTCAGGGGAAGCTATATTTCTCTTTGTCAGTTTTCTCCCTATTTTAACATCTTAACACTAATTCAACATGTCCAATTCTTGCTTTCATTAAAATGTTCAGAGGCTACAAAATAGAATTGGAATGAGAAATTTTATAGTTTCACATATATCGAAAGTTGAAAGGGTGATAAAGAATCTAAAATATTCCTCCTTGCCTATGAAGGTATTCCTTGTAGAGACAAACTACAGAAATGACCTTTCAGTTATGCCACTGATTCTCAAACCTCCTGAGGGCTTCTATGATCCACCACAACCTACATCATTTTTCTATTCTCTTTCCTTGACTCTCAAAAGGAGAGCAGAAGAAGACAGCAAAATTTTACGTTTTTACACTGTCAAAATATATTTAGATTTCATTCATACAATAAATAATAACCAACATTTTCTATAGCACTTGATATGGTATAAAGGGCTTTATCTATGCTGTCTGCCTTGAATCTCACAATGACCCTAAGAGGTAGCTGCTATTATTATCCTCATTTTACAATTGAAGAAACTAAGGCAGGTAAAGGATAAGTGACATCTATGGGGTTATATAGCTGTCTGAGGCAGGATTCAAACCCATGTCTTCCTGATTCCAAATCTGAAGTCTAACCACTATACCACATAACTGCTTTTTATTGTATAAGAAATACGTCTGTAACAGAAAGAGTATGGAGACAAGTGATGAGTGAGGACAATATGAATAATGAGTGAGTGCTTTGAAAAGCAAATCTGAACAGTGATGGCTTGTACTAATGTCATCTAATTTTTCTCTATAGATAAGCAAATTGAAATGTTTTTAGTCATGGAATCTTTGATTTGGATGAGAAATTAGAGACCATATAGTCCAACTCACTCATTTTCCAGATGAGAAAACTAAAGCTTAGAAAGTGTTAGATTTGAATTTTCCAACTCCTATAAGATTATTTTATTTTGATTGATACAGAGGTTTTATCATTTAGTTCAATTCAGGAGTGTGTGTGTATGAGTGAGCTCAAATCTACCTGCAAAAATTGATTGTAGAATTTTTAGTGTAAACATTTACTTCTCAGAAAACATTCAGCACAACAAATAAGTGCTTGTTTTATTATCTTCTTGATTTTCAGTTTAAAAAGTGGTAAAATATTAATGAAGATTAAACTTTTATTTATATTTTTTTTTTACTTTTTCTTTCTTTTTTCTTTTATTGAACATTTATGAGCATAGCCTTGGTCCAAATTCTTGTATTTACAGGCTGAGCTTCAGAATGGTTACATGTCTTCCCCCAGTTTACAAAGGTATGAAGTGGAAAAACTATGAATCGCAATTTGTTCTATTGAATTCAGTCTAAGCAGGCTGAGAGATTTAGGGGTAGAATGAACTTAAAAGGCCCAAAAGGTCAAACTCTTTATTTTATAGAACATTCAGCTAATCCTCAAGAATACTGAGTGACTTGCCCAAATTCCTATAAGTGCTAAGTGGAAAAGCTAGGATTGCTATTTATTTCTTCTGAATTCAGTCCCAATACTCTTTCTACTATATCACATTTTCTTCCAGTTTTAGTCCCTCTGACCTCCTAGTAAGTTTCCCATAAAATAGTACTTTGAACAACAGTTTAAGAAATAAGTGCAGCACATTGATGAATTTAAAAAGTAAATATGATGCAAGCAACACGGATACAACCATTGTTAGTCATTCACACTGAATGCACATGACACCTGATACCTCCAAATTAGCCCTAAAAATGAAAGAGTTAGAACACTTAGATGTATGGAATTGTATGATTAGGCTATAAAAGTTAAGTTAGGTTAGATAAAGAACATCTCTCCGTTTCACAAAAATGAGTGTTCTTAAGGAAAAAAAAATTCCACAGCTTTTGTTGAAATCCATCTCAAAACCAGAACATTTCTTAAATATTCTTTTCATCTTGTTTTTTTCTGCTTATGTATATGTTTTCTTCTTTTCATTCTACATGTACATTTTTTCCCAATTCTTATTGCAACATTCCTCCCCCTAGGCTTCTTAAAGTTATGAAGCTAGTAAAAAATGTTTTTTTTTGGGGGGGAGGGAGCAATATATGTTGTTTATGTCAGTATTCTCCCTATAATATTGATAAACTTTTAAGTATTTTTTCTATATATTCTAGGAGTGATTTTTATATTTCAGAAAATTCCTTCTAAAGCCAAGGAAAAAGAAATAAAATATTAGTGGTTTCCTGCATACAATGTATAAATATTGCAAAAGCAGAGAAATGTATACATAAAAATGCTGCATAAACAATGAATTAAATATTCTTCAACATGTGGCCTTATGTGAAGTTGGAAAAGCAGACAGAATTCTTCTATCTACATTAATTGGATAGAGTGGCTTATAGTAGCAATATTCTGTTCTTATCCCCCATGGGTTACAAAGAGGACCAATTATCATCAGCAGGCAAGAGATTAGTCTATCTTCCATAAGACTAAATTTTATTCCTATAGAACATTAGCTGTAGAAATTTAAAAGGTACACAACCCTAGATAATTTTAAAAACAGGACAATTTACCATAGCATCCCAAAACATACAGCATAAAATCCCTTGCCCCTTTTCCTACCCTAATCTTTTAATCATCATAAAGGTGCCCTTTGGTTATTCCATTTTTCTTTAATTCAAGTATATAGAATAGTGCCTCATTAAATGACTGATTATCAGCTACTGGAGTCCAGAGAACAATTATTATCTAATTCATTTTGTGTTACCTGTTGAGTCCTCAGAAAGGACAGTTGAAAGATCATCTGCACAAGAGAGGAAGCAACATAAAGTAGACAGGACTAGAGACTGTGTTTATTATTTTATTTTTCCTCATTTACATGCAAAAACAATTTTTAACATTCATTGTTAAAACTTTGAGTTCCAAATTCTCTCCCTTCCTCCCTTCCAATCACCCTCATTGGGAAGGCAAGCAATCCAATATTGGTAGTACATGCAGAGTCATGCAAAACATACTTCTATATTAGCCATGTTGTGAAAGAAAATATAGACCAAAAAAGCTCAAGAAAAACAAAGTTTAAAAATATGCTTCTATCTGTATCGAGAGACCATGATTTATTTCCTTGGAGATGGATAGCATTTGTTATCATTAGTCCTTCAGAGTTGTCTTGGATAATTGTATTGCTGAGAATAGCTAAGTCATTCGTAGTTGACAATCCTACAATATTGCTATTACTTTGTACACGTATATTTCACTTTGCATCAGCTCATATAATTCTTTCCAGGTTTTTCTGAGAGAATCCTGCTCATTATTTCTCATAGCACAATAATAGGCCATCATATTTACATAGCACAATTTGTTCAGCCATTCCCCCAAATTTTCAAATCATTGCCACCAGAAAAGAGCTGCTACAGGTATGTAAAGTATCTTTAGCTTTTTAAACCTCTTTTTGGATAGAGACCTAACAATGGGCACCGGTAGGTCAAAGAGTATGCACAGTTTTATAGTCCTTTGGTCCTGGCACCAAGTTGCTCTGTAGAATGATTATATCAATTTACACCTCCACCAATAGTGAATAAGTATCTCAGTTTTCCCACATGCCTTCAAAGATGTGGTTTTTTTTTTCTGTACTATTTGCCAACCTAATAGGTATGAAGTAGTACTTCAGAATAGTTTAAATTTGAATTCCTCTAATCAATATTGATTTAGAGCCCCTTCTTGTCTGGCTATGGATGGCTTTGACTACTCAATCTCAATATCGTTAATATCTCTTGATCATTTATCAATTGGGGAATGGATACTATTTTTATAAATCTGTCTCAGTTCCCTATATATTTAAGAAATGAGGCCTTTATCAGACAAATGTGCTTCAAAATTTTTTCACAGTTATGATTGCTAAGTGGATTTCTCTCCATCTTATTCCCTGACATATATTCTATTCTACTTCTCCCTTCATCCTGTCCCTCCTCAAAAGTGTTTTGCTTTTGACTACCCCCTTCCCCAATCTCCCATTCCTCTTATTACCTCTCCCTTCTCTTATCTCCTTGCCTTCTTTCTTTCCTGTAAGAGATTTCTATACCCAATTGTGTGTGTATATTATCCCCTTTTTGGGCCAATTCTGATGATAGTAACATTTAATCACTCCCTCCTCCAACATCCTCCATCTTCCCTTCCACTGTAAAAGCTTTTTCTTGCCTTTTTTTATTTGAGATTATGTACTCCATTATATGCCTCCTTTTCCTTTTTTTTCCAAATGCATTACTTTTTCTCAACCCTTAATTTCATTTGTTTTAGGTATCATCCATTCATATTCATCTCACACTTGTAGGCTATATCTATATATACTCCTAAATGCCTTAATTATGAGAAGATACTGATGAGTTACAATAAGCATCTTCCCATGTGGGAAAGTAAAGAGTTTAACCTCATCATGTACCTTATGAGTTGTATTTCCTATTTATCTTTTTATGCTTCTCTCGAATCTTGTATTTGGAAATCAAATTGTTATGCAGCTCTGGTCTTACCATCAAGAATGTTTAAAAGTACTCTATGTCATTTAATGCCCATTTTTCACTCTAAAGTATGATACTGTTTTTCTGAGTAGGTGATTTTTGGTTGTAATCTTAACTCCTTTGTATTCTGGAATATCATATTCCAAGGCCTCTGATCCTTTAATATAGATCTGCTAAATCTTGAGTTATCTTGACTGTGGCTCATTGATACTTTAATTTTCTTTTTCTTTCTGCCCACTTGCAATATTCTGTCCTTGAAGAGGGAAGTCTGGTATTTAGCTATAATATTCCTGGTAGTTTTGATTTTGGAATCTCTCTCAGGGGGTGATTGGTGGACATTTTCAATGTCTATTATGGCCTTCAGTAATATAATATCAGGGCAGTTTTACTTGATAATTTCATTAAAAAACATTTATTTATTTAGTAATTTTTAGTTTTCAATATTAACTTTTATAAGACTCTGAGTTTTAAATTTTCTTCCCCTCCTTAACCTTCCCCCTCCCCAAGACAGTGTACAGTCTGATATTTGCCATACATGTACAATTGTATTAAACACATTTCCACATTAGTCGTGTTGTAAAGAAAAGTTAGAAAAAAGGGAGAAACCATGAAAAAGAATTAACAACCAAAAAAAGAGAAAATAGTATGCTTCAATCTGCATTCAGATTCCATACTTCTTTTTCTGGGTGTGGATAGTGTTTTCCATCATGAACTTTTTGGGATTGTCTTAGAGCCTTACATTGCTGACAATGATTAAGTCCATCAAAGTTGGTTATCACACAATGTTACTGTTGCTGTGTACTATTTTCTCCTGGTTCTGCCATTTCACTTAGCATCAATTTATGTAGCCTTTCCGATTTTACTGAAATTCCCCTGCCCATCATTTCTTATGGAACAATAGTACTCCATTACTTTTATACACCACAACTTGTTCACTCATTCTCCAATTCATGGACATCCCCTAAATTTCCAATTCTTGGCTACCACAAAAAGAGCTGCTATAAATATTTTTGTTACATATGTGTCCTTTTCCCATTTTTATGATCTGTTTGTGATATAGACCTAGAAATTATATTGCTGGATCATAGGGCATGTATAGTTCTATATCTTTTTGGATGTAGTTGGCCGCCAGAATGGTTGGATAAGTTCACAACTCTTCTCCAACATCTATCATTTTCCCATGTCAATAAACCTGATAGGTTTTAACAACAATGCTACTTGCCTCTGCTGTGGCTGTGTAAGGCCAATAACACCAGCATGCAGGTGGGCTGCTAGCACACATTCTTTGATCTGTTTTTCTAAGGAAAGCAACTTTAAGGGGTTTACAGTCTCATTTTAATTAAACATATATATATATATATCACTCACTTAGTTCTGGGGAAAAAGTCAGCATCCTGAAGTTTGAGAGAAAATGCCAACTGAAATTACAAACAGGTATTATGAGTAGACAGAATAACAGAAACCAACAGATGGGCCTCTATCTGTCTGAACAAATCACAATAATAGTTACCAGAGAGAGAAGTACTGACATCTGGGTTTTCAAAGCTAGGGGGACTCTTAACGGCTACCCAGAGTCCTGTCTGGCCAAACCACAGAACCACTCTTCCAATGAGTGAAACCTCCAAAGCAAAATGCTAACCCCAGATTATATATACTCTTTTTCAGGGCCGGAGGGCTTCACTACCATGTAACTCAAAGTCATGTGACTTAAGCTTTCTTGTGACATAAGCAGGTCATCAAAGACTCTTAAGTGAAACAAAGGCAAGACTCAATCAAAGGCACACTATCATGCCTTAGTTCTGAGAAGCACTCAAACAAAAAAAACAGCAAAATGTCCCACCCTGATTGGCATCACCTAGGTGTGATGTAGTGCCTCAGAGTTGTTTTAATTCTCATTTCTCTAATCAATAGGGATTTAGAGCATTTTTTTTGTAAGACTATAGATAGCTTTAATTCCTTCATCTGAAAACTGCCTAGTTATATCCTTTGACCATTTATCAATCGGAGAATGATGTACATTCTTATAAATTTGACTCAGGTCTCTACGTATTTGAGAAATGAGACCTTTACAAGAAATATTGTCTGTTAAAATTATTTCTCATCTTTTGGTTTTCCTTCTAATATTGGTTGTGTCAGTTTTGTTTATGAAAACTTTTTAAATTTTATGTCATAGAAATTATTCATTTTGCATTTCATAATGTTCTTTATCCTTTACTTGGTCATAAATTCTTCTCTAAGAAACTTCTGGGAACAAAAATGGTGGATAAGCTGGAAGCTGCTATCCCTCTTGCTTTTTGATCTCTTAAAAATCTTGAAATTAGCACCCCTGGAAAAATCTTGGAACAATGGAGACAGCAGAAAGATGAGGTGGAGTAGTCCCTTAGCTGAGGAAATTTGAAGAATCAACAAGAAAAGACCATTTAACTAAGGTAAAAGGAGAGCACATTCCAGGACAGGAAGTGTCCAAGCAAGCCAGCAGCACGCCTCACCTCAACAACCCAGTGGGACATCCTGAGTCCCAGGGCAGTGGAGCTGGTAAATGCCAACATTCGGACTCCACACATGCCTTAGCATAGCCAGTTGTGCCAGCAGACTGCAACTGAGAGAACAACCATATGCCATGGCTCAGCCTGTTGTGGGCATGTGTACCTCAGTGGAATACTTGCACATGATTTAGCACAAGCCGGGTAAGCATCCTCTAGCTGCCAGTCCTGCTTATGCTCTGGTGCACTGTTGGGGAGCACTAGATCTCAAACTGCTTCATTGAAGTCCCAGGTAGGTAGGAATCCTCCAGTGGCTGGACCTCCCCCTGATTCAGTGCAGAACTTGGCATTTCCAGCAACCAGACCTCCCTGCTTCAGGGAATAGCCCCAGGCATCAGCTAAAATATAAAAAGAAGGGTAGCAATCCTGATCAAAGACAAAGCAAAACAAAAATATATCTGATTAAAAGAGATATGGAATGAAACTACATCCTGCTAAAAAAACCATAAACAGGGAATTCATAATAGCCTGGAAAGCATTACATGCTATGATGCAGAGTGAGGAGCAGAACCAGGAGAACATTGTACTCAGCCACAGACATATTGATTCTGTGATGACTAACTTTGATAGACTTGGCTATTCTCAGCAATACAAGGTTCAAACACAGCCCCAAAGGTCTCATGTTGGAAAGAACTATCTTCATCCAGATAAAGAACTATGGAGTATGAATGTGGATTGAAGGAAACTATCCATACTCTCTTTTTTCTGTATCTTTTTTTTTTTGGTTTTCTTTCTTCTTTCTCGTGGTTCTTTGATCATGGTTCTTTTTTCATGGTTTGTTGATCATGGCTCTTCTTTATGACTTGATTACTGTGTAAATGTGTTTAATATGAAGGTATATATAGAACATACATTGGATTCCATGCCAGGGAAGGGAGGGTGGGGAGAAAATTTGGAACTCAAAAACCTGTGGAACTGAGTGTCATAAATTAAAAATAAAAAAAATTCAAAAATTCAAAAAATAAAATAAAATCTCCATTCTTTAGTAAAAAAAATCATAAACAATGAATCAAAACTAAACATATATGTACCAAGGGGTACAGCATCCAAATTCTTAGATAAGAAGTTAAGTGGGTTACAGGAAGAAACACATAGCAAAGCTCTGTGAGTGGGAGACTTCAACCTCCCCCTCTCAGAACTACATAAATCAAATCACAGAATTAAAAAAAAAAGAAATTAATGAGGTGAATTAAATCTTAGAATAGTTTGATATGATAGATCTCTGGAGAAAATTGAATGAGGATAGAAAGAAATATACCTCTTTCCTCAGTGGCATATGACACGTGCACAAAAAGTTGACCAAGTACTAGGGCATAAAAACCTCTAAGTTCAATTCAGAAAGGCAGAAATATTAAATGCTTATATATAATGAAGGAACATGGAAAGACAGACTAAAGATTAATTGTGAACTGAATAATCCAATCCAAAAGAATGAGTGGGTCAATCGACAAATCACAGAAATAATCAATAACTTCATCTAAGAGAATGACAATTATAAGGCAACATACCAAAACTTATGGGAAGCAGCTGAAGAAGTTCTTGGGTTAAATTTTATATCTCTGAATATTCATATGAATAAAACACAGAAAGAGGAGACTGATGAAATGGGCATGCAACTAAAAAAGCTAGAAAAAGAACAAATTAAAAATCTCCAATTAAATACAAAGTAGAAATTTTGAAAATGAAAAAGTGGAGACCAATAAAATTAAATTAAGAATATTATTGACCTAGTAAATAAAAGAGTTGACTTTGTGAAAAAACACACACCATAGATAAAAAATTGGTTCATTTGCTTAAAAAAAAAGAAGGAAGTAAAACAAATTGTCACTATGAAAAATGAAAAGGGTGAAATCACCACCAATGAAGAGGAAATTAAAACAATAATTAGGAGCTATTTTGCTTAAATGTATGCCAGTATATCTGACAATCTTAGTGACATAGATGAATACTTAGAAAAATATAATTTCCTAGATTAACAGAAGAAAAAATAAGATATTAAATAACCCCATTTCAGAAATATAAATTGAACAAGACATCAATGAACTCTCTAGAAAAAAAAAATATTTACCAGGGCCTGATTGATTCACAAGTGAATTTTACCAAAGATTTAAAGAAATATTAATTCCAATATTATACAAACTATGGGGGGGGGGGGAATAGGCAAAGAAGAAGTCCCAGCAAATTATTTTTATGATATAAATATGGTACTGATATCTAAACCAAGAAGAAACAAAACAGAGAAAGAAAATTATGGACCAATTTCCTTAATGAATATATATGCAAAACTTTTACATCAAATTTCAGTAAAGAGCTTATAGCAACTAAACTATGACATGCAGGACTTATAACAGGAATGAAGGGTTGGTTCAATGCTAGGAAAACTATCAGAATCATTGACCATATCAAAAACAAAATTAACAGAAATCGTATGATTATCTCAATAGATGTAGAAAGAGCTTTTGAGAAAATAGAACACCCGTTCCTATTAAAAACACTAGAAAGCATAAGAATAAATGCTGTTTTCCTTAAAATGATTAGTAGTATCTACCTAAAACCATCAGCAAACATTATATGTAATATGCATTTCCAGTAAAATCGGGGGTGAAAAAAGATGCTTATTATCTGCTCTTATTCAATATTGTACTATGTATTAGCTTTAACAATAAGAAAAGAAAAAAGAAATGGAAGGAATTTGAATAGCCACCGAACAAACAAAGTTATCTGTTTTTGCAGATGATATGATGGTATACTTAGAGAAAACTAGAGAATCTACGGAAAAAAAGAAACTACTTGAAATAATTAACAACATTAGCAAAGTTGCAGGATATAAAATTAACCCACATAAATCATCAGCACTTCTATATATTACTAATGAAGCCCAACAGCAAGAGACAGAAAAAGAAATTTTATTTCAAGTTACCGTAGAAAACATAAAAATATTTGGGATTCCAGTTGCCAAGACAAACCCAGGAACTATATAAATACAATCACAAAACACTTTTACACAAATAAAATCAGAAATGAATAATTATAAAAATATCATTTGGGGCAGCTACATGGCACAGTAAGTAGAACACTGGCCCTGGAGTCAGGAGGACCTGAGTTCAAATCCAGCCTCAGACATTTGACACATTTACTAGCTGTGTGACCTTGGGCAAGTCACTAAACCCCACTTGCCCTGCCTTCCCCCCTCCAAAAAACAAACTAAAAAAAAAATTAAAAAAAAGAAAATATCATTGGCTTATGTATCAGCAGAGCTAATAGAATAAAATGGAAATTCTACCCAAATTAATATGAATTTTTCATGTCATATAAATCAAACTATAAAAATTATTTTATAGAGCTAGAAAAAAAATAGCAAAATTTGTCTAGAAAAAATAAAGCTTCAGAATATCAAGGGAAATGATGGAAAAAAGTGCAAGGGGAGATGGACTAGTGATACCAGATCTTAAATTTTATGATAAAGCAGGAATTATCAAGACTACTTGGTACTAGCTAAGAAACAGGGTGATTTATCAGTGGACAAGATTAGGTGCACAAGGCACAGTAATCAATGACTATAGTAATCTATTGTTTGATAAACTCAAACATTCTAGCTTCTAGGATGAGAATTCACTATTTGAAAACAAAAACTGCTGGGAAAACTGGAAAATAATATGTCAGAATATAGGCATAGACCATATCTTACACCACATGCCAAGATAATGTCAAAATGGTACATGGACATAGATTGTGAGATTATAAGCAAATTAGGAGGGTAAGGAAGAGTTTATCTTTCAGATATATGGAGAAGGGACATATTTATGAACAAAAAAGAGATAGAGATTATTAAGGCAAAATGGATAATTTTGATTAAATCAAATTTTAAAAAGTTTTTGCACAACCAAATCCAATGCAACCAAGATTAGAAGGAAAGCAGAAAGTTGGGAAACAATTCACAGCCAGTGACTTTGATAAAGACCCTATTTCCAAAATATATAGAGGACTGAGTGAAGTTTATAAGATTTCAAGTATTTCCAGAATTGATAAATGGTAAAAAGATATGTACAGGCAGCTTTTGGATGAAGACATTAAAGCCATGCATTGTCAAGTAAAAAATGCTCTCAATCGCTATTGATTAGAGAAATGGAAATCAGAACAAATTTGCTCATGCCTGTCAGATTGGCTAACATGACAAAACAAAAAATGATAAATGTTGGAGAAAATGTGGGAAATTTTGAACACTAATTCATTCTTCATGGAGTTGTGAATTGATCCAACCATTCTGGACCGCAATTTGGAACTATGCCCAAAGGGCTAAAAAGTGTGCATACTCGGAGGGCTGAGCCAAGATGGTGGCTGGAAACAAGGGACTTGCCTAGGGCTCTCCCCCAGGACCCAACAAACACATGGAAAAAATGGCTCTGAACAAATTCTAGAACTGCAGAACCCGCGAAATTGCAGAGGGAAGCAGAGCTCCAGCCCAAGGCAGCCTGGATGGTCACTGGGTAAGGTTGGTCATGCACAGAGCTGGGAGCAGAGTGGAGCAGAGCCCAGCATGGGCTGCACCTGGACCAACCAGACTGGGAGGCAAGCAGAACAGGTCCTAGCACCCTGAATCAGTGAGCTGTGTCAGTTACCAGACTTCTCAACCCATAAACACCAAAGAGAGCAGAGAAGGTTAGTGGGAAAAACTGTGGGGGACAGAGTGAAAGGAGCTTGCAGTTTGGCCACCATACCATGGGCAGCAGAGGAGGTGCAGCTACAGAACTAGAAGTGAAGTAGCTTCTAGCCCCAGGCACACCTGGTGGGAGGAATTAAGCCACGGATTAGAGCAGGAGTGCAGAGTCTGCTTAGATCTGGGTCCAGTCCGGGTTGGCGGTTCTTGGAGGAGGAGGAGTGCTGCTGTGAGAGAGTTTGCTGTGTATGAATAGCTCTGAAAACAACAGCACATCCTCTCAAGATTAAAACAAAGTACTCCCTACTCTACAAGCAGTCATATCCCAACAAAAAACTCAAGGGCCAAGTATGTTGGCTGACAACATGGCCAGGCAGGGAAAAGGGACTCAGATTCAGACTCAGACTTTGGAAGCTTTTTTTGGTGACAAAGAAGACCAAAACATACAGCCAGAAGAAGTCAACGAAGTCAAAGAGCCTGCATCAAAAACCTGCAAGAAAAACATGAACTGGTCTCAGGCCATGAAAAAGCTCAAAAAGGATTTGGAAAAACAAGTTAGAGAAGTAAAGGGAAATTGGGAAAAGAAATGAGAATGATGTGAGAAAACCATGAAAAACAAGTCAATGACTTGCTAAAGGAGACCCAAAAAATACAGAAAAAAATATTGTGGAAAACAGCACCTCAAAAAATAGACTAAGTCACATGGCAAAAGAGCTCCAAAAAGTCAATGAGGAGAAGGATGCCTTGAAAGACAGAATTAGCCATGTGGAAAAGGAGGTCGAAAAGACCACTGAAGAAAATATTACTTTAAAAATTAGATTGGATCAAGTGGAAACTAGTGACTCTATGAAAAATCAAGATATTATAAAACAGAACCAAAGGAATGAAAAAGTGGAAGACAATGTGAAATATCTCATTGGGAAAACCACTGACCTGGAAAATAGATCCAGGAGAGATAATTTAACAATTATTGGACTATCTGAAAGCCATGATCAAAGAAAGAGCCTAGATATCATCTTTCAAGGAATTATCAAGTAGAACCGTCCTGATATTCTACAGCCAGAGGGTAAAATAGAAATTGAAAGAATCCACCAATCACCTCCTGAAAAAAGATGCCAAAAAGAAAACTCCTAGGAATATTGTCAACAAATTCCAGAGCTTCCAGATCAAGGAGAACATACTGCAGGCAGCCAGAAGGAAACAATTTGAGTATTGTGGAAACACAATCAGAATAACCCAAGATCTAGCAGCTTCTACACTAAGAGATCGAAGGGCTTGGAATTCAATATTCTGGAGGTCAATGGAGCTAGGATTAAAACCAAGAATCACCTACCCAGCAAAATTGAATATCATGCTCCAAGGCAAAATATGGATTTTCAATAAGATAGAGGACTTTCAAGCTTTCTCAGTGAAAAGACCAGAGCTGAATAGAAAATTTCACTTTCAAACACAAGAATCAAGAGAAACATGAAAAGGTAAAGAAGAAAGAGAAATCATAAGGGACTTACTAAAGTTGAACTATGTTGTTTACATTCCTACCTGGAAAGATGATGTGTATAATTCATGAGACCTCAGTATTAGGGTAGCTGAAGGAAATGTATGTATGTATATGTATATGTACATACATATACATATATATAGACAAAGGCCACAGGGTGAGTTAAATATGAAAGGATGATAGCTAAAAAAATAAAATCAAATTAGGGGATGAGGAATATATTAAGAGAGAGAGAGATAAATGAAGAGATAGAATAGGGTAAATTATCTCTCATAAAATTGGCAAGAAAAAGCAATTCTGTTGGAAGGGAATAGGGGGCAGGTGAGGGGGAATGAGTGAATCTTGCTCTCATCAAATTTGACCTGAGGAGGGAACAACATACACACTCAATTGGGTATCTTACCCCACAGGAAAGTAGGAGGAAGGAGATAAAAAAGGGGGATGATAGAAGGGAGGGCAAATACGGGGAGGAGGTAGTCAAAAGCAAACACTTTCAAAAAGGGTCAGGGTCAAGGAAGAAAACTGAACAAAGCGGGATATGATAGGAAGGAGCAAAATATAGTTAGTCTTTCACAACATGAGCATTGTGGAAGACTTTTACATAATGATACACATGTGGCCTATGTTGAATTGCTTGCCTTCTTAAGGAGGGTGGATGGGGAGGGAAGAGGTGAGAGAATTTGGAACTCAAAGTTTTAAAAACAGATGTTCAAAAACAAAAACAAAAAAAAAAGTTTTTGCATGCAACTAGGAAATAAGATATACAGGTAATGGGGCATAGAAATCTATTTTGCCCTATGAGAAAGTAAGGGAAAAGGGGATGGGGCCGAGTGTGATGACAGAAGGGAGGGATGACTGGGGAACAGGGCAATCAGAATATATGCCATCTTGGAGTGGGAAGAGGGTAGAAATGGGGAGAAAATTTGTAATTCAAACTCTTGTGAAAATCAATGCTGAAAACTAAAAATATTAAATAAAAAAATTTTTAAAATGTCCACACTCTTTGACCCTGCAAATTTGGGAAATAGAGCTATTTCCCAAAGATATCATAAAAATGAGAAAAGGACCCATGTGAACAAAAATATTTATAGCAGCTCTTTTGTGGCCAATAATTGGACATTGAGGTGATATCTATAAGTTGAGGAATGGTTGAATAAGTTGTATATGAATGTAATGGAATATTATTGTACTATAAGAAATGATCAGCAGTCATACTTCAGAAAAACCTGGAAAGACTTATATGAACCAATGCTGAGTGAAATAAGCATAACCAGGAGAACATTGTACCCAGTAACAGCCATGTTCTGTGATAACTGGCCTTGATAGACTTAGCTCTTTTCAGCAATGCAAGGATCTAAAACAACTCCAAAAGACTCATAATGGAAAATGATATTCACAGCCATAGAAAGAACTCTGGAGTCTGAATGTAAATGGAAGCCTATCATTTGTTCTGTTCTCTTTTTGTTTCTTCTTTCTTGTGATTCCTCCCATTAATTCTAGTACTTCTTAATGTCATGGCTAATGTGAAAATATGTTTATTATGAATATATTAGTAGATCCTGATCGAACACCATCTTTCAGAGGGGAGAGGAAAGGGTGGGAGATAAAATTCAAACCTCAAAATCTTATGGAAGTGAATGTTGAAAACAAAAATAAATTAATAAATTATATTTAAAAAGAAATAAATAGCAGGTGGACTTCAGAAAACCTGGAAAGACTTGCATGAACTGATGCTTAGTGAAATTAGCAGAATAATAACATTGTACACAGTAACAGCCACATTGGGCAATGATCAACTTTGATAGACATAACTCTTCCCAGGAACACCTAGACAAAGACAATTCCAAAAGACTCATGATGGAAAATCCTATCCACATCCAGAGAAAGAACTCTGGATTCTGACTGTAGATTGAGGCATAATATTTTCTCTCTCTGTATCTCTTTTTTGGGGGGGGGGTTTCTTCTTTTTTGTTGTTTGTCTCTTTGGTTCTAATTCTTCTTTACAACATGATTGGTGTGGAAATATGTTTAATGGGTTGTACATGTATAGCCTGTATGTCCCGCGTTCTCGCCGGACACGCCTGCTGAACCCTCCTAGGTGAGCAGCCGCCTCCCCAACCGGGCTTCGGACGTCTCCGGTCCCCTTGGCAACCAAGGGGCAATAACCAGACAGCGACCACTATAGTGTGCAAGAGGTTGCTTTATTGGAGTCTTCACAAAATGTCTCTCTCCCTTCCTCCTCTCCACACCTTATC
>CM053623.1:273005872-273032146 GCA_028646595.1 Phalanger gymnotis
AACAACCTTTGAAGCCACTCCCGCCATAGGCGGTGACTCCAGGTATTCTCCTTTCCTCCCAGGAAGCCCGGTTCTAGACCCCTGACACCTGTATCAGATTGCATGCTGTCTTTGGGAAGAGGGAATGAAGGGAGAGAGAGAAAATTTAGCACTCAAGATCTTATAGAAGTGAATGTTGAAAGTTAAAAACAAATAAATAAAACCTGATATGCTGATAATGTATGTGGGCTTATTTACATCTCTGACTTTGCTAAATTTATTATTTCAACTAATTTTTTTCAGTTCATTCTATAAGATTCTTTAATTCTCTAAGTATACCATCTTATCATCTGTAATAGGTGATATTTTGTTTCCTTTTTACTTATTCTAATTTTTTCAATTTGTTTTTTTCTCTTATTGCTAAGGCTAACATTTGTAGTACCATATTGAATAATTGTTTTGATAAAGGGCATTTTTCTTTCACCCCTGGATATTAATACATTTTTATATTAATAAAGTCTAATATTATTTTCCCCAACATCTTTGATATTACCCCTATTTTAAATTCTACCCTGCAATGTCCTTACAATAGTGTTACCTCTAGAAAAGGGCCAGTGAATAAATGAAGAAATGGATATCACCAAGTATTCATGTTACTGGTATATTCATATGTGAAGAGCCTTCCCAGTGTAGAATACTCTGCCAGAATTTATGCCCACTTCTCTAACACTTCCAGAAATGAAAGATGCAATACAAAATTTTACAATATTAATCTTAATGTGAACAGGCTTTTCGATTGTGTACATGTTGAGAATAACAGAATCCTAGAGTAAGCTGTAAAGAATCTTAGACACAGTCTATTCTCAAGTTTTCATTTTATACTTATAGAAGTTGAAACCTACATGACTTAAATGACGTGCTCATCATGGTCACAAGGATGTTAAATGAGAGGAACAAGATTTAAACTTAAGGTCTTTAGATTCTAGAGCTGGATCTCCTTCTAGTAGGCTCTTTTTTTAAAAAATCTGGCTGCACTACTTTGTGACTTCTCTGATGAAATTCTCCACCAGCCTTCCAGGAAGCTCATTTTTGGGCACAGTATCATTATGCTGTAAGGTCTCATCAGCCTTAGTTCCCTACTTCCTCATCACCTTATCACTCTCTTTTGGGAGGGTATATTCACAAACCCCAAACATATTTTAAGAGACACATCACCACAGAATCTCATTTATGACCTGGCTCTACTACGTTGGGACTTTTCTGATTAACTTCTCCACCATGAACACATATAGGTACTTTCTCTTCCCCCTGCTTTTCAGTGTCTTGTGCATCGTCTTCCCAATTAAACTGGGAGATTTTTAATAATGACTGTCTTTTTAAAATGTTTTACAGTTATGTCCCCAGCAGTTGGTACAGGGCCAGACACATAGTAGGTACTTAATAATATTTATTAGTTTGTAAGTTCATTGATTAACAGGATTATAGTAACCCAAGACTGTGAATCTGCAGGTATGATTTTGGAAATGGTGTTCTAAGTGCCTTTTTATTGCAGTGTTTGATATATACAGCACATCATGATAATAGAAGCTACCGATTTATGAACTTCTGGCTGAACTCCCTTCATTTGAAAAGTGAAATAATGAACTAAGTCATCTCTGCGCAGCTAATCCATTTTTTATTGTATGTTGAAAAAGCTGATGAGGAGGCTGAGCCAAGAGGACAGAGCAAAGTCAGGGACTAGTTTGAGTTCTCTCAAATTCACCACTACTACCTGAAGACAACTTAGAAGGTCTACATAAAAGGAGTGTCTCACTGGGGTGAGGGTGGAGTGCAGCCCAAAAAAGGCTGTCCCAGCTCAGCACAGAAGGGAGGGAAAATTGGGGGAAGATGGAAGTCAGAAAAAAAATTTTGAGGCGGGACGAGGAAAGAGAGAAGGATAAATGGGGGAAAATAGGATAGAGGGAAATAAACAGGCAGTAATCACAACTGCGAATGTGAATGGGAGGAACTCACCCAGAAAATAGAAGTGGATTGCAGAGTGGATTAAAAAAAACAAAATCTTAAAATATGTTGTTTACAAGAAACGTATTGGAAACAGAAACACAGAAATAATAAATGTAAGGAGATGGAGCAGAATCTATTATAGTTTAGCTGAAGCAAAAAAAAAATGCATGGTAGTAATGATGATCTCAGATAAAGTAAAAGCAAAAATAGATCTAAATAAAATCGATAAGCAAGAAAACTATATTTTGATAAAAGGCACCTTAGACAATGAAGTAATACTAATAGATAAACAGATATGTGCCAAATGGTATGGCAGCCAAATGCTTAAAAGAAAAGGAAAAGTAGTTACAGGAAGAAATAGAGAGTCAAATTATACTAGTGGGGAACCTTATCTTTCTTCTCTCTTTATTAGATAAAAATGAAAAAATAAACAAAAAAGAAGAAGAATAGTTTTGAAAAGTTTGATATGATAAGATTGTGGAGTTAACTGATGGGAACAGAAAGAGATTTTTTTCCCCCAGTGGTACATGACACCCACACAAAATAACCACATATTATGGCATAAAATGGTCAAAACTAAATACAGAAAAGCAGAAATATTGTTTCCTTTTCAGATCATTGTGTAACAAAAAATTACTCTTAGTAAAGGGACATGAAAACAACCATTAAAAATTAATTGGAAATTAATTTATCTAATCTTACAGAATAAGTTGGTCAAGGGAAAAAGAAACAAGATAGAAACAAAAAAAATACTTAGAAGATAATTTATACCTCTAAATGTTCAATTCAGTAAAGTAGCAAAAGAACAAAGTAATGAATTCATGATGCACCTAAAAAAATAGAAAAAGTAATAAAGTGAAAATTTCTAATGAAACAACAAATTAGGAATTCTGAAAATCAAAGGAGAATTTAATAAAATTGAAAGTAAGAAAGCCATTGAACTGACAAATCAAATTAGGAGCTGGTTTTATTTAAAAAAATTAAACAGAAAAAACATGGTTTATTCTACTCTCTCTCTTCTTTCCCCCTGTCTACCCCTAAAGGTCTTTTGCTTCTGACTACTGCTTCTCCCAATCTGTTCTCCCTTCTATAACCCCTCTCCCCACCAACATCTTTATCTCCATCCCCACCTAATTCTTGTGGAGTAAAATGAATTTCTATAATCAACTTACTGTGCAAGTTATTCCCACTTTGACCCAATTCTGAGGAGAGTAAGGTACAAGTACACCACCCTTTTCTCTAGGTCCTCATACTTTTAAAAAAAAATGTAAAATTGTTTTTACATGTAATTGGAAAAATATTTTTAAGAGAAAATGCTGAGGCAAAATTGTTTTGGAAAGATTCCCTTCCCTTTCAGTACACAGTAATAGATTACTTTTTTAAAGAAGAAGAAGATCATAACCACTTGAGACTTCTCAGCTTGGCATAAGGATTGGATCACTGATTGCACTAACTCCTGTGTTTTAACAATCTGGCTAGCAGCTTCTGTGGGGGGTCCAGATCCACCCACAGCCACCACCCAGAAAGCTGCAGGACAGTCAGAAAGCCCAGATTCTTTTAATCTGCCTTAATAAGGAGAGCAAGGTTAAGGGGTTGGCAAGCTTACTTTAATTCAGCACACAAATATCATTCACTTAGTTCAGGGGAAAAAGCCAGCACCCTGAACTTCAGAGCGAAATACAAGCAAACTACAAACATCAACAGACCAGCCTTGTCTGATTCAAATCCCAATACATAGTTACCAGAGTTCAACAAAGTCTAAGCATCTGGGTTTAGAAGCTGGAGGTCTTCTTAGCTACAGCTGCCCGGAATCTCTTCATCAACACCATCTCAAGAGCCCTTAAACAAATTACAAATAGACAGACCCAATATAATTCATAGTTACCAACATCTAGGTTCAGGCCTGGGAGCTCAGAACAAGGGCTGGCTCAGAGTCACCCCACCACCACTGCTGTGGCAAAGAGCTCCAAGGAAGAAGAGGCCAACCTCTGGCTTTTACGTCTTTGTCAGCTTCAAAGGTGAGTCACACATGCGACTCACCCATGTGACCTAAAATCATCACAAATAGGCAGACTTAAACCCCTGTGGTCTGAGTGTCTGCTGTCCCAGACTTGTAAACTAGGCCCTCCCTGGAGTTAGCCCCACCTTGGGCCCCACCTCAGTCATCAATCCACACCCACATAGGTTCCATACCTAATAGGGGTTTGGGCCTGGGGCTTAGCATTACTCAAAGCAAACAAAAGCCACACTCTTCAAGGGCACTTGTTGAACTAAGTGCTAAGGAGCCCATTTTGCTTAACAACACACTCCACCCCTTGTTCTAGGATACATAATTTAATCAGCCATGGATCCTAGAACATACATTGACCCATTATACGTTGTGATCCAATTAAGCAGGAAACTAAAACATATCATTCACAACAAAGCAAAATGTATCATTCAGTGACATTCCCAAATATCTGTTTACAATACAAACATGACACGCCCCTAGGTCCCAGCAAGATAATCTCTTCAAATCAATCTTCCCAAAATACTTGTTAACAATTCAAATGTCCACTCCTAGGTCAAAGCAAGTTAGTCTCTTTAGCTAATACAAAAGTGTTCAAATAAAGTACTTCTTCAGCAGCACACTGCCATCACAGGCTTTTTCCCAGTACCCTGAGGCACAAGCATGCTTTAGTTAGTAAAGTCCTAAAGCAAACAAACAGAGGTCTCTTGGGGGATGTCTCCTCCCCAAACTGCCATTGCAGGCTTCCACGTCGCACCCAAAGTCCGAATTTCAAAGGAAGAGTCCAACCAAAGTTCTTTTAGGGTCTGTTTTCCCTGTTATGTTCCAGTCCCTGGTTCCAAGTCCTGATGGGTGACTACAAGATAAAAGCCAGTGGGGTGGGGTCCCTGGGAGGTCCAAGGCACTTCCTTTACTCCAACAAAAACAAGTCCATGTCTGCCTCCTGGATCCCAAGCAGCCCAAGCTGAAGGGACCAAAAAGGCAGACTCAGTGCCTTGCTGCAAAGTTTCCATCTCGCCCCAGAGCAGGATTCCAAGCTCCTGGGTTCCAACTCCAGCTGGCCTCACCTGGCTTCTCCTGGAATGTAAGCGATTCTCCACCACTTCCATCCTTTCTCTGAAGTCAGCCCCAAGGCAGCTTAGGGGCTTCAGCCTTCCAAAGTTTCCATGCAGGCAGTCTCCTGCTCTGTCTGGATCAATATTTTGGCAGCCTCTGTCTGCTTCTTTCTCCTCACCAGCCCCTCCTGCCAAATCTGTAGGAGGGCCATTCTCCAAGTCTCCAAGGCCATTCTACGCTCCTCTTTCAAAACTCTGTATACAATATAATCTCTAGACATTCACCCTTTCAGCACAGTCCTCAGGGGCCAGGCTTATCAGCTTAAGCCCTGGGAAGAAAGGATTATCTCCTGCTCTGGGCCCTTGGGAAACCATGCCCAGCACTTCCACCCGCCTGTTTTACTTCAGGACTTTGTTGCTCCTGAGGCTCCACAGAACCATAGCCACCCCAAGTACAAAGAGCAGTCCAAAAACAGGGAAACATTCAATCAACCCAGTACCCCAAAACCCCATGCTTCCTGTGAAAGGCATCCTACCTACTATGCCATTTGTTTTAACAATCTGGCTAGCAGCTTCTGTGGGGGGTCCAGATCCAACCACAGCCAGCACCCAGAAAGCTGCCAGACAGCCAAAAAGCCCAGATTCTTTTAATGTGCCTCAATAAGGAGAGCAAGGTTAAGGGTTGACAAGCTTACTTTAATTCAGCACACAAATATCATTCGCTTAGTTCAGGGGAAAAAGCCAGCACCCTGAACTTCACAGCAAAATACAAGCAAACTACAAACATCAACAGACAAACCTTGTCTGATTCAAATCCCAACACATTTTATTAGTTCAGGGGAAAAAGCCAGCACCCTGAACTTCAGAGCAAAATACAAAGTGAGTCGCACACATTCGACTCACCCACATGACCTAAAATCACCACAAAGAGGCAGACTTAAACCCACATGGTCTAAAAGTCTCTGCTGTCTCAGACATTTAACTAGGCCCTCCCTGGAGTTAGCCCCACCTTGGGCCCCACCTCAGTCATCAATCCACACCCACATAGGTTCCACACCTAATAGGGGTTTGGGCCTGGGGCTTAGCATTACTCAAAGCAAACAAAAGCCAAACTTTTCAAGGGCACTAAGTGCTAAGGAGTCCATTTTGCTTAACAACACATCCTGGTAAGAATTTTTATCTACCAAAGCAAATCAGTGCCTGCTCTTCAGTTTATAGATTTAAATGCATAGAGCAACCAGGTGAAGTGACTTTCCAAGGTCAGTAAGGCAATATATGACATATGTAGGACTCTCAGGATCCATTTTAAAAATTCGGTATTTTTAAAGCTTTTTAACTTCTGTTATAGACTTTACTGTGTAGTCTTTGTACACTATATTATGAGAATACCCATTTGTTAGCCTCATTCTCAGAATAAACATTAGAACTTGCAGGGGGTAAGCTCACCACTATGATAATCATAGCTGGCTCCCTAACTTACTAAACTAATTCTTTTCTTAAATTAACTAGAAGAAATAAGCAAGTACAGTATTCTTTTTTAATTAGATTTTTTTATTTTTAGTTTACAGCACTCAGTTCTACATGTTCTTAAATTTCAAATTTTCTTCCTTTCCCACTTCTACCCCTCCCTCCCAAGATGGCATGTAGTCTGATATATATATAGATATATAGATATATAGATATAGATATAAATATAAAATACATATATGTATTATACATATATATGTGTGTATATATACACATGTGTATACATGTATGTATATATGTATGTATGCATGTATGTGTATATATGTATGTATGTTTATATGTGTGTGTGTGTGTGTATATATATATATATGTCTTCTCATTAAACTTATTTACACAATAGTCAAGTTGCAAAGAATTATCGCCAATAGAATGAATCATGAGACAGAAGAAACAAAACCAAAAAAGAAGAGAAAAAAAAAAGAAAGCAGATAGTTTGCCTCAATCTGAATTCAGACTCCATAGTTCTTTCTTGGAATGTAGATAGTTTTTTCCCTCATGAGTCCTTTGAAGGTATCTTCAAGCCTTGTATTGCTGAGAAGAGCCAAGTCTATCAATGTTAGTCATCACAGAATCTATATGTCTGTGGTTGTATACAATGTTCCCCTGGTTCTGCTCCTCTCACTCAGTATCAGATCATGTGTTTTCAGGTTATTATGAAGTCCATATCTTATCCATTTCTTATATCACAATAGTATTCCGTTACAATCATATACCACAACTTGTTCAGCCATTCCCCAAATGATGGGCATACCCTTGATTTCCTATTCTTTGCTACCACAAAAAGAGATGTCATAAATATTTTTCTACATACAGGTCTCTTTCCCACTTGTGTGATCTATTTGGGATATAGCCCTAGCAGTGGTATTGGTGGGTGAAAGGGTATGCACATTTTTATAGCCCTTTGGGCATAGTTCCAAATCGCTTTACAGAATGGCTGTATCTGTTCAAAACACTACCAACAATGTATTAATGTTCCAATTTTCTCATATCCTCTCTAGTATTTCTCATTTTACTCTTTTGTCATGTTAGCCAAACTGACAGGAGAGATGTGGTACATAAGAGTTGTTTTGATTTCCATTTCTCTAATCAATAGTGATTTAGATAATACTTTTTGTATGCCTATAGATATCTTTAATTTCTTCCAGCCTTTATTTCTAAATCATGAATACATTTTGACTCTATTTTGGTATATGATATAAGATATTTATCTATGCCCAGTTTCTGCCATACCATTTCCCAAATTTCCCAAGAGTTTTTGTAAAATAGTGAATTCTTAGCCCAGAAGCTGGATTATTTGGGTTTATCAAAGATTAGATTGCTTTATATGTGACTACTGTGTCCCAGTACCAGGACTGTTGATTTATAGCACAGTTTGATATCTGATATGGCTAGGCCACCTTCCCTACCATTTCTTTTTATTAAATTCCATTGATATTCTGGATCATTATTTCTTCCACATGAATTTTGTTATTATTTTATCCAGCTGTGTAAAATAATTTTTTGGTAGTTCGATTGGCATGACATTGAACAATTAAATTAATTTAGGTAAAATTGTCATTTTCTTGTATTAGCTAAGCCAAGCCATGAGCAACTGATATTTTTCCATTGATTTAGGTCGGACTTTATTTGTGTGAGAAGTGTTTCATAATTGTGTTCGTATAGGCCCTGGGTTTGTCTTGGCAGGTAGGCTCCCAAATATTTCTTAGTGTCTACAGTAACTTTAAATGGAATTTCTCTTTCTATCTCTTGCTTTTGGGCTTTGTTGGTAATATACAGGAATGCCAAGGATTTATGTGGGTTTATTTTATATCCTGCAACTTTACCAAAGTTTTTTTTTTTTTTTTAATTTCGAGTAGTTTTTTACTTGAATGTCTCGGATTCTCTAAGTAAATCATCATATTCTCTGAAAAAAGTGACAAGTTAGTTTCTTCTTTCCCTATTCTAATTCCTTCAATTTCTTTTTCTTCTCTTAATGCTAAAGCTAAAACTTCTAGTACCAAATTGAATAATAGGGGTGACAATGGACATCCTTGTTTCTCCCCAGATCTTATTGGGAATGCATCTAGCTTATCCCCATTACATAGAATGCTTGCTGATGGTTTTAGGCAGATGCTATTCATAATTTTAAATTTTAAAGAAGACTACATTTATTCCTATGCTTTCTAGTGTTTTTAATAAAAATGAGTGTTGTATTTTGTCAAAAGCTTTTTCTACATCTATTGAGATAATCATATGGTTTCTGCTAATTTTATTATTGATATGCTCAATAATGCTGATGGTTTTCCTGATATCGATCCAGCCTTGAATTCCTAGCATAAATCCTACCTGGTATTAGTGTATTATTCTCCTGACTGCAATCTTTTTATTTAAAATTTTTATTTATTTAATTTATTTAAAATTTTTACATCAATATTCATTAGGGAAATTGAACTATAATATTCTTTCTCTGTTTTGGCTCTTCCTGATTCAGTTATTAGTACCATAATTGTGTCATGAAAAGAATTTGGTAGGACTCCTTATTCACCTATTTTCCCAAATAGTCTATAAAGCATGTGAATTAATTGTTCGTTAAATGTTTGATAGAATTCACGTGTAAAATGTGGCCTTGGAGATTTTTCCTAGAGAGTTCATTGTTGACTTGCTCAATTTCTTTTTTCTGAGATGGGGCTATTTAGGTAATTTACTTCCTCTTCTGTTAACCTAGGCAATTTGTATTTTTATAAGTATTCATCCATTTTCCCTAAGGTTGTCAAATTTATGGTCATACAATCAGGCAAAATAATTCCTAATTATTGTTTTAATTTCCTCTCATTTGGATGTGAATTCACTTTTTTTCATTTTTGATACTGGTAATTTCATTTTCTCCTTTCTTTTTTGAATCAAATTGACCAAGGGTTTATGAATTTTATTGGTTTGTTCGTAAAACCAGCTCTTAGTTTTATGTATTAGTTCAATAGTTTTCTTGATTTCAATTTTACTAATCTCTCCTTTGATTTCAGTATTTCTAATCTGGTATCTAATTTGGGATTTTCAAGTTGTTCTTTTTCTAACTTTTTCAGTTGGATGCCCATTTCATTGATATCCTTTTTTATCTATTTTATTAATGTATGCATTTAGAGACATAAAACTTCCCTTGAGAACTGATTTTGCTGTATCCCATAAGTTTTGCTATTTTTTCTCATTATTTTCATTGTCTTGAATGAAGTTATTAATTGTTTCTATGATTTCTTCTTTGACCCACTCATTCTTTACAATTAGATTATTTAGTTTCCAATTAAGTTTTTAGTTTATCTTTCCATGGTCCTTTATTACAAAATTTTTTTTTATTGCATCATGAGCTGAGAAAGATGCATTGAATACTTCTGCCTTTCTGCACTGGATTGTGAGTTTTTTATGCCCTAGCACATGGTCAATTTTTGAGTATGTGCCATATACCGCCAAGAAAAAAGTATATTTATGGGGTAGCTAGGTGGCGCAGTGAGTAGGGAGCTGGCCCTGGAGTCAGGAGGACCTGAATTTGGCCACCACCTTCCTCAGTTTACCCTCCCTCTTCATTCCCCTCCCTTATCTTACCCTGTTCCCCTTCTTACTTCTTCCCTCTCTCCCAAACCCCCCTATCTTTTCTTTCCCCTTTCCCCTCTTCCTGCCTGTAGGACAAGATTGATTTCTATTCTTATCAGAGTATGTTATTCACTTCTTGAACCAAATATGATGAGAGTAAAGCCTATCTATGACACTTCTCCTTCCCTTCTTTCCCTCTAGTATAATATGCTTTTTGTGCCTCTTCATGTAATATAATTTATCCTTTTCTACTACCTCCTTACCTCTTCTCCCAGAACCTTGCCTTTACATCTCTTAATTAGGTATTTATCATTATATCAGTTATGTCATCCTGACACCCTCAGGCTATGTGTGTCTCTTTCACTTGTCATAATAACTGTACTATTCTCAAGATTGACATATGGACACATATGTTTTATATGTACATATATACATACATTATATGTATATATATGTATATATATGCATACATATATATATATATAACATACATAAAACAATATATTCCTACATAAGATGTAAACAATTTGCCCTTATTAATAAGGTTTTGGGGGTTTTCCCCCGTTTACCTTTTTATGTCTCTCTTGAGTTTTGTATTTAAGATCAAATTTTCCATTGAGTTCCGGCCTTTTCATCAGGAAAGTCTCGAATTTCCTTATTTCCTTAATTGTCCATCTCCTTGCCTCAAAAATTATTCTCAATTTTGCTGGGTAGTTGATCCTTGGGTGTAGTCCAAGCTCCTTTGTCTTGTGTGATCCTGACTGTAGTTCCATGATATTTGAATTGTTTCTTTTTGTCGGCTTGCAGTATTTTTCCTTGACTTGATAATTCTGAAATTTGGCTCTAATATTTCATGGAGTTTTCAATTTGTGATCTGTTTCAGGGGGTGATCGGTGGATTCTTTCAGTGCCTATTTTCCCCTTTGGTTCTAGGACCTCAGAGCAATTATCTTTGATAATTTCTTCAAAGATATTGTCCAGGCACTTTTTTTCATTGTAGCTTTCTGGTAGACCAATAATTCGGGTCAGCTCTGCTTCCACAATCCTACTTCAGCTTCAGCTGTAGCTGTCTCTGCCGCCATCACCACCACTTCTGCCGCTCTCTCCAAGCTGTGTTCCAGCTAGCTAGCTGCTTTCTCTCTCCTTCAGCTCTTAACTGCTGTCACCAACTGCCTCTCCAACTGCCTCTTAGCTCTGCTCCAACAGTTCAGCAAGCTCCTCCCACCATAGACTTCTATTGGCTCCAATCCTAGCCACTCCCCCCCCCCCCCAGGATCTTGGGAGGCTCCCATCCACATAGGTTCCACACCCAACACGGCTCTGGGCCTGGGGCTTAACACTTAGCAAGATGCAAGGAAATACACTGAGTTACTCAAAGAAAACAAAGACAATTTTGCTTGTCAACACAAAAAACAACATAAAAAGAATCAATAGTCATCGGTGTTTTTGTCTTCTTCTTCATGTTTGTTAGCTTTTTCGTGGTTGTACAATGGATTTCTGCCTTTGGGGCTCAGGGATCTCTCTCCCAGGTTTCTTGTTTGGGAATTATGAGTCTAGTTACTGGCTTTGAGTTATGGCCTCTGGTTTCCTGAGGTGTGGGGGAGAGGTGGTGTGGCTCTCTGTAGTCTTCTCTTCCCCTGGGGCTGCTCTCTAGCGCTAGTGGTCTCAGACATTGCCTGTGCTAGTGTCTGCCAATTCCTCTGGATGTGCAAAGGCATGTTTGGGTTTCTGGTATTGACCCTTGCTGGCTCCACCCTCCTGGGACTCAGGAATTGCCAATGTTTGGCTACAGAAGCCCCAATTCTGTCTCCTCTATTCCAGTCTTTCCCAGGGTATTCACTCTGGGTCAGAGAGGGAGCCATGAGAGCCATTTACCTGGCCATTATGTCTCCCAGAAGTTCAAGAACGTGTGTGGATAAGACAAAATGGGCTCCTTTAGCACTTAGTTTAATGGTGCCTTTGAGGAGTTTGGCTTTTGTTTACTTTGAGTGAAAGTACTTTCAGCTGTTAAGTGCTAAGCCCCAGGCCCAAATCCCTATCAAGTGTGAAACCTATGTGGGTGTAGATTAATGACTTAAGAGGGGCCAACTCAGGAACCAATGGTCTCTGGTCTCTGGTCGTTGAGGGGGGGCTTGAGAACGCCAGAGTCTTGGCTGCGAGGAGAGGCGAGCTAAGAGACCAACTACAGCTGAAGCTGAAAAAAGCCGAAGCAGGAGACCTGTGTGAACCCAGGAGTGCGAGCAAGGACTTGAGGCCAGTAAATATAATTTGGTTAAGTTCTATCTTGTTTCTCTGTGGCCTCCTGGTTACTCTTGTGAGGCAGGCCTATTGGGCCTGGGATTTTTGGCCAAGCTATCGGAATGGGGAGGCTGGTTTGCGAATCTGTTGCTCTGGGGCCTAAATAGATGTTCTGATGCTTTCTACTTAGAGAATCCCTCATACCTTGTGGTTTCAAACCACTCAAATATGTATATGATTATATTTGAGATCATAAATTCGGCCTTCCTACTACAGAAGGCAAGTTTCAAATCTTTGGGCTATAAGACTCAGGAGAAGATGTCTCACAGTAGCAGTAGCTGTGCTGCTGCCTCCCTGTCACTTCGACCAACTCCTGTCCTGTGTTGGGAGACCTTGGGGATCCTTGCCAGTTTCAGGTACCCAGCATTCTCCCAGTCTGAATTGCTGGCTATTTTCTGCAGGTGCTTCTGCTTTGGTGTGGTCTGGTGCAGCCCAGCGTGCAAGGAGCCCTCTCAGTCTACAGATCCATCCTGTTGTCTTGTGGACTTTCTTGGCTTGGAAATTTTCCCCTCTCAGTCTACTAGTGCCTTCTAACTCTCTCAAATCTGCTCAGATTCACTTTTTTAGAGGTATCTGACATAACTTGTGAGAGAACTCTGGGAGGCTGTTTTCACCCAGCCATCTTGGCTCTATCCCCTTCACCCTTGACTTTGTCTGAGATCACGATTACTATCCCTGCTTTATTCCCTAATAAATTCTACTTCTTCTTGGCATGCAAAAACTTTTATTTTTTGTTTTAGAACAACTGTTTTTAAAACTTTTAGTTCTAAATTCTCTCCCCTCTTCCCTCCCCACCCACCCTCCCTAAGAAGGCAAGCAATTCAACATAGGCCACATGCATATCATTGTGTAAAACTCTTCCACAATACTCATTTTGTGAAAGACTAACTATATTTTGCTCCTTCCTAACCTATCCCCCTTTATCCAATTTTCTCCTTGACGCCGTCCCTTTTCGAAAGTGTTTGTTTTTGATTACCTCCTCCTCCTCCTATCTGCCCTCCCACCTATCATCCCCCCTTTTTTATCTTCTTCCTCATTCTTTCCTGTGGGGTAAGATACCCAATGGAGTATGTATGGTATTCACTCCTCAGGTCAAATCCAATGAGATCAAGATTCACTCATTCCCCCTCACCTGCCTTCCTTTCCCTTCCCTTCCCACAGAACTGCTTTTTCTTGCCACTTTTATGTGAGATAATTTACCCCATTCTATCTCTCCCTTTCTCTCTCTCTCAATATAATCCTCTCTCATCCCTTAATTTGATGTTTTTAGATATCACCCCTTCATTTTCAACTCACCCTGTGCCCTCTGCCTATAAATATATACCTATATATATATATCTATATATATACATACATATATACATACATACACACATGCATATATGTATATATACGTACACAAACATATATGTGTTCGTATATATACATATACATATATATATATATATACATATATATGTGCATATTCCCTTCAGCTACCCTAATACTGAGGTCTCATGAATCATAAACATCATCTTTCCATGTAGGAATGTAAACAAAACAGTTCAACTTAGGAAGTCCCTTATGATTTCTCATGATTGTTTACCTTTTCATGCTTCTCTTGATTCTTGTGTTTGAAAGTCAAATTTTTTATTCAGCTCTGGTCTTTTCACTGAGAAAGCTTGAAAGTCCTCTATTTTATTAAAAATCCATATTTTGTCTTGGATCACGATACTCAGTTTTGCTGGGTAGGTGATTCTTGGTTTTAATCCCAGCTCGATTGACCTCTGGAATATCATATCCCAAGCCCTTTGATCCCTTAATGTGAAAGCTGCTAGATCTTGTGTTATTAGGATTGTGTTTCCACAATACTGAAATTGTTTCCTTCTGGCTGCTTGCAGTATTTTCTTCTTTACCTGCGAACTCTTGAGTTTGGTGACAATATCCCTAGGAGTTTTCTTTTTGGGATCTTTTTCAGGAGGCAATTGGTGGGTTCTTTCAATTTCTATTTTACCCTCTGGATCTAGAATATCAGGGCAATTTTCCTTGATAATTTCTTGAAAGATGATGTCTAATCTCTTGTTTTGATCATGGCTTTCAGGTAGTCTAATAATTTTTAAATTATCTCTCCTGGATCTATTTTCCAGGTCAGTAGTTTTTCCAATGACAATATTTCACATTGTCTTCCATTTTTTCTTTCATTCCTTTGGTTCTGTTTTATAACATCTTGATTTCTTGTAAAGTCACCAGCTTCCACTTGCTCCAATCTAATTTTTGAGGTAGTATTTTCTTCAGTGGTCTTTTGGACCTCCTTTTCCATTTGGCTAATTCTGCCTTTCAAGGCATTCTTCTCCTCATTGGCTTTTTGGAGCTCTTTTGCCATGTGAGTTAATCTATTTTTAAGGTGTTGTTTTCTTCAATATTTTCTTCAGTAATTTTTGGGTCTCCTTTAGCAAGTCATTGACTTGTTTTTCATTATTTTCTCACATCGTTCTCATTTCTCTTCCCAATTTTTCCTCTACTTCTCTAACTTGCTTTTCCAAATCCTTTTTGAGCTCTTCCATGGCCTGAGACTAGTTCATGTTTTTCTTGGAAGCTTTTGATGTAGGTTCTTTTACTTTGTTGACTTCTTCTGGTTGTATGTTTTTGTCTCCTTTGTAACCAAAGAAAGATTTCAAAGTCTGAGACTGAATGAGTACATTTTCGCTGCCTGGCCATGTTCCCAAACAACTTACTTGACTTGAGTTTTTTGTCAGGGTATGACTGCTTGTAGGGTAAAGAGTTCTTTGTTCCAGGCTTGAGGGGATGCACTGTTATTTTCAGAGCTATTTCTATACAGCCAGCTCTGCCACACCAGCACTCCTCCTTCCCCAATAATCACCGACCTAGAACTGACTCAGATCTTAAGCAGGCTCTGCACTCCTGCTCAGATCCACCACTTAATTCCTCCCACCAGGTGGGCCTAGGGCCAGAAGCTACTGCAGCTGTAGTTCTGTAGCTGCACCTCCTCTGCTGCCCATGGGGTGGTGGCTGAACTGCGAACTCCTATCGCTCTGTCCCCTACAGCTTTTCCCACTAATCTTCTCTGTTGTCTTTAGTGTTTGTGGTTTGAGAAGACTGGTAACTGCCACAGCTCACTGAATCAGGTTGCTAGGGCCTGCTCCACCTGGCTCCCAGTCTAGTTGGTCCTGCCACCACCCAAGCTGGGCTCTGCTCCACTCCTCTCACAGCTCTGTGTGTGACAGACCTTACCCAGAGACCATCCAGGCTGTCCTGGGCTGGGGCCCTGCTTCCCTCTGCTATTTTGTGGGTTCTGCAGTTCTAGAATTTGTTCAGTGCCATTTTTTATAGGTTTTTGGAGTGACCTCGTGGGGAGCTCACACAAGTCCCTGCTTTCCAGCCTCCATCTTGGCTCTGCCCCCCAATAAATTCTACTTCTCATCTTTATTGTATGTTTATGTATATCTTTTATTTCCCATCCTTCCTGACTCCTGTACTTTATTTCTGCCTACTACGTTGTCCTGGTATTAATGAATCTACCCACTTCTCCAAGGATCTCCACCTCCACTTATCCTCTTTCCTCACTCTTTCCACTTACCCTCTTGTTTCTATCTGAATTTTGAAGAATTTTACAGCCTTCAAAATATATATGTTATTCCCTCTTTAGTCCATTCCTATTAATTTGGACACCCTTTTATAACCCTCATCCTATTCTCTCACTCACTTATATATGTATAAATTTAGAAGACTTTCTTTCCATTCTAAATGCCCATATTGTTCTCTTTAACCCAGACCTGAATGAGTAGGATTCCCTCTAAAAATCACTCCCTTATCCTTTCCCTATTCTCTATACCCTTAGCCTTTTATTTCTTTCTGAATTTAGAAGACTTTTACACCCTTCTACCAATATATGTATTGTTCCCTCCATAACTCATTCCTAATGACAATATGATTCCAAAACTACCAGCCCTCCTTTCCCATTTAATTTCTCTGTCAGTTCTTCCTTGCAGACCTCATGTGTATAAGATAATTATTCTTCTGACCTTCTTAAAGGTTTAACTTTGTAGAGTCACATTATACTCAGGTCTACCCCAATCTTTCTTTCAAACATAGACGTAAAGTGTACATTTCTTTTTATAAAAAGTAAAGAGTGTGTACTTACTGAGTCCCTTGTAATTGGTTTTGATGTGTACCTTAGAGTTATATCGGATCTTATATGTCAAGTTTTCTATTAAGTTAAGGCTTTTTGTTTGTTTGTTTTCTGCAACAAAATCCTGAAAGTCTAGCAATTCATTGAATATCCATTTTTTTATTCAGGATTGTGCTAAACTTTTTTTGGTATAATATTTTTGGCAACAATGCAATTCTTTTTCTATTTGACTTATAATGTTACAAGAACTGTCATCCTTTAGTGTCACTGCTGTTGATTCTAATGTGTGATTCTAATTATGGATCCACTATATTTGAACTGTTTATTTCTTGTTCTTAATATTTTCTCTTTGAGCTGAGGATTTCAGAATTTAACTACGATATTCCTGTAGGTTTTCCTTGTTTTACCTTGTAGTGGTTATCAGTGGATTTTTGTCTTTCTATTTCTACATCTCTCTTGTTCTAACACTTCAGGATAATTTTCTTTATTTTTTTCTTCTTGCATTATAGTATCAAGATTCTTTTTTTCAGGCAGAGCGATGAGGGCTGTGTGAAAAGAGTGTCTTACTATAGCTCACTCACAAATTCTGTCAGATATATATATAAAACAGTGAATCTGAATAGATTTGAGAGCATTAGAAATGGCGAGCAGTCTGATTGGGGCAAATTTTGAAAGACAGGAGAGTCTGGAAGGCCGATGGGATGAATCTGTAGTCTAGTAGAGCACTTGGCCTGTGGAGCTGCTCCGGATAGCATGAAAGCAGAAGAAGCTCCTGAAACCAACAAGAAAGACAGGCTGGGAGAAAGCTGGGTGCATGAAACTGGTGGAGATCCCCAGGCCTCCCGACGGGAATCTGTGGAAGTGTAGAGAGGCAAAAGCTCAGTGCCACCACCCATGAGACATCAACTCCTGAGGTTTGCAGCCCAAAGACATGAAACACATCTTCTTCAACTTCTGGGAGCCATAATGGCCAGGTAAACGGCTCTCATCCTTTCCCCTGCCACCCCAACCCAGAGAATTCCTTGGAAAAAAATGCTGGAATAGAGGAGACAGAAATGGGGCTTTAGTTGATGAGCAATGGGAGTGCCTGAGTCCCAGAGGGGCAGAGCCAGCAGGGGGTCAACACCAGGAGCCCAGCCATACCCTTGTACCCCCAGGGGAAGTGGCAGACAACAGCACAAACAACAAACAGCTGAGACCATTGCTGAACAGCAACAGTGCTGGAGAGCAGGGAAAGAGGAAAGTTCAGGAAGTCAGACCCCTCCCCCACACCTCAGGAAAATGAAAGTTATAATACACAAAGCCAGTAACTAGACTCACAATCCCCAGAAGAAGAAACTTGGGACAGAGAGGCCTGAGCCCCCAAAGCAGAAATTCACTGTAAAGCCAGGAAAAAGCTAACCAATATGAACAAAAACACAAAAAGCCCAAGGACCATTGATTATTTTTATGGAGACAGGCATGATCAAAAGACCAATTTGGAAGATGATAGCAATGACAATATACCCACATCTGATACCTCAAAAGGGAGTGAGAACTGGTATCAAGCCCAAAAAGCATTACTGGAAGAGCTAAAGGAGGATTTTAAAAACCAAATTAGGGAGGTAAAAGAAAAAATGGAAAAAAAAGATCCACTGATGAAATCAAATCCTTAAAGAATAAGATTGGCAAAATAACTATGGAGCTTCAGAATCTAAATAGAGAAAATGACGTGCTGAGAGGTAAAATCAACCAATTAGAAAAGGAGACTCAAAAGCAAAATGAAGACGCTAACTCATTAAAAATTAGAGTTGAGCAAGTGGAAGCTAATGACACTATGAGGCATCAAGAAGCAGTAAAACAAAATATAAAGAATGAAAAAATAGAAATAAATGTGAAATATCTGATTGGAAAAACAACTCACTTGGAAAACAGATCCAGGAGAGACAATTTAAGAATTATTGGTCTACCAGAAATCCATGATGAAAAAAGAGCCTTGATATTATCTTCGAAGAAATTATCAAAGATAACTGCCCAGAGGTCCTAGAAGCAGAGGGTAAAATAGTAATTGAAAGAATCCACCGATAACTCCTGAAAGAGATCCCAAATTGAAAACCCCAAGAAATGTTATAGCCAAATTTCAGAATTACAAAGTCAAGGAGAAAATACTGCAAGCAGCCAAAAGGAAACAATTCCAGTATTGTAGAAGTATAGTAAGGATCACGCAGGATCTTTCAGCTTCTACATTAAATGACAGGAGAAATTGAAATATGATATTCCCAAAGGGCAAAGGAGCTGGGACTACAACCAAGGATCAACTGCCCAGCAAAATTAAGCATAATTTTTCAGGCAAGGAGATGGACATTCAGTGAAATAAGGGAATTCCAGATCTTCCTGATGAAAAGGCCAGAACTCAAAAACCAGAAAATTTGATCTTCAAATAAAAATTCAAGAGAGACATAAAAAGGTAAATGGGGGAAAAACCCCTGACAAACCTTACCAATCAATAAGGGCAAATTATTCACATCTTTATATAGGATTATATCATCTCATGTATGTTTTATATATACATATACATGTATGTCAATCTTCAGAATACTACAGCTATCATGATAATTGCAAGGAATACACATAGGCTGTGGATGTCCATAAAAAATAAATTATATGAGGATAAAAAACATAATTAAGAGATGTAAAGGGAGGGTTATGAGAGAAAAGGTAAGGAGGTAGTAGAAAAGTATAAATTACATCACATGAAGAGTCACAAAAACACATTATAGTAGAGGGAAAGAAGGGAGGGAGAAGAGCAGTATTTGAGCTTTACTGTCATTGGACCTGGTTCAAGAAAGGAAGAACATACCCTGATAAGTATAGAAATCTAACTTGTCCTGCAGGCAGTAGGAGGGGAAAGGGGGAAAAAGGGAGCGGGGTGGTCAGAAGGGAGGAAAGAAGTAGCAGGTGGAAAACGGTAAAGATAAAGAGGGGAATCAAGAGGGAGGGTAAACTGAGGAAGGCAGCAGTCAAAAGCAAAACTGTTGAGGAGTGGAAGGGGAAAGGGAGAAATAAAAGCATAAACAGGGGAGAAATAGGATGGAGAAAAACACACAGACAGAAATCAAAATTGTGGATATGAATGGGATGAACTCTCCCATAAAATGGAAGCAGAAAGCAGAATGGATTAAAAACCATAATCCTACAATATGCTGTTTACAAGAAACACATTTGAAACACACAGGGTAAAGGTAAAAAACTGGAGTAAAATATATTGCACTTCAGCTAAAGTAAAAAAAGCAGGTGTAACAATTCTAAACTCAGACAAAGCAAAAGTAAAGATAGATTTAATTAAAAGAGATAAGGAAGGACACTACATCCTGCTAAAAGGCACCATAAACAATGAAACAATATCACAGTTTAACACATGCACACCAAGTGGTGTGGTATGCAAATTCTTATAGGAGAGGTTAAGGGAGGTACAGAAAGAAACAGATAGCAAAACCATACTAGTGGGAGACTTCAGCCTCCCCCTCTCTGAACTTCATAAATCTAAACTCAAAATAAGAAGTTAAGGAAGTAAACAGAATTTTGGAAAAGGCAGATACAATAGACCTCTGGAGAAAACTGAACAGGGATAAAAAGGAATATACTTTCTTCTCAGAGGGACATGGCACATACTCCAAAGTTGACCATGTACTAGGGCATAAAAACCTTACAATCCAGTGCAGAAAGGCAGAAGTAGTCAAAGTATACTTTTCAGATCGCGATGCAATAAAAATTATTTGTAATAAAGAACCATGGAAAAATAAGCTAAAAATTAATTGGAAACTAAATAATGTAATTCTAAGGAATGAGTGGGCCAAAGAATAAATCAGAGAAAGAATTAATAACTTCATTCAAGAAAATGACAATGATGAATCAACATATCAAAACTTATGGGATGCAGCAAAAGCAGTTCTTAGGGGAAGTTTTATATCTCTAAATGTTTACATGAATAAAATAGACAAAAAGGAGATCAATGAATTGGGTATGCAAATGAAAAAGTTAGAAAAAGAACACTGAGAATCCCCAATTAAATACCAAATTAAAAATATTGAAAATCAAAGGAGAAATTAATAAAAATGAAACCAAGAAAACTATTGAATTCATAAATAAAACAAAGAGATGGTTTTATGAAAAAAAATAAAATTGATTATCCTTTGGTCAATTTAATTAAAAAAAAGAATAAAATCAAATTACCAGTATCAAAAATGAAAAGGGTGAATTCACCTTTAATGAAGAGGAAATCAAAGCAATAATTAGGAATTATTTTACCCAATTTTATGCTCATAAATTTGACAACCTTTGGAATATGCATAAATATCTATAAAAACATAAATTGCCCAAGTTAACAGAATAGGAAGTAAAATTCCTAAAAAACCTCTTCTCAGAAAAGGAAATTGAGCAAGTCATCAGTGAACTCCCTAGGAAAAAAATCTCCAGGGTCAGATGGTTTTACATGTGAATTTTATCAAACATTTAAAGAACAATTAATTCCTATACTTTATAGACTATTTGGGAAAACAAGGGAAGAAGGAGTCCTATCAAATTCTTTTTATGACACAAATATGGTACTAACACCAAACCAGGTAGAGTCAAAACAGAGAAAGAAAATTATAGAACAATTTCCTTAATGAATATTGATGCAAAAATTTTAAATAAAATACTAGCAAAAAGATTGCAGCAACTTATCACGAGAATAATACACTATGATCAGGCAGGATTTATTCCAAGAATGCAAGGCTGGTTCAATATTAGGAAAACTATAAGTGTAATTGATCATATCAACACCAAACTAATAGAAACCATATGACCATCTCAACAGATACAGAAAAAGCCTTTGACAAAATACAACACCCATTCCTATTAAAACACTGGAAAACACAGGAACAAATGGAGCCTTCCTTAATATTATAAATAATATCTACCTAAAACCATCAACAAGCATTATTTTTAATGGGGATAATTTAGATGCTTTCCCAATAAGATAAGGGGTGAAACAAGGATGTCCATTATCACCCCTATTATTCAATTTGGTACTAAAAACATTAGCTGTAGCAATAAGAGAAGAAAAAGAAACTGAAGGAATTAGAATAGGCCAAGAAGAAACTGAACTATCACTTTCTGCAGAGGATATGATGATTTACTAGAGAATCCTAAAGAATCATGTAAAAAACTATTTGAAATAATAAACAACTTTAGCAAAGTTGCAGGATATATAAAAAACCGACATAAATCCTTAGCATTCCTACACATTACTAACAAATCCCAACAGCAAGATATAGAAAGATAAATTCCATTCAAAGTTCCTGTTGACACTATAAAATATTTGGGATTCTATCTGCCAAGACAAACCCAGGGCCTATATGAACATAATTATGAAACATTTTTTACACAAATAATGTCAGACCTAAATAAATGGAAAAATATCAGTTGCTCACGGTTAGGAGAGGCTAATATAATAAAAATGACAATTTTACCTAAATTAATCTATTCAATGCCATACCAATAGAACTATCAAAAAATTACTTTGCAGAGCTGGATAAAATAACAAAATTTGTCTGGAAGAACAAGAGGTCTAGAATGTCTAGGATATTCATGAAAATAAATGTTAGGGAATGTGGTCTAGCCATACCAGATATTAAACTGTACTATAGAGCAGCAGTCATCAAAACTAACTGGTACTGGTTAAGAAACAAAGTCGTGGATCAGTGGAATAGGACATGTACACAAGATGGAGAAGTCAACGACTATAGCAATTTAATCTTTGATAAACCTAAAGAATCCAGCTTCTGGGCTAAATATTCACTATTTCACAAAAATTGCTGGGAAAATTAGAAAATGGTAGGGCAGAAATTGGGCATAGACCAATACGTTACACCATATTCCAAAATAAAGTCAAAATGGGCTCATGATTTAGGAATAAAGGCTGGTACTATAAGCAACTTGGGAGAGCAAGGAATAGTTTACCTATCTGATTTATGGAAAAGCAAAGAATTCATGACACAACAAGAGATAGAGAGCATTACAAAATGCAAAATGGATAAATTTGGTTATATTAAATTGATATGTTTTTGTATAAAAAAGCCAATGTAACAAAGATTCGGAGGGAAGCAGAAAATTGGGAGAAAATCTTTACAACCAGTGTCTCTGATAAAGGCCTCATCTCTAAAATATACAGGTAACTGAGCCAAATTTATAGGAATACAAGTCATTCCCCAATTGAGAAATGGTTAAAGGATATGAACAGGCAGTTTTCAGAGGATGAAATTAAACATATCTATAGGCATATGAAAAAATGCTCAAAATCACTTCTGATTAGAAAAATGCAAACCAAAGCAACTCCTATGTACCACATCTCTCCTGTCAGATTGGTTAAAATGACAAAACAGGAAAATGATAAATTCTGGAAAGAGTGTGGGAAAATTGGAACATTGTTACAATGCTGGTGGAGATGTGAAATGATCCAGTCATTCTGGAAAGAAATTTGGAACTATGCCCAAAGGGCTATAAAAATGTTCATACCCTTTCACCCAGCAATACCACTTCTAGGGTTGTATCCCAAAGAGATCACACAAGTGGGAAAAGGACCCATGTGTACAAAAATATTCATAGCAGCTCTTCTTGTAGTAGCAAAGAATTCGAAATCAAGGGGTTGCCCATCAATTGGGGAATGGCTGAATAAGTTGTGGTATATGAATGTAATGGAATACTATTGTGCTATAAGAAATGGAGATGATACAGACTTCATAACAACCTGGAATAACCTACGTGATATAATGCTGAGTGAGCAGAGCAGAGCCAGGAAAACATACACAAGCACAGATATATGAATTCTGTGACGACTAAACCTGATAGACTTTGCTCTTCTCAGCAACACAAAGTGCAAAGACACCTCCAAAGGACTCATGATGGAGAAGGCTACCAACAGCCAGAGAAAGAACTAAGGAGTCTGAATGCAAATTGAGGCACACTTTATGCTTGCCTTTTTTTTTTCCTTTTTTGCTCTTTTGCTTTTTTTTTTTTTTTTTTTGGTTGTGATTCCTCTTTCTCATAATTCATTCCATTGGTTATAATTCTTCTTCACAATTTGACTAGTGTGTTATACATAGAAGATATATCAGATTCCATGCTATCTTGGGGAGGGAGGTGAGGGGGGGGGAGAAGAAAACCTGGATGTCAAAATTATGTGGAACTGAGTTTTGTAAACTAACAAGAAAAACTCTCAAAAAATAAAAAAAAACATTAAAGGATTCTTTTTTATAGTAGCTTTCAAGTAGTCCAATTATTCTTGTGTTTTCTTGATATTTTCTCCATATCTGCTGGGTTTTTTTTTGTTTTATTTTGTTTTTGTTTTTGGTTTTTTTTTTTTTGGTTTGTTTTTAAGATGTTTTTAAGATCCACATTATCTTCTATTTTTTTTTCTGAGGGACTTTAATGCAAGGGTAGTTCACAGACTTTCAGATATGGCAGTGTCTTTGGGAAGAATGGAGTGAAACCCACAATAGCAATCATTACTTACTCTTGAAAATTTGTGCATCTCATTACTTCTACTCACTAAGACTCTTTCATTTACCTAAATGCAATAAAACTTCCTGGATGCACTCTTGCAACAAACCCTGGCATTTAATAGATTATGTCGCTGTAATGAGAAGAGACAAATACGACATGAGAATAATGTAGATGATAGAGTTCTGCACTGATCACAGACTAATTTTCTCCTGGCTAAATATTTACAGTCATTTACAGGTAGCCCCAAGGCAAGATGACTGCCACAAGAGATTAGAGCACTTCATTCAGTGACAATAGTTACTTGCTCAGTTGGAAGGGAAGAACCAATACACAGTTGGCAACAGTTGAGCAGGAAAGGAATGAGCAGGTTTCAGAGACAGTAGAATGATGTGTTTATTCATCAGGGCCAGAGCATTGGTAAACATAAATATTGATTTAATAAAATTATGGGAAAATTAATAAGCTACTAAAAGAAAAAATGAAAACTTCACAGGGTTCAGCAGCAGAAAAGTTCATGCATCTCTAAGAAAGAAGTGTTTAACTCTATGAAAAGTAAAGTTCAAGTGAAGCTTGCAAAATTCTTGGCTCACTAACAAGACAGATGAAATCCAGTTTTATAATGATATTAACAATCCACACTACTTTTATGATGCCCTGAATGCTATTTATGGGCCAAAGACTTACGTTCCATCTCAAATTCTCAGTGCCGATGGAGCCACATTGATTGGTGATAAGGACATGATCCTGGAGGGCTACCCTGAACACTTACACAGTGTTCTCAACAGACTGTGATCAATCAGTGCTGGACTCACTGACTGTATAGCACAATTTGAAATCGATTCCTCTCTAGCTTAACTTCTAACTGAACAAAAAGTTTGGTTTTACATTAAGAGGAGGTTATCACCCAGGAGTTGAGGGATGCCTCCATTCTCCATTTCTATAAAGATAAAGGAAATTGATTTTCTTGTTATAATGGGGGGGGGAGTGGAGCGAGTTCTCCTTTAGTCATTAGTGGCAAATTCTCTTTAGTGAGCTGATCCTTCCCTTTGAAGATGGCCATCTGCTTGAAAGTGAATGTGGCTGGAGAAAGGGACAAGGAAGAGTTAATGTATTGTTCATTGCCCAAGAACTCCAGGAGAAACGACAAGACCACAATGGAGATTTCTACACAAATTTTTGTTGATCTTACCAAGGACTTTGATAATATCAGTCATTAAGGACTTGTGGAAAATTATGTCAGAATTTGGGTTCCCAGAAAAGTTCTTCAGTATTGCATATCAGTTTTGTACTTGCACAGGTTCTGAATAATGGGCAATGCTCTTGTGATTTCACAGTCACAGAAGGAGTGAAAAGGGTAGTGCTCTTGCTTCCATGGTTTTTAGTATGATGTTTTCACAATGTTGTCAAATGCCTTTGGAAATGATGAAAATGGCAGCAAGGTAAGCTACTATACTAATAGTCGATTATTTAACTTGAAAAGTCTACAAGCCAATACTAAAATGCAATGAGAGTTTGTGCACGATTTCTTGTTTGTAGATGATTTCACACTCAATGTAGCTGAGATGCAATTAAATTTCAATTAATTCTCTGCTATTTTTGCTATTTGCCCTAACAATTAACAAGAAAATAAATGTAGCCAGCATCACACCATCCATATGTGGAGCCATCATTTACAGCAAATGGAGAAATTTTGAATGCTGTGGATAAGTGCACTTACATTCATAGTATATTTTCCAGGGATATACATGTAAATTATGAGGTGGATGTATGAATTACTGGCAATGCCTCAGTGTTTGGGAAGCTCCAAAGTAAAGTGTGGGAAAGAAGAGGTACTAGACTGACTACCAGACTGAAGTTCTACAGAGCTGTTTTGCTGACCTCATTGTTATATGTCTGTAAACCTGGGACAGTAAAAGAGCACCATGCCAGCAAAGTGAATTACTTCCATTTGAATTATATTAGGAAGATTCTGAAGATCTCCTGACATAATAAGATGCCAGACACTGAGGTGCTTTCTCAAGCTAAACTGCCAAGCATTCAAATTCTTTTTTTTTTACTTTTCAACATCTATTTTTTTAAAACCTTGAGTTCCAAATTCTCTCCCCTCTTCCCTTCCCATCAACCCTCCCTAAGAAGTCAAGCAATTCAACATGGGCCACATGCGTATCATTATGTATAACCCTTCCACAA
>CM053623.1:273032646-273048684 GCA_028646595.1 Phalanger gymnotis
AATATGATTTATGCCATCGTATTTGTCTGTGGCCTCCTGGCTACTCTTGTGAGGAGGGCCTACTGGGCCTGGAGGCTTGTGTTCACAATACTGGAATGGGGAGGTTGGTTCTCTAATTTGTTGCTCTGGGCCCTGAATAAATTTTTGGATGCCTTCTGCTTGGAGAATTCTGCATACCCAACGATTTTGAACCATTCAGATATTTATATGATCCTTTTTGAGATCATAAATTCGGCCTTCCTACTACACCAAGGTAGGGGTAACTCCAGGGAGGGCCTAGTTTACATGTCTGGGACAGCAGAGGCTGTTAGACCACTTGGTTTAAGTCACCTCTTTGTGAAGATTTTAGGTCACGTGGGTGAGTCGCATGTGTGACTCACCCCTGACACTAAAAAAGACATAAAATTGAAGTTGGCCTCTTCTTCCTTGGAGCTCGTTCCTGCAGCAGTGGTGGCACGCATGACTCTGGGCCAGCCCTTGTTCTGAGCTCCCGGGCTGAACCTAGATGTTGGTAACTATGAATCTGTATTGGGTCTGTCGGTTGATGTTTGTACTTTATTTGTAATTTGCTCTGAAGTTCAGGGTGCTGGCTTTTTTCCCTGAACTAAGTGAATGATATTTGTATGCTGAATTAAAGTAAGCTTGTCAACCCCTCCACCTTACTTTCCTTAGTTAAGCAGACCAAAAGAACATGTGCTGTCTGGCACTTTCTGGGTGCTGGCTGTGTGTGGATCTTTCACACCCACAGAAGCTGCTAGCCGGATTGTGGAAACAATGATAAAGATGATGATGATGATGATGATGATGATGATGATACCTTATAGGTATTTATTATTTTAAGATCTTTGCAGCACTTTGCATAGATTATCTCATTTGAACCTCAAAATAAACTTATGCTTGCTGTCTCAGGTGCTGTTATTAGCTCCCTTGCATATAGGAGACCAAGGAGTCACAAAGCTAATAAGTATCTAAGTTGGGACACTGATGAGATTCACAATGGATTGATTCCTTACTACATAGCTTCAGAAAATGGTGCAATAAGAAAGTGGAAGACAGACTGACATGTCCTGGGGAGTCAATGTTATAATTATGAACATTTCCAAACTTCTTTGGCCAGTTCTTAGAGTACATCACTGACTTTGACTCTAACTCTAACCTTCTCTCTCTACCCCTCTAACTCTAACCATAACAAACTCTGCCTCTGTCTCTGACATTGGTACAGAGAACAGCCATGTAAGGAAATTTTCATTGCAATGTGGTTCATCTTCTCTGAAACTTAAAGCCTTTGAGAGCTGCCTAGAGTGCTGAGAGTTTTGGTGACTTGCCCAGATTCAAATAGTAGATACGTATGAGAAAGAGGACTTGAAAGCATGTCTTCCTGACTATAAGACTCACTCTCTATCCATTATATACAATGCATTGCCTCACTTCCCCTCCCCCACCTGGCCCAGGTACAAAGTTTTGAATCAGGATCAGCCTTTGTTGATATTGTCTTTGAGAACCCATGGCCACCTCCATAACATGATGAGAACAATTTAGGATCAAGATTTTAGTAGAAGTCATAGTGTTAATAATGAAATTAATTTTTTTAAAGTTAATTCATTTTTATTTTTTATCATTCATTTCCATTAGTTTTGAAATTTCTCTGCCTTCCTATCCTTCTCTCCCCAAACGGCATGCAATCCAATATGGGCTCTACATATGCATTCCTATTAAACATATTCTCACATTAGTCATGCTGTAGAGAAGAATTAGAACAAATGGGAGTAACCATGAGAAAGAAAAAACAAAACAAAAGAAGAAAATAGTCTGCTTCGATCTGCATTAAGACTCCATATTTCTTTTTCTGGATGTGGATGGCACTTTCCATCATGAGTCTTTTGGAACAGTTTTAGGTCCTTGCGTTGCTGAGAAGAGCTAAGTCTATCAAAGTCAATCATTGCACACTGTAGTTGTTACTACAATGTTCTCCTGCTTCTGGTCACTTCACTTAGCATCTGTTCATATAAGTCTATGCAGGTTTTTCTGAAGTCTGCTTTCTCATCATTTCTTGTAGCACAATAGTATTCCATTACATTCATATGCCACAACTTGTTTAGCCACTCCCCAGTGGAAGGGCATCCTCTCCATTTTTAGTTCTTAGCCACCATAAAAAGGGCTGCTATAAATATTTTTGTACATGTGGGTCCTTTTCCCATTTTTATAATCTCTTTAGGATACAGCCCTAGAAGCGGTACTACTGGGTCAAAGGGTATGCACATTTTTATAATCCTTTGAGCATAGTTCCAAATTGATATACAGAATGGTTGGATCACTTCAGAAGTCCACCAATAATGAATTAGTGTCCTGATTATCCCGCATCTCTAACATTCATTATTTTCCTGTTTGTCATGTTAGCCAATCTGATAGGTATAACCTGGTACCTCAGAAATGTTTTGATTTTCATTTCTGTAATCAATAGCGATTTAGGATATCTTTATATGACTATAGATAACTTTCTTCCTCTGAAAAGTACCTGTTCATATCCTTTGACCATTTATCAATTGGGGAATGACTTGTATTCTTACATATTTAAATGAGTTCTCTATATATTTTAGAAATTAGGCCTTGATAGTTGTAAAAAAAATTTTTTCCCAGTTTTCTGCTTCCCTCCTAATCTTGGTTGCTTTGGCTTTGATTATGCAAAAACTTTTTTAATTTTATGTAATCAAAATCATCCATTTTGTATTTCATAATATTCTGTATCTCTTTTTTGGTCATAAATTCCTCCATTCTACATAAATCTGACAGATAAACTTTTTCATCCTCCCCTAAATTGTTTACAATATCAACCTTTATACCTAAACCAGGTACCTACTTGGAATTTATTTTGGTATACAGTGACACACATTGGTCTATCCCCAGTTTCTGACAGACTATTTTCTAGTTTTCCTAGCAGTTTTTGTCAATTAGTGAGTTCTTATCCTAGAACCTGGGGTTTTGGGGTTTCTCAAACAGTAGATCACTATAATTACCGAATATTGTGTCTTGTATGGCTAAAGTCTTCCACTGATCTACCCTTCTTTTTCTTAGCCAGTACCAAGTAGTTTCAATGATTATTGCTTTATAATACAATTATATTATATTGTATTATGTTATAAGTTATGTTATATTATATAAATATCATTTATATTATGTATATATCATATACATATTATATATATATTATAATACAATTAATCTGGACCTTTGTTCCTCCAGATGAATTTTGTTATTATTTTTTAGAGCTCGAGAGAATATTTTTGGTAATTTGATTGGTATGACACTGAATAAGTAAATTAATTTAGATAGAATTGTCATTTTTACTAAATTAGCTTGGCCTACCCATGAGCTACTGTTTTTCCAATTATTTAGATCTGACTTTATTCATGTAAAAAGTGTTTTGTAATTGGGTTCATATAGTTCCTGGGTTTATTTTGGCAGGTAGAGTCCCATATATATTTTTGGGGTTTTTTTTGTTGTTTGTTTTTAGGCACAATCTTGATCATTATAATTAAATAGCCTCCAGTTGTTGGTGTTTAACACCAATTCTTTTCATTTACATTATTTAAATCATTGTAAATATTGTTGTCTTGATTTGGTTTACTTCTTTGGCATCAGTACATACAAGTCTAATCATACTTCCTTATATTTTTCATTTTCATAATTTCCTACAGTGCAGTAAGATTAATACACTGTATTAATGTACTGTTTATTTGGCCATTCCCCAATCTATAAGCATCTTGCTCCTAGTTATTTGTGACTACAAAAATATTCCACTATAGATATTTGAATGTGTATGGGGCCTTTCTTCCGGCCTTTTGACCTCTTTGGGTTATAAATCTAGCAGTAGCATCTCCAAGTCAAAAGGTATGGGCATTTTAGTCACTTTCTTCACATTCAAAAAATTATTTTAAGTCATATTGAGCAAAACAGAATGATCAAAGAAGAGAGGGGATTCATATTTAGTGTGAAAATGGATATGACAATGGAGAGAAGGTAGAAGTGGAAAAGTAGAATAAAAATGACTAATAGAATATTGAAACCCAAGAAAAGTGGGGTGTTAATTATAAAAGACCTCTAATTTAGTCCGGGGATCAGATTTTCACTGGAGATTAGGTTCCATTTGGAATCAGGGTCAGAGCTAAGTATGAAGCCAAGAATACATTTCTATGTGTCTCCAGGGACAAGGCTAAGCTTGGGGTCAAGGTGAGTACTCAGTATGTAGTTGGTGTAGACTCAGTATGTGAAACTCCTTGTAGGGATTGAAAGAATTACCTCATTAACTGGCTTGGGGTTAGGGATAGGGAAGGAACATGATCGATACTTGTAAATATAAACTATTAAATTCAATTTTTTTAAAGAATAGCTTAAGGGCTGCAATAAGGCAAGGAAAGAGATCTTGTTCTCTATAACTCATAAGACAGAATTAACAGCAATAGGGAAAAGTTGCTGAATGCCAGATTTTGGTATCAGTACCAGAGAGAACTTCCTATTAATCAAAACTAACCCTATGAAAGGCATGTCTCAGATAACAGTAAACTCCCTATCAAAAGAGGTATTAGAGGAAAGGCTAGATGGCCAGGGTCTAGGATGCTAATGAGGAGATTTGTGCAAGTACCAGGAGATGGGAACTAGATTCTGCTTCCAGATATATGACTGTTAATGTTTGTAGATAAATCTAGCACAGGGGTGAGGAGGCTGTGGCTCTGAGGACATATGTGGTCTTCTAGGTACTTGGGTTTAGTCTTTTTGACCTAAAAGGCCACATGTGACCTGGAGGCCACAGGATTCCCACCTCTGATCTAGCAAAGTACCCTTACTGAAAAGTATAGGGATTATATCTGTTTATTTCATTGGTATAAAGAAATTGTAAAAGAGAAAACTCCCTTTACTGGTGTGCCTTCTCTAAAAATTATAATTTTATTTTATTTTTTTTATTTTTAGTTTACAACACTCAGTTCCACAGGTTTTTGAGTTCCAAATTTTCTTCCCCTTCGTCCCTTCCCACTCACCCAAGATGGCACGGAATCTGATATATGTCCTACATATACCTTCACATTAAAAATATTTACACAGTAGTTAAGTCGTAAAGAAGAACCATGATCAATGGAGTGAATCATGAGAAAGAAACAAAACCAAAAAAAAAGATATAGAAAAAAAGAGAGAGCAGACAGTTTCCTTCAAGCCACATTCAGACTCCATAGTTCTTTATCTGGATGTAGATAGCTCTTTCCATCATGAGACCTTTGGGGCTGTCTTTGAACCTTGTATTGCTGAGAAGAGCCAAGTTTATCAAAGTTAGTCATCACAGAATCAATATGTCTATGGTTGTGTATAATGTTCTCCTGGTTCTGCTCCTCTCAGTCAGCATTATATCATGTAGTTCTTTCCAGGTTAATATGAAGTCTGTATCCTCCCCATTTCCTATAGCACAATAGTATTCCATTACATTCATGTACCACAACTTCTTTAGCCATTGTCCAATTGATGGGTATCACCTTGATTTCCAATTCTTTGGAACCACAAAAAGTGCTGCTATAAATATTTTTGTACATGCAGGTCCATTTCCCCTTTGTGTGTTCTCTTTAGGATACAGCCCTAGAAGTGGTATTGCTGGGTGAAAAGGTATGTACATTTTTATAGCCCTTTGGGCATAGTTCCAAATTGCTCTCCAGAATGGCTGGATTTGTTCACAACTCCACCAACAATGTAACAATGAAACAATTTTCCCACATTCTCTAAAGCATTTATCATTTTCCTCTTTTGTCATGTTAGCCAATCTGACAGGAGAGCTGTGTACATGAGATGTTTTGAATTGCATTTCTCTGATTAATAGTGATTTAGAACATTTTTTCATATGTCTATAGATATCTATGCCTGTAGATATCTTTAATTTCTTCCTCTGAAAACTGCCTGTTCTTATCCTTTGACCATTTATCAATTGGGGAATGACTTGTGTTCCTATAAATTCGGCTCAGTTCCCTGTATATTTTAGAGATGAGGCCTTTATCAGAGACATTAGTTGTAAAGATTTTCTCCCAATTTTCTGCTTCCCTCCTAATCTTTGTTACCTTGGCTTTGTTTATATAAAAACTTTTCAATTTGACATAACCAAAATTATCTATTTTGCATTTTGTAATGCTCCCTATCTCTTGTTGGCTCATGAATTCTTCTATTTCCCATAAATCTGACAGGTAAATTATTCTTTGCTCTGTCAAATTGCTTATAGTATCAGCCTTTATTCCTAAATCATGAACCCATTTTGACTTTATTTTGGTATATGGTGTAAGATATTGGTCTATGCCCAGTTTCTGCCATAGTATTTTCCAATGGTTTTACATGTCGATTTTATCAAAGATTTAAAGAACAATTAATTCCCATACTTTATATACTATTTGGGAGAACAGGTGACCCAGTAGTCAACAACTATAGCAATCTAATCTTTGATAAACCCAAAGAATAAATGTCTCAACTAAGAACTCACTATTTCACAAAAACTGCTTGGAAAATTAGAAAATTGCACAGTAAAAACTGGGCATAGTCCAATATCTTTGAATACTTCCTGTGACATTTTACCTTCTCCTCATTGTCTTCTTCTGTTGCCCACAGTCCCTTCAACATGTGGCACAACTTCCTTTCCTTTCAGTTCTGCAAAATGCTACAATCAAAAGTGCAGTATCTTTGTGCTGGTTACTTAACCCCTTGACACTTAGGTGCTAATGCATTGTGGAACTTTGTTCTTGTTGCCAAGGGGTTAAAATCAGGAAACTTGGTTGCTACTAAATCATAATAAAAGAAATCCTAATAATGTTGTCACTGTTGCTGTCTGGTTCCAGGGCAGCAGAGTCACTAAATTGGAAACAATAGTTTCAACATGACAAAAAAGTGTAGTGTTTACCAGCACCATTCAATAATCCAGCCTTAACCATAAAAAAAAAATCAACCTGTGGAATTGATTATTGTAAACTAAAAATAAAAACATATTTTTAAAAAGATCCAAAGTATACTTGATTAGAGAAATGCAAATTAAAACAACTCTGGGGTGCTATATCATACCTATCAGATTTGCTAATATGACAGAAAAGGAAAATGACTGATTTTGGGGAGGATGTGGAAAAATAGAGACACCCTTGCACTGTTTATGGAATTGTGAACTTATCCAGCTTTTCTGGACAGCAATTTAGAACTGTGCCCAATGGATTGTAAAACTGTTCATAGCCTTTACCCAGGAATACCATTATTAGGTCTGTATCCCAAAGAAAGTAAAGAAAAAGCAAATTATTCTATATGTACAAAAATATTCACAGAAACTATTCTTTATGGTAGCAAATAATTACAAATTGAGGGGATGGCTGTCAATTGGGTAGTGGCTGAACAAGTTGTAGTTTATGATTGTGATGGAATAATTTTGTGCTATAAGAAATGATGAGCAGTATGCTTTCAACAAAACCTGGAACAACATATATGATACAAAGTGAAATGAGCATAACCAGGACACTGTACACAGTACCTGCAATATTGTAATGTAGGACCACTGTGAATGACTTATACCACTGTTTTAATGCTCTAATATAATTCTGAAGCACTTATGGTGAAAAATGCCATCCATTTCAAGAAATTACTGATGGCGTCTGAATCCAGTTTGAAGCTTTATTTTTTTTACCTTTCTCTAGTATTTGTTTTTGGTCTGTGTTTCTTTTGCAACATAGCTTATATGGAAATGTTTTATATGATAGCATATATATATATAATCTAAACCAAAGTACTTGCCATATCCAAAAGGGGGGAGGACAGTGATTGAGGGCAATAATTTCAAACTCAAAAATTTTTTTGAATCTTCAAAAAAAATAAAATTAAAAAAGATTGTTTACATTTAGGAAATATAAAATAAAAACATAACACTAAAAAAAGCCATTTCTTCAGCACATAGAATATGATAATACAAGTCTAATTCCATAGCTTCTTCTTCAATAACTATAAGCACTAAGAATTCCCTGGATTCACTACCTCAAGAATCGCTATTCTTAATACCTTGTCATCATTTTCCACCCTAAAACACTTCAAAGATTCTGTATTTCTGATTTTTATGTGACCTTGTGATTTCTCACTCTTTCATTCTCTACTATTTTCAAACCATCGACCCATTTATCTCTGTCACTGGATGTCTTCTGTATCACATTATGTTAATTAACAGGACAGTCTATCTCCCTGGAAATGTCTCTTTCGTTTCCATCAATCTACAAATCAAAATTCAGATCTTTCAGGAATTTTTCTATAGTACTTATTCTACATCTGTCACTCTATCTATCTATCTATCTATCTACTCTTCCTTCAGAATTCACATACACATATTGAAGTAGCCTAATCTGTACTCAAAACAATGGTTACTGTAATATTGGTGTAACGAGGCTTAAGACACATTTGCATAAGATTTTTCTCAGTGGTGAAGACAGCCTTTTCAATATCCCATGCATAAGTAAGGGTTTAAATTGATGAATGATTAAAATAGGAGAGATCCTGGCCTTTTTTATTCTGGTTCTAAGAAAGAAGATGCATGATTTGAAACTCTCTTAATATCCCTGAAAAGACAGAGATTCTAGAAAGAAACAAGCATGTGGAGCAGCCAGCATCTTGATTATGTACCTATTTCCAGTTCATTACACTCAACATATCATTGAATTTGCCCTTACATGAGATCTAAGACTCTCACAGTTTACCTGAGATATCTTACTTCCAAATCAAGAACTCATTCCCCTTGTGTTTTATGTGGTATATATTCAGTTGTTTAATTTCTCTGATTTGTCTTCGATATTGGCTTAAACAAACGAGTTATTCTCTATTTGTAGAGAATTTGGTGAGAAGGAACCCTAGTATTGGCTATATACATTGGGGCACTCTTTTCTCACTAAAGGAAAGCAATCTAGAGCTTAGCTGGAACTGAGAAATCTTTTCCCCAGACTCACAGTATTTACAGGAGAAGACAGATATAATTCTAGTCCTTGTACCTCCTTTTTCTAATAGAAAAAGTGTTGTGAGTCTCTTCTTCCAAATTCCTAATTCTCTTTCTAGCAGGATTCTATTTCTCCCTTAAAGAATGATGGACTGAAGAAACACTAAGTGTATCTATTTATGTCTCCTTGAAAGGTATGTCTAGACAAACCCATTAGAAAACACAAAAGCTAGCCACAGCACATGTGTGCATGTGCACGTGTGAGCACACACACATACACACACACACACACACACACACACACACACACACAGACCTAACACTGAGAAATGCCATGGTTTTGGAAGTAATACAAATAGGTTTATCATGCAGCTCTACAATTTACTCTGTAATAGTGGCCAAGTTCATTTACTTCCCTTTACATCTTTTATTTTTATGTTTTACTGTTGTTTTCCCACTCCTGTTCCCATCCTAGGTCCTATAAGCTATTCTTCAAATTCTGAATATGTATTCTTAACTGACTACTACATAAATCTGGGTTTGGCTGAAATAGGAAATTATATATACATAATATATATATATATACACACATATACATATATGTATATATACCCACATGTGTGTAGCAGAAAGAAAACAGAGCAAAAATAAAAAAAAAAGACATCTGCTTTCATGATATTCTGTTTGAAATAATAACAATCATTGTAGTTGGGGAAAATCAGAACTATGGCTGGAAATGAGAAGATGCAGAGATAGCAAAATTGTTCCAGGAGATGGCATTTTCCCCTTATTTGCTAGGTTTTTACTGATATTTACTTTTATAGCAAGCTGCATTTTATTGATAGAGATAAAAAAAGCTTAATACTTTCTTTAAAAAAATTGTTGTTTTCAGTTATTTCAGTCATGTCTGACTCTGTTACCATGTTTTGGGTTTTCTTGGCAGAGCTACTGGAGTGGTTTGCTGTTTCCTTCTCTAACTCATTTTACACATGACAAAACTGAGGTAGACAGGGTTAAGGGACTTTCCCAGGGTCACACAGAAATAAGTATCTATGGTCAGATTTGAACTCAGGAAAAGGAGTCTTCCTCACTCCAGGCCCAGAACTCTGTCTACTACACTGAAATACATATATTTTAAATAAATACATAAAAACAGGACTCATTAATTTCATAGTTTCTAATAACACTATAGAATCTCTTCTGAAGAGTGTTAGTCAAAGTACAAGTCAATAATTGTGTTGGAGGAACCTAATTTTTTCTTGTAAGTTTAATTGATTATGATATTCTGCTATACTTTTTGCCCTAAAACATTTTCTTATTTGTCTGGTACAAATGTTGTGAGACTAAATTAACATTTCTGAAGTGTTTCAATTCACCCAAATGCAAAGAAAGTATTATTGCAAGCCATTAGACTTCAGTCAGAGAAATGTGTAAACATAGTGAACAGGAAAATCTCATTAAAGAAAGAAATCCTGAGCTCTATTACTTGGCCAGAGCCATGGTTTTTTTTTGGGGGGGACTTATTTTCTTATCGTACTTGTCAATGGGGATTCTTCATGCCTGAGTGAATGGATAGGATGGATACAAAAAGGGGTTATTTACTTGTCTATTGTTTAGGTTAAAGAATTTACATATGTATTTTAGGCTAATACATATGTTCTAGAGGAAAAGAATGGGGCCATTTTGTTAAAAAAGGTATATTTCATAACACTTATTTTGTTTTTTTGTTTAAAGGTCCTCAAGGACAGGAAAACATACCAATGAACCTTGATACCATAAAGAAAATGTTGTATTGTCATAAATTTGTGTCAGTCCATGTTCTACATTCAACATATTCTTCTATATCATAAAGATTGGAACTGGAGTTTCTGCCTATATATCTCAGGACTGTGTTTCTATTTAAAAGTTAAATCCAGGATTCTTTAATAAGTCTTTTTCACAAATAACATAAATATAAAATTCAACTGGGATTTCATATTATCTTGAATGCCCTGAGTTGAATGGGAGATGAAAAACACTACAATCCAAAGCAATTGATTAATTAGTATGTAATATAGACATAGTAGCACATTGAGTGTCTATCTACTGAAGACTGGCCTAGATAAGATTGCAGAAACTAATTTTGTCCATCAAGCATACTTTTTTTTGCCACAAAGTCAGTCCAAGACTGTGCTGGTGAAGGGAATATCAAAATGGATAAACAAACAATCTTCGAAATACTGAGTCACACAAATTTGGGAGGGGTAGTTAGCACATAATATGTAATCACCATGGTACAAAAATATATTGAAAGTGTGGAATGTGGGGTTAATCTAATTTGATGGCATTTAGCAGGAATGAATGCAAAATTTTTACTCGAATTCAAAAAACCCAGTTTCACATTAACAAGACGGGGGAAGCATGAGTTTAAAAAAGGAAATCTATTTTTTTCCCCACAACATTATAAGAACAGTAAGATGGGAGATAAAAATAAATGGTAACATGTTTTCCTTCAAACATTATGTGATCTATTTTGAAAGACATGATTCTAATGGACAAATTGGAAAGTTGGAATTAAAGTAAAAATGACTTGGTAAGATGTATGAATTCAGGAGGCAGTCTAATTAAGATTGAGTGATGCATTCTTGAAGGAGAGTGGAATTAAAATAGATATTTAAAATGATAGATATTTGATTAGTAACATAAAATTAGGACAGATTTTCTAAAATGTCATAGCCTTATACAATTAAACAGTTTGAAATGATTAACATGTGCTGGAGGAACAGATTTAGATTAAGATCTAAAACAACTGTTCACAACAGAGTTCTCCCATGCATTATTTTTTTAATATTTTATTTCATTAAATATTTCACAATTACATGTTCAAAAATAACAATTGTTCTTTAACTTTTGAGTTCCAAATTCTCTCCCAACCTCCCACCCCTCCACCTCTTGGAGAAGGAATACACTTTAATTTTGATTATACATGTGAGATCATGCAAAAGACATGTCTACAGTAGTCATGTTGTAAAAGAAAACACAAATGAAATTAAAGAATAGAAATAAAGTTTAAAAATAAGTATGCTTCACTCTGCAATCATAGTTTGTCAGTTCTTCCTGTGGAGGTGGCTAGTGTTTTTCATCATAGAATGGTTTTGGATCATTGCATCAGAGTAGCTAAGCCTTTCACAGCTTATAATCAATACAGTATTGCTCTTACTGTGTATGATATTCTCCTTGTTCCACTTACTTCAGTTTGCATTAGATCATGTAACTCTTCCACATTTTTTTCTGAAATTATTTCTTATTGCACAATAGTATTCTATCACAATAATATATAATATATCATATATACCAATATGTAATAACTTGTTCAGCCATTCCCCAGTTGGTAGGCATCATCTTAATTTCCAGTTCTTTGCCACCACCAAATGAGCTGCTATAAATATATTTGTATAAATAGATGTTTTCCCTTTGCTTTGATCTCTTTGGAATTCGGACATAGTACTGCTATTTCTAGGTTGAAGGGTTCAAAATTTTATAACTCATTGGTCATAATTACAGATTGTTCCCCTGAATTTTTGAACACCCACCCCACCCCAGCAACTATAATTTTACCTTTCTGTCATGGTAGACAGTCTAAAGGTGTGAGGCGATATCCTGGTGGTGTTTTAATTTTCAGTTCTCAGGTAGATGGTAGAGTAGGTCAGAAAATTCCAAGTTCTCCTGATTACCTCTACAAACAAGAAAAAAAACAGCGCTTCAGGGTGAATGGAGAGCAGCCAAAATAAACAAGATTTGGGTCAGAACAGTGATCTTTCAGGGACAACTGGAGAAGATCCAAAGAAAGATCCCAGGACAGAGGTTCAGTCTGAGTGAAGTATAAACATCACCAGTCTATCTCCACTGAAACAACAAATAACAAGTCCTGGGGGCATCAAGTTGGCAGATAGCCTCAGCACCAGCCACAGGAATTCTCACCTCATAGAGAGTGTAGAGGGTCAGACCTCTGAGCAGGGAAAGGTTGAAGAAACCTATGCTGCTCAGGGATGCTAGGCCCAGTTGTGCTTGCCAGACATGGAGAGGGGTGAGAAGGAAATAGCACATTCTATGTGAGTGCAGAAGAAGTGGGGCAGGGACTGCTGGCTGTAGGCACTTACAGGAGGGTGGAATTCTTGTTTTTGGTTTCAGGCCAGAGGGGATACCTGAAGGTTATAACCATTGGAGGGCTCTCAGGGGGCAAGAGCATTTCCAGCATAGTGTGGCACTCCACGCTGTGACTTGGAGAAAGAAAGGAGTGCAGAGGGTGGGCATAGGCCAAAGCTAAACAAAAATAACAGTAAGAAGGACCTCAGGATAGAGGAACCATCCTCACATTATAATAACAAGTTTCTAAAAATAAAACAAACAAACAAAGACAACAACAACAAAAAGAACAAGCTTAGGAGAAAGAACACAACCATAGACAGTTTCTATGGGAATAGAGAATACTGGGGTTCATCTTCAGAGGAGGATGCAGAGGAAAAAAAATCTTTCTTACCCCAAAGAATAATATTAAATGGTCACCTGCCCAAAAAGAATTCATAGAAAAACTAAAAAAAGACTTTAAAAATCAAATAAGAAAGGTTGAGAAAAAAAACTTAAAAAAGAACAGTCCAAGAAAATGAAGATTATGAAAAGAAAGTTAACCAACTGGCAAAGGAGATCCAGAATCTTAAGCAAGAAAACTCCTTGAAAACTAGAATTGGGCATGGAGAAGCCAATGACATTATATAAGAGACCAAGAAATAATAAAACACAATAAAAAAGAATAAAAAAATTAGAAGACAATGTGAAACATCTCATAAGAAAAACAGCTGATCTGGAGAATAGATCAAGAAGAGAAAATAGAAGAATAATTGGACTAACCAAAAGCTACAATCAAAAACGAATATATACACAATAATACAAAATCCAGGGATTGTGTTAGTACAATTACACGATACTTTTCACACAGAAAAAAATCAGATCTAAACAACTGGTGAAATATTAATTTTTCATAGGTAGTTTAAGATAATATAATAGCAATGACAGTTCTAAGTTAATTTACTTATTCAGTGCCATAACAATTAAATTAGCAAAGAATTATTTTATAGTTATTTTATTATACATATTATATTATGTTATTTTATATTATGTCATGTTAGGTACATTAGATTAGGTTAGGTTATATTATATTAGTTATATTATATTATATCATATGTTATTATGTTATGTTGTGTTGTGCCACGTCGTGCTATGCTATGCTGCACTGCATTGCATTATATATATAATATACATATATATATTATATCATATTACACTATATTATACTATCATCATATTATTATTAACAAAGAATTATTTTATAGAGAAAAAATAAAATTCCACTGGATGAAAAAAGAGGTCAAGGATATCAAGGGAATCAAGGGAAAAATGTGAGGAAAGGTGGCATATCAGTTCTATGTTTCAAACTATATTAGGAAGCAATAATCATCAAAAATGTAGTATTGCCTAAGAAATAGAGTGGTGGATCAATGGAATAGATTAGGTACAAAATATACAGTAAAAATGCCTATAGTGTTTGATAAACCTCAAAATCCAAGCTGTTGGTATAATAACTCAACATTTGAATTTAATTGCTGGATAAATGGAAAAACACTTAGCAGAGTAGATCAGTGGAATAGGTTACGTACACAAGACACAGCAGTCAATCATTATAATACTCTGCTGTTTGAGAAACCCAAAGACCTCAGCTTCTGGGATAAAGAACTCATTGTTTGACAAAAGCACTGCTGGGAAAACTGAAAATAGTATGCAGAAACTGGGCATACACCAACATCTAACACTGTATACAAGAATGCCAATGGATACAAGGTATAAAGGCTGATACTATAAACAAATTAGAGGAACAAGGAATAGTTTATCTGTCAGATTTATGGGGAATGGGAAAATTTGTGACCAAAAAAGAGACAGAGAACATTATGAAATACAAAATGGATAATTTTGAATTGAAATTAATTGAAAAATTGAAAGTTTTTTTGCACAAACAAAGCCGATGCAACAAGATTAGGAAGGAAATAGAAAACTGGGAAAGAATTTTTACAACTACTGTCTCTGATAAAGGGCTAATTTCTAAAATACATAGAGAACCAATTCAAATGTACAAGAATACAAGTAATTCCCCAATTCACAAACAGTCAAAGGATGTGAACAGGTAGTTTTCAAAGTAAGAAATTAAAGCTATGTATGGTCACATAAAAAAATGCTCTAAATCACTATTGATTATAGAGATGCAAATCAAAACAACTCAGAGGTACCACATCACAATTACATGATTGGGTGGTAACATGACAAAACAAGAAATTGATAAATGCTGGAGAAGATATGGGAAATTGGAACACTAATTCATTGTTGGTGGAGCTGTGAGCTGATCAAACCATTCTGGAGAGCAATTTGGAACTATGCCCAATGGACTATAAAAATGTGCATACCTTTTGACCTAGCAATAGCAATTCTAAAGCTATGTACCAAAGAAATCATAAAAATGGGAAAAAGGTCTCACTTGTACAAAAATATTTAGAACAGCTCTTTTTGTGGTGGCCAAGAACTGGAAATGGAGGGAATGCCTATCAATTGAGGAATGGCTGAACAAGTTGTGGTATATGAATGTAATGGAATATTGTCATGCTATAAGAAACGATGAGCAGATAGACTTCAGAAAAACCTGCGAAGACTTTTATGAACTGATGCTGAGTGAAAGGAGCAGAACTAGGCAAACATTGTACATAATAAAAGCCATAATGTATGAGGACTGATTTTGATAGACTTAGCTCTTCTCAGTAATTCAAGGACATAAAACTTTCCCAAAGGACTCCTGATGGAAATGCCATCCACATCTGAGTAGGAAGGCCGAATTTATGATCTCAAATATAACCATGTATATGTTTGAATGGTCCGAAATCACAAGGTATGAGAGATTCTCTAAGGAGAAAACAACAAGAAATTTATTTAGGCCCCACCGCAGCAAAAAATTGAACCAGCCTCCCCATTCCAACATCTTGACAAAA
>CM053623.1:273049184-273076041 GCA_028646595.1 Phalanger gymnotis
CGATCCCATCAATCTCATCGCCAAATGTAGTAGGAAGGCCAAATTTATGATCTCAAATATAATCATGTATATGTTTGAATGGTCCGAAATCACAAGGTATGAGAGATTCTCTAAGGAGAAAACAACAAGAAATTCATTTAGGCCCCACCACAGGAAAACTTGAACCAGCCTCCCCATTCCAACATCTTGACAAAAAGACTCCAGGCCCAGAAAGCCCATCTCACAAGAGCAAACAGGAGGCCACAGAAAAACAAGATAGTATTTAGCCAAATCATGTTCACTGGCCTCATGTTCCTGCTCGAACTCGGGTAAGCCCTGCTTCCGCAGCTGCCTGCCTCCGCAGCTTCTGGCTTCCGCAGCTTTCTGCTTCTGCAGCTTCCAGCTTCCACACCTTCTGCCGCCGCTGAAGTTGTCTTCCAGCTCACCCGTTCTCGCAGCCGAGCTTCCGGCATTCTCAAGCCCCGCCTCAATGACCAGAGACCATTGGTTCCCTAGCTGGCCCCTCCTAAGTCACCAATCCACACCCACACAGGTTTCACACCTGACAGGGCCCTGGGCCTGGGGCTTAGCACTTAACAGCTGAAAGTACTTCCACTCAAAAGAAACAAAAGCCATGCTAATGAGACAATTTTGCTTAACAACACAACATCCAGAGAAAGAATTACAGAGTCAGAATCCAGAGTGAAGCAGACTCTTATCTCTTTCATTTTGTTTTCTTTCTCATGGTTTCTCCCATTCATTATAATTCTTCCATGCAATATGACTAGTGTGAAAATATGTTTAATAGGAATGTGTGTGTAGAGCACATATTGGATTGCAAGCCATCTCAGGGATGGATGGGGGAGGGATGGGGAAGAAAATTTAAAACTTATGGAAATGAATGTTGAAAACTGAAAATAAATGAATTAAATATTAAAAATACATTTGGCAGAAACTATAAATATAGCAGCATCTCACAATACATGACAAGATAAAGTCAAAATGAATAAATGTTTTAGATGTAAAGGATGATATCATATGTAAATTAAGGAAGTTTGAAATAAATGTACCTGTCAGATCTATGGGTAAGGGAAACGTTTATGACAAAATAAGAGATAGGGAGATCTTGAAAAGTAACGTAGATAATTTTGATTCCATGAAATTAAAAAGCTTTTGCATAAACAAAACTACTGTAGCCCATATAAGAAGGAAAAAGTAAAGAAACTGGGGGAAAATTCACAAGTTTGTCTGAAAAAGGTCTCCTTTCTCAAGCATCTAAAAAGCTGATCCAAATGTAGAAAAATAAATGAATTCTTCAGCTGATAAATGTTCAAATCATATGAACAGACAGTTTTCAAAGGAGAAATCAAAGCTATCAATAGTCTCATGGAAAAAAAGTGCTCTAAATCAATATGGATTATAGAAATGCAAATTAAGGCAACTCTGAGGTACCACCTCACAGTTGTCAAATTGTTTAACATGACATAAATAGAAAATGATGGGATGTCACAAAATTGGGACACTAATGAATTGTCGTTGGAGTTTTGAACTAGTCCAATGTTGAGATTTTAGTCCACTGAAGTTCTTTGATCTTAAAACAAAAAGTCTTCCAGTATTTTGTTAAGAAGTGTCTTTACCTTCCTATTCTTGCTAAACTAAGTTTTCAACATAAAATATACTGGCTTTACATTTTTCACTTCTAAATTTCATATTATTGCATGCAGATTATGTTCTATCCCACTGAGGAATTTTTAGATCCTGATGTTTTCACCTTGCAACTTGCTACCATATTCCCAATCCACAGATTTGACATTCACTTACCTTCATCAAAAATCAGTGATCAGAGCAGCCTAAATCCAAGGACATATTTGTGGAGAATTTAAATAAAAACTTACCATATAATGATATATTAACCACTATTCTTTGGGTCTGGTAAATCAATTCTTAATCCTCCTATAGGAATTCTGATCTAACCTTTCTATTTTTACTATATGGGTTGTCCCTAAAGTCTAGACACATAGGGAAGAATGCATATTTTGAAATATTTGGAATATTAACAGACCTTAGGCCCCTTGACTTCTTTTTCTGGGGTATGGTAAAGGAGATGGTGTACTCAATGAAAATCACAGACGCAACACACTTGACTGAATGCATAAAGAGTGAATGTGCTAAAATTGATGACAATGTGGAGTTATTGCATCGAGTTCATGTGAATCCTGCAAAGTGCATCAACCTTTTCATTACAAATGATGGAAATCATATTGAAGATGTTGTTTGTTAACATTCCAATTAAATAAAATGCCATTGAAATTTCATTCATTTTATTTCTTGAAAATATGCATTTTTACCTATGTGTCCAGACTTTAGGAACACCCTGTACATTAGGCGATAGTCATGAGGAAAAGAACTTAGCACTAGTAATGTGAAAAAAATGGAGGCAAGATGATAGAGTACAGGCAGCAGCCTAGCTGAACTCTCTCAACACTTTCCTGCAAATGACTCTAAAAAGACTCCAAAAATCAAATTTTGTAGGGACAAAGCCAAGAAGAGATGAGAGTGATGTAATTTTTTCCAGCCTAAAATAACTTAGGAAGTCAGTAGGAGCTGTCTGTGCCACTGAGGCTGGCACTAGCCCAGAGTGCAATGCAAACAGTGCTACCACCAGCAGTGGGTCTTGGAGGTAGTTATAGCAGCTGCAGCAGCAGTTTTGTGACTTCTCAGAGAGACAGTGGTGGTGGGTGCTATGTCCAAACACTGGTCAGAAAGAGATTATAGGGAACATTTTGCTGGCGATGGGTGAAGCTACTACTGATTTGGCAACTCTATTGCCCATAAGCAATTGTGGTCACAGTTCCAAGGTGGAAAGTAGCATTTCTGGATAGTTGTAACGGAGTTGGAGTCCATGGCCAACACAAGTACTAGTGCTTGTGACTGCAAGAGGGCAGGAGCCCTGGTCACAGTTCAGAGCAAAGATGATCCCTAGGAGCTAAAGGGTGACAGGGGCTCTTCCTGGAAAAAGAAAAGAAAGAAGACTAGGAAAATGAGTAATCATCACGCTTCTGCCCACAACACACCAACTTGGAAGCAACAAAAATCTGCATAGCCTCTGAAATAGCTCTGAAACCAGCAGCAAGAAAAAGCCTAAAGTATGGGACATTTTATATCCACACCCAAGGGAGCAAAGCACAACTTTAAAATAATGATAAACATTAAGAAATAGATTGGGAAAATGAACAAGCAATGAAAAAAGAACTTGACCAAAAAAAGCTACAAGGGTGGCATTGAAAACTATAACATAAACTCAGAAAAAGACAATAAAGTAAAAAGTAAGTGCAAGCAAAGCCTCAAAGAATAATGTGAAGTGGACCCAATCCCCACAAAAACTCCTGGAAAAGTTAAAGAAATAAGATTGGTAGAGAAAAATAGGAAAAGAAATGAGATTGACATAAGAAAATTATGACAACAGAATTAACAGATTGATAAAAAGACACAAAAATACTGAAGAAAATAACTTTAAAAAGCATAATAGGTCAGATGGAAGAAGGAGTACAAAAGCTCACTGACTAAAATAAGACCTTAAAAATCACATTTGAGCTACTGGAAGCTAATGACTTCATGGGACAGAAACAATAAAATTTAAGAATTATAAGGGCAAATAGGTGTGAAACTAAAATTGCAGCTGAGCTTTCTTAAATTCACCTCCAAACAACTCTAAATTAACACCACAAATCAAATTCTATGGTAGCATTAACAATAGAAGGTCGAGTGAAACAATTTTCCAGCCTAAGACAAAACAGAGTAGCATTCAGCTGAGTCCTCCTAGTATCTCCTTCTAAGCAACTTTTAAAATAATACCCAAAATTAAATCCTTAAGTTATAGAGTCAACAAAAGTTCTGAAGGAGATATTCATCTGCCTAAGGCAACTTAAGAGTTTGGAAGGGGAAACATGACATAAAATGGAGGCTGACCTGAAGCCCACATGAAGAACATGTGAGGAGTATTAAAAGGGACTAAGGAAGTAAGTGACCAGAAGTGAAACAGACTTTTAAAGAGGGACAGGATAAAAAAGAAGAGAGACATCAAAATAGAATGGAGGGAAATATAATTAGTTAATATAACTGCTTTGGATAGGATGAACTCACCCATAAAATGGAAGTTCATAGCAGAATGAATTAAAGACCAGAATCTAATGATATATTGTTTATAGGAGACACACTTGAAATAGATATACAAGCAGACTTAAAATAAAAGGCTGAAGCAGAATCTACTATGCTTCAGCTGATGTAAGACAAAAAGGCACAATTAACAATCATGATCTCAGACAAAGCAAAAGCAAAAAAAAGAGACCTAATTTAAAAAGATTATCAGGCAAACCACACTTTGCTAAAACTTATCATAGACGATGAAGTAATATCAAAAAATGTACATCAAATTTCTGATAAAGGCCTAATTACTCAAATATATACAGAATTTAGTTAAATTTATAGAAAAATGAATCATTCCCCAAATGATTAATAGTCAAAGGCTGTGAACAGGCAATTTTCAGAACAAGTAATCAAATCTACCTAAAGTTATATGGAAAAATATGTAAATCAGTATTTATTAGAGAAATGTACATTGAAACAACTCTGATGGGAGGGTGGTTTCAGAAAAAAAATATGCCGAGACCTATATGACCTAATTTAAAGTGAAATGAGAAGAACCAGGTGATCACTTTGCACCATCACAGTAATGCTGTAATGATGATCAACTGTGTAAAACTGGTTGTTCTAATCAATTCAATGATTTAAGGCAATCCAAAGGACTGATGAGAAAAACAAAATGCTATCTGCCTCCAGAGAGAGAACTGATAAATTCTGAGTACAAAATGAAGTATAATTTTCTTCTTTCTTCATTCCTCTTCTTTTGTGATATGACTAACATGGATGAATGTTTTGCATGATTTTACTTGTAAAATTGATATAATTTATTGTCTTCTCAATAGGCAGGTGAGAGGTGGGAGGAAGAGAGAGATAATGGAACTCAAAAATTAAAAATAAAAGAATATAAAATATAAATCAGATATTTTTAAAGAAGCAAAATGAACTTTCAAAGCAAAGCTATCTCCCAGTACTAGACTTAACATTTGAAAGTGGACTGTCTAATACCAGGCAGTCCTGTCTCCCCCTGTACTTGTTCCATATTCACAGATTTTATTTGACCTCAGAAGTGGCCAGGGATAGAAGGTGGTTGCATTCATATACCAATCAACTAACTAAAAATTTGCCTATCCAACTGCATGCCTTAGTTTTTTAATCAGTGTTATTTGAATCTTTCTTTTTTTTCCCCATGGATGGTTAAATCAACAACTTTTTAGTAGCTTTTGATTTCAGAGCTTTCATGAATATCTGAATACCCTCACTCTCGGTAAAGTATGTCTCTTTTATTTAGGCTTATCTTAGGACTTCTCCATGATGGTTGTGATTACTCTTGATGAGCCTCTGCCAATTTGTTCCCAAATTGCAGGTTCTTTGAAAAAAGTAGGCTAGGTAAATTACTTCTGGCTGAAAATAAAAGTGTACACAGAAGTATATTTTGGGCTTTTGCAAATATGGTGAAATTTGTAATTGAAATTGAATAATTTTATATTCATCTTTTGTTTTGTTTGATAAATACTTTCTTGCTATGCTATCTTCTTTGTCGATACAATGTAAAACTCATGTACAATCTAGTTCAATAAACATTTATTAAATATCATCTGTATACAATAAGTTATTTTAGATACTGCCTATTCAGTAACAAAATGAAACATTTTCTCATTCGAAGGACATAAATTCTAATGGAAAGGTCACAGAAAGGAGGCAATTCACTGAAAAATATTGTTTTCCTCTCTACAATGAACACTATATATTTATTTGCACACACTTATTTGACTATTGTTTTATTTTTCATAAGTTTCTGGGAGGCATCTTGGAGATCATTTTAGTCCAAATACTGTGATGTACAGATAAAGCAATTAGGCCCCAAGGAATATAAGAAGCTTGTCCAAAGTCACATGAAACTGTGTAACTGCTATGCAAATTAAGATCTTATGATTTTAAGAACAATACCTCTTTATAATATATCACATTGTCATATGGTTATATGTCTCCACTGAATTAAATTAATTTATTTTTAATACCTTAATATTGAAGATTAATACTGAAATCTAGAAAAAAGGATTTGACATGCTTAAAAAAGCTAGTGATTTCTTAGCTTTTCAGCCTGCTCCTCAGTCCTTTGAAGTATATTTTTTTTCAGAGGTTTAGACTACATGGTTCTCATGGTCAAAAGTCATCAGATAAACAAGTCAGATTTGTCTTTTGATGTACTCAATGAACAAGCCAAATCACTGTAAAGATGAATCAGTCTTGTTAGTTTGAAAACAATAAAAAAGAAAGGGAATCAATCAAAACAGTTGTTTCTGTAAACAGTCAACATGCTTAAATCTTAAAATACAAAAAATTCACTTCTGAACATTAGAAAATGTGTGTCTGTAGCATTATCTCTATTAATAACTACTACTATGACAGTAGGGTATACTGCATCATAATTCAGAGGTCCAGGTTTGAAATTTATCTCTGTTGCTTTCTATGTGCATGAACTTGGGATATCTAATTCCTTTCTTGTTCTAAATCTATGGTGAAATTTTTTTTCATTAATTAATTACAATATCTATGCATTTGTTTTGTTTCCTGTTTTGAGGAACTTTGTTCTCATCTTGATTCTTGTTATTTCTGTTCTGTCCTTATAGAAAATTCACTTTTATCTCTTGCTGCCTTCAAAAAAGAAGGCTAAATAACATTGGTCCTACATACCCCACAGGATTACTGTGAAGGATCAATTCAATTCCACCAACATTTGCTGAGAGCCTGTCAGGTGTCAAGGGCTTTATGAGAGATGTTATTGAAAAAATGTATGAAAGCCCTTTGAAAACTATAGAGCACTATCTAAATCTATAGGATTAATATTCATTTTCTCCCTTTATCATTTAACAATTTTAAAATGTAATGCAAAAACTATGTTATTTGATTTCTTCCTAGAAAAGGAAATTTTTAAAAAGTTTCCTGTGACTCAAGGATTAAGTTTACTAGATTTTTCACCTCTGAGCTATCCTTGGTGGCTCTTTGTGTTCTGGGAATCAAGAAATATTTAGAAATGGTGTTTCTCCTGTTTATTCCTTTATTACAACATAAGTGAGAGAGTGGGAAATTGCCCAACAGCCTGTATTCACAGGAGATTACTGCCATGGGCAGATGGATTTTTCATTACCAGTTGTAATGAACTACACATTTATAAGAGCAGCAGTAACCATGCAGTCTATCTTGAAATTGGGGGCCTATCCATCTATAGAGAGCACATTTTCCAGCCAGATGTTTTGCCAAAGCAAGGGTGAGAAATAACTTTCAGATAAGTAAGAAAGTTTGGCTGGCAATATGTGGAATGTTACATATGGCCATAATCATGTAGAAAAATTACCAAAGTGCTAGAGATGCATTCATTATAATGTGTCTATGCATGGTTTATACAGAGTATTTTTATGATTTCATATATTTAAACACCCAAATTATCTAAAAGATACCCTTGTATTATGGAGACCTATAAAATATGATGTTTATTTTGTTTTCTTTTGTTTAATGTGGTCATGAATCAAATAGGGCACTAGAGAAAGTTCATTAAATACATAGAGAAAATATATATTTGTTGGGGTCAAAAATTCAATGCATTTTTCTACCTAGACCTGGCTTAGCAATTTATAAGTGAAATTTGTGGAGTGAAAGTTACGTGATCATCTAAAAGTAATGACATCTACTTATTTCAAAACAACATAAGGGAACTATATTTAGAGTACTTAAAGTAATTTCACTGAAAGTATAAATGATGCTACTGTAATATTAATTTAGCATTAAATAACAATAAAAACTTACAAACCACTTTATATATGCTATACTATTTTGATGCTTACAATCCTCAGTGGGAAGTTTCTTGAGACTTCTGTAGGGTCCACAATCCATTGATTTCTTTTTTTATTAATCCTGAAACACATTTTCCAAAAGAATTTTCAATGTACTTCCTCATAGTCATCTTTACAATAAATTAGCCAAACAGTAACATTTATGTTGATTTAGTTTCTGAGGTTTCAGTGAATTTTTCAGGGAATTTCTCTGCCTCCGCATCCACCATGACAAATGTTGGAATACAATGATATCATGGATTTTTTTATTACTACTGCAATAGTAGAAGACTAAATGTTTCATGAAGTTATTTTTTCTTGTCTTTTTCTTTATTATCTAAAAATGTGCTTATTTCTTTATCCGCTATGATGCAGCAATAATATTTTAGCTACTTTTTTAATACTGAACAACCTACCTCTTGATATTATGAGTGTTTTTTTTTAATTACCAAGCAATTATTTTCTTTCTTTCACACCTCCATTAACCCATATCCATTTCCTCCATTAAATGGAAAAAAAATTAAAATCATGTAACAAATAAGCATAGTCAAACAAATTAATTCTAATGCAACAACAACTTTGTTACAGTTCTTAATTGTTTCAGTTAGTATTTAGTTGATTCTCTAGGGCTCTTTATACTATCACATCATCTCCAAAGAATGTTCATTTTGTTTTCTCATTGTTGTTCATATTCTTTCCATTTCATTACATTAAAATTTTCATCTAAGAATTCATTGTAGATAATACGAAATTCTCAGGAGACTAAAAAGTAACATGAGCTATGAAAGATTTAGGTTTGCTTAGCTATCATGTCCAATTGCATTTATTCAGGATTTTAACAGTGTCAAAAAAGCAGTGTTTGTGTGTGTATGTGTTAATGTTCATGCATGCATGCATGTGTGTGCTTGTCTTGAAACAACCAATAATATTTAAGCAGACCGTGTGCTAATCACCAGGATTTATTTTTTAACACAAAAGACAGTCCTTTCCTTTGACAAACTCACACTCTGATGGGGGAGACAATAAGCAAAATTTGTGTACGGAAAAGCTACCTACAAAATAAAGAGGAAATACTTAAAAGAAAGAAGACCCTAGAATTAAGAGGGTCTGGGAAAATCTTCCAATGTGATTCTAGAGTACAGGTTCTTACCCTGGGTTCCCTGAACACTAAATATGTAGACAGACAGACAGATAGCTAGATAGATGCATTTGAAATAATTGCTTTCTTTGTCATCCTATGTACTACTGAGCCTCTTCTGAAATGTAGGGTTTTCCAAGGTTCTTTAGAGCTTCAAATTCCAAAGAAAATAATATTAATTTGGAGAGCAATCTCAAATAATTTAATATTTCATTCATGTATTCATTTATCTCGTTATCACCCTGACTGTCTGTCTGACTTTCATTGAATCCTGACTTTCTCTGATCACACAGCCTCCCTGGCAATGCTTTCCAGTACTCAATGAACCTTCACACTTCCCCTTAGGCTCACAACTGTATAATTTAGATATATCTCTAAGTTTCTGGCATTTCCTAGACATCAGTGAAAAAACAAGACCATCTATTGACTCTTATGTGCTTTCAACATGTCTGATAACCACACTTTTTTCTGGAGAGGAGTGGTTCAAGTCCTACTTCTTTTTAAATATTTTATTCTTAATTTATGGAAAGAAACAAACATTTCCATAAATAAAATACAATCCAATAAAAATGGAATAAAATATGAGTATACATGAAACTGCAAATCTATTATTCATAACCTGTTATTCCTTTCAAATATACAATAAGATTGGCATTTAAGTTTCTTTTTTTAATTTCCTTGCTTCCTGCCACCTCTATCCATTAGACCCAAATAAGTATATACATGTAAAATTATGCTATATATACTTCTATGTATCAGTTCTTTCTCTGAATGCATGTAGTGTCTTTCTTCATATGTCCTTTATTGTTAATTTGGGTATTTATAGTTATCAATATAATTTACTCACTCAAAGTCGTCCTTAAAAGAATATTGCTGTTACTGTCTACAGTGTTCTCTTGGTTCTGCTTATTTCATTCTTCATTCTTTTGTAGTTGTCATTCCATGGTTTTTTTTTTCTATAATCACTGAGCTCATCATTTCTTATAGTGCAATAGTATTCCATCAAAATCATATGCCACAACTTGTTCAGCCATTAATTATGGACATCCCTGTGATTTCAAGTTCTTTGCCACCACAAAGAGAGCTCCTACAAACATTTTAGAACACATACATTATTTTCCTTTTTTCTTAATTATCTTTGGTAATACTCCAAGTAGCAGTTGTTGTTTATCGTTCATTCTCAAGAGCACCATGACATTGGGAAGGTGATGGCATGACTTGCAAGTGAATTGGGTTTAAGTGAGGGATGACTGTGCAAAGTCACCAGCTCACTTTCTTCTCTGGAGCCGTCTAGATACACTGCCAAGTTCTAGATCAGGACAACTGGAGATGGCCCCAGATGCTGTAGCCTTTTTAAGGCTAAGGTCTTTAACACATCTCAGTTTGGTGCTGGGTCAAATGATACAGGCAGTTTAATAATTCTTTGATCAGTCTGGTAGGTCTACACTATCTCAAAGTTGTTTTGATACACAATTCTCTAATCAATAATGATTTAGAGCATTTTTATATGATTGTAAATAGTTTGGATTTCTTCATTGGAAAAGTACCTGTTCATATCCTTTGACCTTTTATCAATTGTATAATTTTCCAATCATGTATATTTTGGTGAGATCTTTCCCTGAAGTTCTTATGTTTGTCATTGATGCTATAGGCAACAGCTTAGATCCCTCTTGCACGTTTGGTTATCTTCTACTTTGTCTTTGGAGATTGTGGTTTTTCTCTAACTCAGTGTCTCAGAGATAACTTTGTTATCTAAATATTGTTTCCATTGACTGTCATGTATATACTTTCTTCTAGGAAATACAATATTTGTCAGCTTCTAAGAATAGCTAATAGTCAAGTTTGTCTAAATTTCTAAGTGTTAGAAAAGAGAACACTATAAATTTAGGCTAGGAATACTACGAAATGCATATGTAGAGGCAGTTCATAAAGTGTCTTAAATTCCAGGCTGATGGGGGGACAAACTAGGAGATATAGGAAGTTTTTTTGCATAGAGAGGTGCACATGGTCAGAACATAGACTTTGGCAGAAAATATTGGCAGCTTTTTCTGGGTGAATTAGATAAAAGAAAGAATGTAAGCAGGGAGAAAAATTAGGAGGCAATTCAATCATATAGGAGAGGGTAGGTAAATATCAAACCTCTGATTCATTGAACCTAATAAAATTCATCAATTTGAGATACAAATAAATAATGTTTTTGTTTTCAAATGTCCATAGCACCAAGTTTGTCCCCCAATCCCAGTATTTTAACCCCCAGCTAAATTTCCTAAATAAACTCCTCTCAATATTCTCCAAAGGAGGTGACTGGACCAAAGAAGATTTCAAGGGGTTATAAAAACCTTCATTTTGCACTCTGAATCTCAAAGGTCCTGTAGTGGTTCTTTACTTTTTATTACATTGTTGACTACTAATGGATATGAAGTCAGGGTAAAACCTTCATAGCTTTGCCTTATGAACATTTAATTTAACAATGACTGCTCAATTGTATTCCTATGAAGATAATATTTTTAACTAAAGTTCGAAATTAATGTTTCTCTTTATTGAGTTCCATTCAGCAATTAACTCCAAGATTTAGACCTTGCAAGAAAGATTTAATACCATATTCTAAAATTTTACTAAGAATCAAGCTCACAACTTATCAAAAGTGAACTTTGTGACCAGTATTTTAATTTTCTTACTGCCTTAGGCTTCTTCCATGCTATGAGAAATAACTGCCTTTCCTTTTGTAGTACACCCAGAGGAAGTGAAATAAATATGTGTAAAACTTAGTTTGCAAGAATCCATGAATGCTTTCCCCTGATGCAAAGCAGAAAACTTATATGTGGATACTGACACATTTCTCGCTTGTTACAAGTACGTATGAGGAATGTGAGAAGGCTCTTGAATTATGCTTTAAATGACAGAAAAGATATCTCACCTTCCTCAGTGGTTTTATTTACTTCATTTACTTTCTCATGCATGCATGTGTGTGTGTGTGTGTGTGTGTGTGTGTTTGTGTGTTAAATTTCCTCCTAACATACATTTTGGGTTAAAAATGCAATGAAAGTTCTCATCCATGTATGGTGATATATTTGTCTGTGCACACAAACACACGCACACACACACACACACACACACACACACAAATGAACACAGTGCAGCCACAAGAGTATATTCTTGTATGGTACATTTCAGAGATAGAAATGAGTTGAATATAAAAATATATGTGCACATATATGTATATACAAAAGTATGCATATGTCTATAAGTGATAGAACTGAAAATCATTCTTTGACACTAATTCTAAACCCATTCTTAAAAATATGGAGTTGCAAAGCAATTCATAACTAAAAACTAAGGCTAATCTAATTCTTTTTGCCCCCTTTACCAGTGGGAAACCCAAATATCCCACACCATATTTATGCAGCAAAGGTGAGGGAGATAATGCTTTGCCCCTAAAACAATTATGTGTAAATATATGTGTATTTCTGTACATATATATGAACCCACAAACATAATCACATTATACACATCTTTATCACATCCTGAATTTTGTTTTAATTTTCACAATATCATTCATATAGCCTCCTCTATGGTCACATAGCCATTGCCCTTGTTCAGATCTTCACTATTTCTTAGCTGAAATACTAGAAGACTCTTTTTTGGTTTCCTAATTCATGACTCTCCTACACTCCAGTCTGTCATCCACACAGATACCAAAGTGATTTTCCTTAAAGCATAAAGTTGATCATGTCAACAGCCTGTCCTACTGCCCTTGCCCATAACACATACATTCACATCTAATAAACTCTAGTGGCATTCCTTGAATATTAGATATAATTTGATATTAAATAAAAATTGGTAATTAAGTTATTTCATAAACTGAATCTTTCTACCTTTCCAATGTTCTTATCTTTATGCACTCTGTAGTCTTAGAGTTTCTCCCCTTTATTCACTCTGTAGTCTTAGAATCACTTTCAATCATTTGAACAAATATTTATTAAGTGTTAAAGACAGTAGCTAGACATTATGCTAAACCTAAGAGAAGGTAAAAGAAAAAACAGTTACTGCTCTTAAAAAGCTTACAATGTGATGAGGGAGACAATGTAAAATATGTGTGTTAAATAAGATATATGCAAGATAAATTAAAGGTAATCTCAGAAGAAATGCACTATGATTGAAGAAGATGAACAAAGGCTTTTCATAGAAACTGGGCTTTTAGCTGAGACTTGAAGGAATCTGGGTAAATTAAGAGACATAGATGGGGAGAGGGAGAGAGAGAAAGATTGAGGGGGGTGCAGTAAGTAAATTTGTCTGAAGTAAAGAAATAAAGTGTCATATGTGAGGAACATCAAGGCAGCTAGAGGAAATAGAAAAGGGCACACAGACATTATTAAGAAGACAGGAAAGGTATGATAGGGCCAGATGATGGAGGGATTTAAAAGCCAGAAGATTTCATATTTGATCCTGGAGGTAATAAAGAGCATTATTCATATAGTATTCTTATCTCTGTATCTCTGACTTGACTGCCACCCAAGTTTTCCATGTTCTACATCCTTAACTCTGCCCATTAGAATCACAGGATTCCACCAAGACTGAATTACCAGGTCATCTTTAGAGACTTTCACTGTCTCTACTAGCTAATAATCCTCATACTTGCAAAACTAACTTGTTTGCATTTTCTTTGTTTATTATTATCCCCACCCTTCTCAAGTATATTTCTCCCATATCCTACTAAAACAGTACACCCTTTTACTTGTGCCCTTCAATATTCCTGTTCCATGATGTACAAACTTCTCCTTATTATGGACCCCTTCCTCTCATCCATTTTTTCCATTTTCTTGATCTTACTAAGATCTGGCCTCATCAAGGCAATATGATATCCGTGGACATCTTCTCAAGTACTGACTGCATATTACTCATAATGCATAGTTTTGGACACATTTTTCTTGGTAGGGAAGTTAAAATAACTGTTTCCCATTTATTGCTATTTTCAGATTCTCCATCCCTTTGATAACATTGCTCAGAAAAATTATCCATTGAACTTCTCTCTATTACAAATTTCAGTCCTCATCTACTTATGGTGGCTATTGCCTACTATCTCCCAGGTCAGTCTCCCTGTTGCTTAAAATAATTCATTACATAACTTATTGTCTTTTTCTGATCCCTAACTCATGCCTTTATAATAGGGAACTTCAGTGTTCATATTGTTACCCCCTCAAACCTAGAATTAATTTCATTCCTCCTTGTTCCCCATCTTATTCCATCTAGAAACTTTCCCATACTTTTTTCTTTCCTTAAGCCTTTGACAACTTCCCTTTCCCTTTCCATCTCATATCAAGAGCTCATCTCTAACACTACTAAAAACTTAGAAAACATTCAGCATGAGCTCCCTCTTATTTTCCCCTCTTAATCTCAAAATCCTGTGACATTAACTTCTAGTGTCTCTGCATTTCCACAAGTCTATTTCAATGCAGAAATTCTTCTTTCCCATGTCCCAAAATCTCATTGTGTGCCTTTGATCCTGTCTTTCCTGCCTCCTCCAGTAGAATATCCACTCAATTACTTACTTCCTATCTAATATTCAAGCTCTTACATATCTTACTTCTCTTGTCTTTAAATGTGCCCAAGTCCCGCTCATCCAAAAACAAATACTTCTTCAAGAAATCCAACCATTCTCACAAGTTATAAAATCACTAACTTTAGTGAAATATATTTTAAAAAGAGATTGATTTGAATATTTCCAGGTTCCTCTCATCTACATTAAACAGTCACTTAGACCTCCATCTCTTCAAGAGATTGTCTTAAATCTCTCTTCCATTGTTAATCTCCTAGCAAGAGTACTATGCATGGATTACTTTTACTTCCTCACCATTCACTACTCAGCCCCTTCCCCTTTGACTTTATGGGCTTATCTACATACTTTACCCTACTGATCACTCTCTACTCCTAGATATTCTCTTCTGACTAGTCTCTCTTGAATTTGTTCTCTGCTATTTGTTGTCTCCTTATCTAATTCTCTTTTCCCCCCTATTCCTCCAGGTCATGCCAAAAAGCCCTGGATCTTCTCTAAAGGTCTTCCCTAAACCATTTTTTAAACCTGTATTGTATCTCCTTGATGAACAAGGAGATCAATTATGATCTCTATGTAGATAACTTTAAGGTACATTTATTCAGCCTTAACATTTCTCCTTATATCAATTATCTCGAAATGAATTCTGGAGCGGCTGAATGAACAAAATAATGAGATGCAACAATTTTCAAACCTAAGACAACTTAGGTCAGCAGAAAAGATTTGTCTCACTGGGGTGAAAGTGGAGTTTAATCTAGCATAGCCCATGGCAACACAGACCGTGACTCAGCATGCCAGCACAAGGCTTGGGGTAACTGAATCTGTAGCAGTGGCTTCTTGAGCTCTAAGACACAAGTCAGAAGGAGGTGAAAGGGGATCCTTTACTGATTCTGGGAGCAGGATTCTGTTGCATTGTACATATGCATTTCTGGGTCATAGTCCCAGAGAGAAGAACACTAGCAGGAATGCGGACCCTGGTCACAATTCCAGAGGTAAAAAGGACAGTTATGGTGGCTCAAAATCAAAGCACAGAGAGCAGTCACAATGCCTCTTCTTAGATCCTACCACTTTGGAAGAAATGAAAACTTTCAGACTTCCAGGAATAGCCCTGAAAACAGGAGTAAGAAAAAAAATTGGAACTCAAAATTTTAAAAAGAAATGTTAAAATTCTGTTTACATGTGATTGAGAAAAAAATAAAATAAAAATAAACTATAAAAAAACCAAGGCCATAAAATCTAGAGATTCAAAAGCTCCTACTGGACACTTGTAATATTTACTATGAAAGATTTTTCCTAATCTCATAAATATCATTATGTAAATATGAAAAAAAAATATTTGTCCCAATCATTTAATCAAAATATAAAGTTAGTGTATTCCAATCATTTTAGGAACAATATAAGATCCTGGTTCTTTGAAAAATATCTGGGTCAAGGCTTTTTACGTTCCTAGAAGGCCTCTTTGTTTCCCTCATAGTCTCTCTATAAATAACAGTAAAGTCTTTGAATAGGGGGTGGAAATTTCTAAGATATCTGGCAGGTTCCAAATCCTGATATGATAAGTTGCCCATGGAGAAAACTCAAATACTACTGTAATCTCTATGTGACTAGCTTTTAAATAGATGGAAGTGTACAATGTCACAACAAAATGGAAATAATATCCTGAAGGCATATTTTATTATAATTTTTATAAAGTTTTTATAAAGTTATTATTGTTTAATGACTCAAATTTCACTTATAATTTGTATAAAGCATAAATATTACTATTCAGAAGCATCTTATCAATCACTCACTTTTCCAGATAGCATAATAAAAAATACATTTAATGCATTATGATTTATTTTTAAAAGAAATATACAAGAACCATGAAAATTACTTTTACATGTTACAAGTTTTTGAGGTACTTAAAACAAATATTTTCATCTAAGTATTCATTATTTCTAAATGCACAAAATATCTTTCGTTAATATTAGAATATTCTTTAAAATCATTCAGCGAGGAATATTATGATTTCCTTTTAAGATAATTAACTTCATTCTGTTAGAAACACCTTTCTATCTACTTTAAAGAGATGTATATTATTCATGATACTTTCTTTCAAATAACTATGAAGAATGAAGATTATTTTCTCATCAAAGGCCACCAACCCTTGAAATAAATTGTTCACAGGTGAAATATGTGAAAATGCCACTTTATTTTTATTTTTTAATTAGGAGAGAAAAAACATGAAACAACAAATTTACCTTTTTTAAAAATTAAATCAATGATAAAAACAATCAATTACCAAATTGTGATGAAGTTTAACCTTGAGAAACAGTTTCCAGATAATAAATAATTAGTATATTAATTAAGCTAGCTAGACATCAATAAATTAATAGTCAGTGGTTTCTCTTGGTAACCAAAGACAAGGCCATAGAGAGCTTGAAAGCTTTAAACACATTTTGAAAGGGAATGCCCGTGATGAGTAAAAAAAAAAAAAATCAACCTCGATTGGTGGACATTTAATGAGTAGGGGAGCTAATGTGGTTTGATCTTGATACTCAGCCACCTTGAGCAACTTGGACAGGAGAATCTGTCTCCATCTAAACCACTTTGCTATTGGTTTTCTCCTTGGTGAAGTGTGTCACTCTAAACTCTAATGGAGGGGTACAAGGAGGGAGGCTTTTTTCTAGGATAAGAACTTGCCCAGACTGGACTGTGTTTACATTCTAAGCAGAAGTTGGGTCTCCTAGTCAGCATCTCACCAAGGATTGTAGAGCATGTTTCTTGAGGGCTAGGATAATCTCATCCATTCATCATGTCATTCAAAGACTGATTTTTTTTTTTTCACAAGGGATGGGCCTTGAAAGAGAAATAAAGCAGAAACACCTAGATCCCAAATTAGTAATTGGCTATAGATATAATAATAAAATAATTTCACTTGAAATTAACTTAATATTGTTAACCAGACCTGACCAGTTTCTAACTTGCAGAAGGCTTGAGTCAAAAGAGTAGAGCAGGCAAGAGACAGGAGAGTTAGAAATGAAACAGTTTAATTTGTATTTGAGGAAATGGCTTGCAAGCAGAGTCCTCCTTCTTAAGAAAAGAGGGAAACTTGATAGATGTGCTGACTCTCCTCCACCAGTGGGGGACCTGCTTTAGTGTGGACAAATCTCAATACATATATCAATGGCTATGCAATGAGTTGTAAATGGGATGATGAGGGGTAATAGCAACAATGATATAAGTTTGATTCACAGCAGGGCTTCATGACCAAACCACAGGAATGGCAGCTCAGAGAATAATTGGTGTAGGTGTGAAACAATTCTGGGATTTTGCTGTGCCTGAGTACATCCATAGCGTGAGTAAAAAGGATTGTTGTTATGTCAAGCTCAAGGCACATCTTGCTTGCTGGGTCTTAGTTCTAGAAAACAGGGTGTCTCCATTTTTGACAATTAAAAATAAATTGACAATTAAAAAATAAACTAGTCCTTATTAATTAAAGAGAGTAAAAAGCCTTGAAAAAAGAAATGAGTATTTATTAAGCAATAGGAAATGGGAAGAGCACTAAATGAAATGCAGAATTTTGGAAGGTTGGTGGTTTTGTTTTGTCCATTTTATGTTTGTGGAAACTGAGGCAGGAAGCAGTCAAATAAATAGTTTTAGGATTGTGTCTAACAGTGGATTTGAACTAGGTATTCCTGTATCCAGGCCCACCCATTCTTCAATCCACTTTACTACATAACTGCCTTTATTAGAGGTAGGGACAGAGTTATTTCCTGAATAATCAATAAAAGTTCCTCTCCAACTCCTGCCCTCAAGGACCTTAGATATAGTTGGTGTAAACGATGTTGCTTTGTAATGGAAATAAGAGACCAGAGAAACAATAAGCTTCCCTTTTGGGGTAGAAAGTGTTGGGCAAGGGGACACAGCTCAATAAAAAGGAATCTTTAATGTTTGTTTTGTGGTGAACCTCTTCAGCAGTCTAGTGAAGTCTGTGGAGGTACTTATCAGAATCTTTTTAAATTCAAAAAACAAAATACATAATATTAGAAAAGAAACCAATTAAAATTAAATAGTCATTTTATACTTTAAATTATACCAAGTGTAACTTAGGAAAATAAAGATTAGATATTTTATTGTATTTAAAACAAAAACAAAAACAAAAACTGGATGAACCTGCTAGGTATTAAGGTAGATAAATTTCAGGATTTAGAGTCCACAAGATATAAATTCAAATCTTACCTCTGATACTAGCTGTGTGACCAAGAAGAAGTCACTTTAACCTCTCTCAAAGTAAATTTCCTGATCTGTTAAAAAAGAGAAATAATCACCCCTTCCTTGCTGAGAATTAAATAAGATAACATATATAAAGTACTTTTCAATTCTTAGAGAACAATATAAATAATAATTATTAATTATTGACAGACTATATTGTGGGCTTTGGACGCTAATATAGAGTGGTCTGTCAATAAATGATAATTATTATTTATATAGTTCTCTAAGGATTAAAAAGTACTGTATATATGGTATTTATATTATATATTTATTATATCTCGTGTTCAAGATTCCTCGAGTTACTTATAAGCAACACCTTGAAAGGTGATTTTAATAAATAGGATTTCCTAGCAAATGTGGTTGGAAAGAATATACATTTGAATTTGCAAAGATAGAAAATTTAAATTCCATACATTTTAACTCTCCAGTAAAAAATATTGGTGCTTTTTTTTGGGGGGGGGGCAAGAATTGTCTCATTTCTACTAGTGAGATAATAAACAATGCAATTATATTCAACAATAAAATATCATCCCAAATTTTACCCATATTTTTTCAAGGAAAATATTAAATTGATTACAATACTGATTAGATGTTCACATAAAGATGAAATTTTCTTTCTTAGACATCCACTTTTTATCTCTTCAGCATTTTACCTACCTTTCCCTGAATATACTGTTGCTTCTTTTACTGATTAAATGACCAAATGCAGTTTGCAGAATTACCATTGTTTTATGTCATCCATTTTCTTTCTAAACTCTGCAGGTTTTTTTCCTGGTCAAAAATTCTTAAATATCTTTTTATACCTTTCTTTGCTCTTCATGCAAAGAAACTGAGCTTCTCCCCAAATTCACATGTGAATTCTTTTCTCCCTATAGCATCTCTTTGCCCATCTACTCCTGATACTGGTTTGTATTGGGTTCATGAAAACTCATTTCATTACCTGCTAAAAAACAAACAATTTTGGGAAGGTAAACGTAAGGAAACATAAGCATCTTATGAATAGCATTGATTTTAAAGTTCATGTGAAGTCTGTAACAGTTATATTTGTATTTCTTTAAAAACTACTCAGAGCAACTTAATAGCTACTGATGGGGAGAGCAAAATTTTTAACATTTTTTATTTTTTTTGTTTATACATATTTTATGAGACAAAATAAATACTTTCACTCATACTTAGGCACTGTAATGTTTATTTTTCTGACCAGGAAAAAAAAAAACCTGTTTACAGGCTTTTGGGAAATTCATGACCCAGGCTTGTTCTTATGTGGTAAGCAATGCATAATAAATATAGAGAGATAGATACCTACATAATCCCTTAAACATATTCAAAAATAAAAGGAAGAGATGCATGAAAGTATAAACAGTAAAAATAAATTGGTTCATCTATCCATGTCTACATGGTGAAGACAGCCTGTAGCAGTGTAATTATCTTATGCATAAAAAGCTTACATTCAGATAATTACACACTTATTCAACCTTGGTATAATGCATAAGCCTATCAGGATTAAATTATAGGATTAGATTAAATGTGAAATGCAAACTTTAAGAGGAATCAGCAAACTATATAGAAGCATTATGTTATATATCTGAAATCATAATAAACCATTAGCTTCTATAATACAAATTCTTCTCCATAATTGGTCACTGATGTTTGGTATTTTTCCTTCTCAATGCTAATCATTACTGCCTGCCTACAAATAAATAAATAAGTAAACATAAATAGAAAAAAAAATGAGTTTTCCAACCAGTTGAAAATGCTTACAGTAAATCTTCAGATAAGTTTAAAGAGAATAATTTCAACAGAAAGTGAGCAATCATTGTCAGCCCATCTACCTGGGCATTACTAACAAATTACTGTCAATTTGAGCTTCATGTTTTATGTTTAAAAAGTGGTGGACATAATTATTCAGAGCTAATATTATATTGATTGACATTAACATTTTATGACAAGATACAGAAAACTTTTGCATTCTTTTCTCTTGATTTCCTAGAAAGTTTACAAAAGCTACTTTAGAATTTAACAATGCAAACCTGTTTTAATTTTTTTTTCTAAATCATATTGCTTACCTTTAGCTTGGAGTCTAATTAAAAATGGAATATGAGTTTAATATCTAAGTTTCTTATTAAGCTAAGCTTCCTAAGAGCTAGAATTTCTGCAGGAAATTTTGTGAGTGATCTGTTTCTTTCTGCTACAGAACAATTCCTCCCACCTTTACATACCATGATGTTGACATTTGTTATATTTAAATAACAATAATGTGTTAATAATTTAGATCAATGTCTAGAAATTTAAATATACACATGGAACAAATCATATATTCATAGAATTAAGAATTTGAAGCAGTATACTCAAATCTGTAATCCTAACCTTCATTTTATAGGTACTATAAATGAGGGGAAAAAAGGGCTAGAAAGTTTTGAAATAACTGCAAGGAGGGTAAAGGGAAATAGATGGAGTGACATCAAGAGAGAGTTTAATGGACAGGTCATTAAGTGCATAGAAAGTGACATAAAATAGCTGGCAGTGATTGACAATGAAATAGTGTCCCAAAATGGAGTCCAAATTAGGGAAGGATTTCAGTAGCCTGGAGCATTATTCAGACTTGTATAGAGAATAAATGCAAATTGATGCTCATTGGACTTTAGCCATCTGAATTGGAAGAGTGGTGATGGTAATGGTATTGGGAAATGTTTTCAATTTAATGAGTGGGGACAGTAGTCAACCTGACTACCTCAGTGTTAGAACAAATGATGTGGTTTAGGGCATTACTCTCTCAATGTTGCTCTCACCAAGGAGAAAACATCACTCCACAATTTTAATACAAGATTGTATGATCAAATAGGTTGTGAAGTCAAAGGAACCAGAGGTCTTAAAAAAATAATTATAGACAAGGAAGTTAACCTATTGTTTTAATTAACAAAGAATGCTTTAAAATGGAAGGTAACCTGATTGGTGGGTGAAGCAGTTTTCAAAAGAAGGTTATGTTTGTAGGAATTAACACAAATGGTGATGTCTGTCTTTAATCCCCAGAGAAGGGAATTACTGCCCAGGTTGAATAATAATCTGTATTATAGATAGATAGATAGATAGATAGATAGATAGATAGATAGATGGATGGATTTTTTTCTTGCATAAGAAATTAATTTTTGTTTGCCACAACAAGCAAAACAAATTTGTGGAATTTATGGAATATATATTTTCTTGCTAACATAAAACATCACTCTTCAAAGGACCTGAGTGAATTTTTATGCAGATTCTACTTACACATACTAAGCCAGGTGGAAACAAGAACTAATCTGGTAATTCAGTCAAAAACTTGACTATTGACCAGAAAACATTTTCTCTGTCTGTTAAGTTATGAAAATAGTTTCTTTACATAGATTGAAATGATTTGATAATTGCTCAACTTTATGCTTCATTTTCCAACAAAGAATTAATCACCTTGTATTATATGATACATCAATTCATCTCTGCAGTAAGGACACAACACTGATGGGAGGGAAGGTCCATGCTGTTGTGTCAGTCATTTAATAAACATTTATAAAGCACTCTATATTTATTGAGAACTGCACTAAGCACTAGAGATACAAAGACAGGCAAAAGTCAATCTTTTCTCTCAAGGACCTCACAGTTGAAAAAGAGAGACAACATCCAAACAACTGTATAGAAACAAGCTAAATAAAAGATGAACTGCCTGTAATCAACTGAGGGAAGGCACTATTATTGAAGGTAATTGGGAAAGGATTTCTTTAAAGATTTGGCTGGGATAGAAAGGAAACCAGAGAAACAAATTGGTGAAGATAAGGAGAAAGAACATTTTAGACATATAAAACAGCCAGAGAAAATGCATAGCATAAAAAACATGGAGCTGTTTGTTTGGGGAACAGCAAGAATGTCAGTTAATGAAATGCAGAGTGTCTTGGAGGAGAGTGGAAAGAGTATAGGGTGAAAGGAGAGTTGAAAGTTGTCTGTGTTGCAGGGAGGGCTTATGAGGAACTTTAAACTTTAGAGATGACTGGTTGCTAATAGGGAAACACTATTTAATGAGTTTAATGAGAGTAACACTGATTGTACTTCAGGAAGATTTCTTTGACAGCTGAGTATCGAATGGATGGACTGAAGTAGGGAGAAACTTATAACAGGATGAATAACTAGGAGGCTGTTGCAAAAGTCTGAGAATGGCATGAAGACCTGCACCAGTGTGGTGAGAACATTAGAGGAGAGAAGGCAGCACACACAAGCAATAATACAAAAGTAAATTGGATAGAACTTAGCAACATATAGAACATGCAGGAGGGGCAAAAGATAAAGAGGAGTAAGGATGACACTTAGATTGAGAATTTAGGTGACTGAGAGGATGGAAGTACCTTCGAAAGTAAACAGAAGGATGAGGAGGAGGTAGAAGAGGAGGCGGAGGAGGAGGAGGAGGATTTGGGAGGAAAGGTAATAAGTTAAATATTAGATATTTTGACTTCACTAAAAATTAAGCTGGAGACAGAAATTAGAAACCATTCCAGTTTCTTTGCCAAGAAAGCCCCAAATATAGTCATGAAGAGTCAGACATGAGGCAGCCAGGTGGTGCAGTGAGTAGAGCACAAGGCCTGAAGTCAGGAGGACCTGAGTTCAAATCTAGCCTCAGACGTTTGACATACTTACTAGCTGTATGACCTTGGGCAAGTCACTTAACACCAATTGCCCTGCCTCCCCGCCACGATACAAAAACAAAAACAAAACAGGAAGTCTAAACAACAAAAGCAGAATAAGATATCTATTCAAGATATCTTATTTAAGATGTCCAATAGATACATGGATATGTGAGCCTGGAGGTCAACAGAGAGGTTAAGTCTGAGTATATAGATTTGCGAATTCTCATCATAGAGATGAAAACTGAATCCCCTGGAGCTGCTGGGATCACCAAGGTTGAAAAAAAAAAAAAGCAAAGAGGATAAAAAAAAGAGGGCTTAGCAACCTGTGGGCTACCAGTGGTTAACTAATGTGACTTGAATGAAGCTCCAACAAAGGAGACTGAGAAGGAGCAGCAAGATAGACAAGAGGAAAAACAAGAAAGTGTAGTGTCGAGAAAACCTAGAGAAAATAGAGTATTAAGAAAAAAAAAGCATAATGATTGCCAGGTTCAAAGTCTAGAGGGAGGTCCAGAATGATATGAATTGGTGAAAGGCCATTAGATTTGGCAATTAAGAGATTGTTAGCAACTTTGCAGATAGCTGATCCTGTTGAAATAAGAGTCTGGAATTCAAACTATGGAGAATTAACAAGAGAATGAAAACAATGGAATCAGTGGCATCTATTTTACATAACATTTTCAATGAATTTAAAGACAAAAGTCAGGAGAAATATATTTTGATTGCTGCAAGATCAGCTCTTAGGCCTAGACCTCACAAGCCTTCTAGTCCAATTCTAGAATCAAATTTTAGTCCCCTTTCTCTACCAAAATAGGACTCTGTAGAGATAGCTGATAACTTGTTTATTGACAAAAAGTATCTATAATAAATAGTGATCATTCATATTACATGTATATGTGTGTGGGTGCATATGTTTCACAAAGTGAGATCCAATATTACATGAAATTATAATATATCTGTAGCTTCAAAAAATCACATCTTATTAAAAGTAAATGTCTTTATAAATATTAAGGCACAATATTTAGTTATTGAGTAAATTATGCATAAGGTTGTTAGATTAAGAATAAAATTCACTTGAAAATTTAAGATTTTAAAAAATTTCACTTTATATTATTTGTTTTTCTTATTAGAAGAAGCAATTTTCCTTATATCAAGAACTTTTGAAATTGCCTTGATATTTTCTCCATTTTTGCAGATTGTAATCCTACAATAACTCAACAGGAGATCTTCATGAACTTCTGTGTAAAGAAAAGATTAGTTGCCTGGACACTAAATTTGTTGTTATTGTTTTGTTTTGTCTTTTTGAAAATGGGACTATTCCATTTTCTTGTCTTTGTTTCCTTAGTACCCAACAATTCCTGGAACACTGGATTTGTTTTGTCAATACTCCTTAATTTATTCAGTTCAATAGAACTGAGTTAATTTAAATTGAATTAATGATGACCCCTTAAAAATCTAACCAATTTGGCCTGAAAATGTCAGTCAATAAACACATATTAAATGCTTACTATATGCCAGGGTTTATATACTAGGAGTCAGACATATGAAGAGAGAAAGTGTGTATTATGTGGCCTCAGGGATTTTATCTTCTATCATAGAAGAGAATGGGCACCTATAAAAGTATGAACAAAATAAATGAAAGAGGAAAAACACTTGTAGTCAGGGGATCAGAAAAGGCTTAGTATAGAAGGTGTGCTTGAGCTGCACTTTAAAGGAAATTAGGGATCTAAAGAGATGAAAGTGAGGAATGAGTGCATTCCAGGCATGGGGTAGCACAGACCTGGGAGATGGAGAGACATGTGTAATAAAGAAGATATCCATTGTTGCTGATCTGGTCTAGAATATATAAAGATATCAGTTACATATATAGGGGAACCTGTAGCTGACACTTTAGGTTCTCTTGGAATAGCCTTTGAGCAGGTAGAACCTCCTCTACAAGGTAATACAGCCCCACAAAAGGACTTAAGTGAAGATTATCATTAACAGGATTTAGAGCTGGAAGGAACTTTAGACAGCCTAGAGTTTAATTCCATCATTTAACAGTGGAGGACACTGGAGCCCAGTGACTAGTCCAAGGTCATCCCTTTCATATGTAACAGCAGAAGGAGGGATTGGATGCATGACTTGAACATAGATCCTCCAAACTCCATGCTCCATTGGCTTTGTCAAATTGCCTCTATTTTTAAAAATCAGGTTTTAATAGATATGTTCAACAATGTTAACACATATATGTGCACAAAATATATGCATATATACATAAAAGTATCATAGGCATATGATGGCATCTAGGTGACAAAATAGGGCATGAGATTTAGAATAAGGAAGATAAGATCAAATCCTCCCTCAGACACTCACTAGTTGTGTGACCCTGGGAAAGTGATCTAATCTACCTCAACCTAAGTATTCTTATCTGTAAAATGGAAATAAAAATAATAATTACATCCCAGGATTGTTGTGAGGATGAAATGAACATTTGTAGAATGCTTTTCAAACCTCAAAGCACCATATAAATACTAGTTTTTATTATTATACATGATTAGGAAATACATATAAACATAATGTAAGATTAATATATGGGTATATATCAGTATGTGTGGGAATATATGGGCACACATGAATAAATACATATGTATACATGAATGTGTACACAACTATATCCATATATATTTGTATGCTAATATATCTATATCTACATGGATATCAATGTTGATCTGTATATAGATATGAATATACATATGCATATGAATATAGGATAAAATACATATAAAAGCATACACAGTGCACCTACGCATGCCAATCTATATGTGTATATACACATATATATATATATATATATATATATATATATATATATATGTGCATATACATGCACATACACACAGGAATATACACGTACCTCCTTTCACACATATTAGTTTTTTGATCCTGGGTGGAGCTCTTGGTCCATCAGCGCCTGAGGTGACTGGCTCCAGTAATATGAATAGCACAGAAGAGGCTCTTCTGAATTGGTAGCAGAGGCTATTTATCAATAATATCACAGATTTGCTCCCATGTAACTGAAAACATAATATTTTAAAAGTTTGTTGCCAGAGTTATTGGAGTTTACTTAAAAGGTTTGGTAACTGTCAGAGGTAGTCTAGGAACCAAAAATTTAAAAGTCATTTCCTTCCTTAAAAAATTCAGAGGGGGAGGAGCCAAGATGGCGGCTGGGAAGCAGTGACTGGCGTGAGCTCCCCACCAAGTCCCTCCAAAAACCTATAAAACAATGGCTCTGAACCAATTCTAGAGCTGCAGAACCAACAAAGTGGCAGAGGGAAGC
>CM053623.1:273076541-273106645 GCA_028646595.1 Phalanger gymnotis
GCTGTGGTGGGGCCTAAATAAATTTCTTGTTGTTTTCTCCTTAGAGAATCTCTCATACCTTGCAATTTCGGACCATTCAAAGATATACATGATTATATTTGAGATCATAAATTCGGCCTTCCTACTACAACCGCTCCCTGTTTGGCATGAAACGCGATATTATGGTCCTCCGTGACCTGTCCACTTCATGGCAAAACAAAAAGGTGGAGTTGTCACAGGGCAAGTTAGAGCTGACCCTTGCCCTCACTGGACCTCTGCGCCCAGGGCCTGCTGAGGTAAACTCAGGGCTCTGAGGTAAGGGTGGGACAAGATGGCACTAGGAAGAAGGGTCTCACCTTTGTTGACAACGTGGCAGTTCCAGGTCTTTGTCTGAACTTGCCTGATCACAAGAAAATCATGGGAGAGAGTGAGAAGGAGAGGGGAGGAGAGTAGGAGGAACCAGGGCAGCCCTAGTGCCTACATAACCAAAGATATAAAAGTTTTGCTACTAACCTGAATAAATGGAGTTGCTCGCCATCTTGCCTCCTGCCTCATTCATTCCCCCTGAGATCAGGCCTTTGCTGGACAAAGGCCTGGGATTTGGAGTGATAGGGATCCCCAATATTCTACCTCTCTTATTTGGCTTTCAAAATCCTCCTTGATCTCTTCCAATAAAGCTTTTTGGTTTTGAGACCCACTCATATTCTCCTTTGAGGTTTTGAATGTGGGTATATTGGTTATGTTGTCCTCTTCTGAGTTTGTGTCTTGATTTTTCCCATCACCACAGTGACTTTCTATGTTCAATGTTGTTTTTTGCTTCTTGCTAATTTTTTGCCTGTTTGGTGGCTTTTAAAGTTGAGCTCTCCTGCTGGAGCACAAGGAGGGCACTGTCTCAAGCTTCTTGTGATAGGAGTCAGAGGCTTGGTCACTGGCTTTTTGTGATGCGACCTCAGGTGCTGGTAGCTGGAGGCTGGAGGGATCTGACAGCTTACCTTGTGCTGAGCTGTTGTCCTAGTGATGGTGTCTGTCATGTGTTGAGGCCAGGTGGAATTTTGCTGCACTTTGTTGGGGCTCCATCACAGCACATGAACATCTGGCCCCTGGAGGATGCCTGGCCATTCAGGACTGCATTGATACAAAAGAAATCTGGCAGCCAAAAATATCTGGCCTCCCTAGGCTGTGCTGAAGTACTTGGAAGACTGGGCCTTGAAAGATGCCTGCCCACCTGGGCCTATGCTGAGGCATGTGGTGGTTCATGGAGCCGGAGTCTGCTATTTCCCATGTCTCTGACATAGCGAGTGGTGGTCTTTTGTGTTGGCATTTGCCTACTCCACTCCACTGGAGCTCAGGATCACCCATTGGTTTGCTGACATATGACTTGCTGCTGACTTGCTAGGACACTTCCTTTATTGGGCTGTGCTCTTCTTTTACCTGAGTGATGTGGACCTTTCTTGCTGATCCTCCAAGTCTCCTGGGCTAAAAGACTGCTCCACCCCATCTTCCTGCCAACTGTGTTCTTCCAGCTTTTGTGCTGGGGTGCTATTTTATGGTTGTTTGGCAGAGAATATAGGAGAGATACATTGATTTACTGCTTGCTTATTGCGTATTCATCCATCTTGTGTTCCAGAAGTTTCAAGCAATGTCTTTTTAAAATTATCATCTTCATTAAGGATTCTGTGCAGTTCAGTTCTTTGTACAAAAGTCATAACTACTTAAATTAAATTTTCCTAACCCTAACTAAAGAAAACCAATTATAGTAATGGTTTACTGTTTTATATAAGCCTTCCTTTTAAAAATTGTATGCCTAGGCCATGAAAACATGCCTTGACCAGCAAATATCAAAAGACATAGTTTATTTCTAAATGTAAGAAAAAATGAATTATTATTGTAAGAGCAGTGACATATATTAAAAAGTTCTTTCCATATTTTCTGCCAGATTTTTCATCAAAACTTAAAGGGGCTTGGAATTTATCCCATTCACAAATTATTGGTATCTTAAAGATGTGGATGGAAAAATGTTAGAAAGGGTGACACCCAATAGATAGAGTCCATGTTGTTCAAAAATAGGAACAGAAAGGTAAATGGATTGGACCTTACTGGGATTTCTAGTTGAGTAAAAATACATAAATTAATTTTAAAAGTACTTCTACAAATTAAAGATGAAATTTTGACAGTGATGTTAAAATACAGACATCCAAACATTCTTATAAGAACATGAAATTAGAATATGTTTGGCTGGACCATTACCTTGATGTAATAGCCTCTTAATTCCAAGCTATGAAAAGGACAGTGATAGAGATGGAGTCAGAGTTCTTAGATGGTTATGAATATGATAGATATAAAGATGCTGATACAGAAATATGTTATCATTTAACTGCTAAAGTTAATAAGGTAGAGAGGAGCCTAGAACTATGACTAATTCTGTTTTACTTGTAAGAAATAAGGAACAAAAATGATTCATCCTAGGAAGAAAGAAAGTGATAAGTAGGACACCCATTCAGCCATATGTCTTAAGTCTTCCATTATTCCTATTCATGTGAATTAAGATTTAGTGACCTTATTTCTGAGGAGAGTCTGTATTCATTATGTTTATGAGGTGACTGCCAAATCCATAGGTCCTCGAGCCTCTTCTATGGTCATGTGGATAATTACTTACTGTTGGGACTGACTTATTCTAATTTGCTCTTACACCTACCAACAATGCATTAGTGATCTAATTTTCTCACATTTCCAACATTTATCATTTTCCTGTTTTGTCAAGTTCACTGATCTGATAGGTGTGATATGGTACCCAAGTTGTTTTGATTTCCATTTCTCTAATCAGTTGTGATTTAAAGATTTTTATATGATTATGGATAAATTTAAATTCTTCCTCAGAAAATTGTCTGTTCATATCCTTATCCCCTGGCTCCTTCCCTGATGCTTTCATATTGGTTCAATTCTCATTATCTTTTGGAAGAAGAAGAAGAACAAGAACAAGAAGAACAAGAACAAGAACAAGAAGAACAAGAACAAGAAGAACAAGAACAAGAAGAACAAGAAGAAAAATAATAAGAAGAACAAGAACAAGAAGAACAAGAAAAAGAAGAAGAACAAGAACAAGAAGAACAAGAAGAAAAATAATAAGAAGAACAAGAACAAGAAGAACAAGAACAAGAAGAAGAACAAGAACAAGAAGAAGAACAAGAACAAGAACAAGAACAAAAAGAACAAGAACAAGAAGAGAGAGGAAGTAAAAATGCAATCTGCATTCAGCCTCCATAATTCTTTCTCTGGATGTGGAAAGCATTTTATATCATGAGTCTATTAGAGTCGTTTTAGATCCTCACATTGCTGAAAGGAGCTAAGTCTGTCAAAGTTAGTCAATGCACAATATTGTTGTTAACTGTGTACAGTGTTCTCATTCTGCTCCCTTCACTCAGCATCAGTTCATTTATATGTTTATAGGTTTTTCAGAAGTCTGCCTGCTCCTCAGTTCTTATAGAACAGTGGTATTCCTTTGTTATTACTATTTTTTTCTGACTCTGTGAAATAATTTTTGATAGTTTGATTGTTATGGCACTGAATAAGTAAATTAACTTAGGTAGAATTGTCATTTTTATCTTATTAGCTCAACCTACCCATGAGCAACTGATGATTTTCCCAAGTATTTAGATCTATTTGTGTGAAAACTATCTTGAAAAGTGTTCATATAGTTCCTGGGTTTGTCTTGGCAGGTAGACTCCCCAAAATTTTATAATGTCTATAGGAACTTTATATCAAATTTCTCTTCCTGTCTTGCTGATGGAATTTGTTAGTAATATATAGAAATGCTGATGATGTATATGTTTTTATTTTATATTGTGCAACTTTGCTAAAGTTGTTTATTATTTCAAGTAGCTTTTTTTTCCTTGATTCCCTAGGATTCTCTAAATATACCATCATATATTATGCAAAGAGTGATAGCTTTGTTTATTCTTTGCCTGTTCTAATCCCTTTGATTTCTTTTTCCTCTCTCATTGCTAAAGCTAACATTTCTAGTACCACAATGAATAACAGTGGAGATAATGGACATTCTTGTTTCACCTTCTGTCTCATTGGAAATGTTTCTAGCTTATCCCTATTATATATGGTGCTTGCCGGTTATTTTAGATAGATGCTTCTTACCATGTTAAGGAAGGGTTCATTGATTCCTATGCTCTCTAGTATTTTTGATAGGAATAGGTGTTGTATTTTGTTAAAAGCTTTTTCTGCCTCTATTGAGAAAATCATATGATTTCTGTTTGGTTTGCTGTTGATATGGTCAATTTCCTGATAGTTTTCCTAATACTGAACCTGCCCTCCATTCCTGGTATAAATCCCTCCCTGAGATAGTGTATTAGTATGTTATCATAGTGTATTATCCTCCTGACAAGCTTTTGTAATTTCTTTGCTAAAATTTGATTTAAGATTTTTGCATCTGTATGCATTAGTGAAATTGGTCTATAATTGTCTTTCTGTATTTTGGCTTTTCCTGGTTTAGGTATTAATGCCATATTTGTACAGTAAAAAGAATTTGGTAAGACTCCTTCTTCACCTATTTTCCCAAATAGTTTATGTAGTATTGGAATCAATTGTTCTTTAAATATTTGATAGAATTCACTTGCAAATCCATTTGGCTCTGGAGATTTTTTCATAGGAAGTTCATTGATGACTTGTTCAATTTCCTTTTCTGAGATGGGGCTATTTACTTATTTTATTTGCTGTTCTGTTAATCTGGGTAATTTATAATTTGTAAATCTTCATAGATTTCACTCACACTGTCAGATTTATTGGCATACAGTTGGGCAAAATCGCTCCCAATTATTGTTTTAGTTTACTCCTATTGGTAATTTGTTATTCTTCCTTTTTTTTTTAACTCAAATTAACCAAAAGTTTCTCTATTTTATTTTTTTTCTTAAAACCAGTTCTTAATTTTATTTATCAGTTCCATAGTTTTCTTAATTTTAATTTTATTAATCTCACCTTTGGGTTTCACAATTTCTAATTTGGCATTTTATTTTTGGATTCCATTTTGTTCTTTTTCTGGCTTGTTTAGTTGCATGCCTAATTCATTGATCCCTTTTTTCTTTATTTCATTCATGTAAGCATTTAGAGATATAAAACTGCCCCTAAGAATAACTTTCACTTCATTCCATTAGCTCTGGTATGTTGTCTCATTATTGTCATTCTCTTGGATGAAGTTATTGATTGTTTCTATGATTTGTTGTTTGACCCACTCATTCTTTAGGATTAGATTACTTTGTTTCCACTTAATTTTTAGTTTATCTTTCCATGGTCCTTTATTACAAATAAGTTCAGTTGCATAAGGATCTGAAAAGGATGCATTAACTATTTCTGCCTTTCTGTACTGGATTGAGAGGTTTTTATGCCCTAGTATATGTTCAGTTTTTGAGTTTGTGCCATGTACCAATGGAAAAAAGATATATTCCTTTTTATCCCCATTCAATTTTCTCCAAAGGTCTAACTTTTCTAAGATTCTATGCACCTCCTTGATTTCTTTCTTGTTTATTTTGTGGTTAGCTTTATTTAGTTCCGAGAGGGGGAGGTTGAGGTCCCTCACTATTATAATTTTGCTGTCTACTTCTTACTATAACTCACTTAACTTCTGTTCTAAGAACTTGGCTGCCATATTATTTGGTGCATTTACGTTTAGTATTGTTTATTACATAAGCTACCTTTTAGCAAGGTGTAGTTTCCTTTATCACTTTTAACTAGATCCATTTTTGCTGTTGCTTTGCCTGAGATTAGGATTGTTACCTCTGATTTCATTATTATATTTTCTTTTACTTCAGATGAAGCATAATATATTGTGCTCCAACCTTTTTACCTTTACTCTGCATGTATCTCTCTGCCTCAAATGTGTTTCTTGGAAACAACATATTGTGGAATTGTGGTTTTTAATCTATTCTCCTATCTGTTTTTGTTTTATGGGAGTTTCATCTGTTTCACATTCACAGTTATGATTACTATTTATATCTTTCTTTCCATGCTATTCTCCTTCCATTTATGTTTTTCTTTTCTCTCTCTTTTCTCTTTTCTTTTACACCTGTGTTTTGCTTCTGACAACTGCCTCCGTCAATATGCCATCCCTTCTAACAACCTGTAATAATAATTAAGGGGGACTTTTTGCTGTTCACCTTTAATGATTCTGGCCTTCATTTGAATGGGGCAGATAAAGTGGGATGGTTTTTGTATTTCTCAGCACTGAGACAATTGGGAGCCATTGATTTGTATCTGATGTGATATTAGGGGTGGGGAACTTCTTCACACCCAGCCTGGATGAGGTCAGGGCCCTCCGGCCCTGAACATGATATATAAGGGCAAAAGTTAGTATTCATGTTCAGAGCTCTGAGCTACAGCAGGAGTGGTATGTCACTCTGCGCCAGCCATTCTAATGAGCTCCCCAGCTGTACACCCAGATGTTGAAAACTACGAATTGTATTTGATCTGTAATTCAGGGTGCTGGCTTTTTCCCCTGAATTAGGTGGATGTTATTTGTATGCTGGATTAAAGTAAGATTGTTAACCCCTTAACATTGCTTTCCTTAAGTAAAGCATATCAAAAGAACCTGTGTTGGCAGATTTCTGGGTGCTGGTTGTTGGTGGATCTTACACGCCAATAGAAGCTGCTAGCCTGATGGTTGATACAAATAGCTTCACGAACAGGATCTGCATTTTAGAAGGAAAGTATGGCATTTTGGGGTACTGGGGTCGCTGAATGTTTCCCAGTTTTGGATTGCTCTTTGTACTTGTGGTGGCTATGGTTCTGTGGAGGCCCAGAGGCCTGAAATAGAACAGACAAGTGACAAAGACGAGAGTGGTCCAGGAGCTCAGAGCAGGGGCTCTGGAAGATAGCCTCTCCTTCCCTCTCCCTACCCCATTAGCACTCCTGAGGCCAGAGGCCAGAGCAGAGGCTGTGGGAGGAGAACAAGCTGAGGCATGGGGGAGGGTTGAATGGCCAGAGCAAGGGCTTCAGCTGATAAGCCTGGCTCTGGAGGATTGTGCTGAAAGGGTAAATATTTTGAGATCATATTGTATGTGGAGTTTTGGAACAGGAGTAGAGAAATGCCTTCTGGCACACTTCAGAGAAAAAGCAGAGAATGGTGTTCCTGAAAATTTGGCAAGAGCAGCTGGTGAGGAGAAGGAGGAAGCACACAGTGGCTGCCGAAATATTGACCCAGACAGAGCAGAAGACTACCTGCTTGAGAACTTTGGGAAAATGAAAGCAGTGAGCTGCCTTCCAGCTAACTTTCATGAGGTGAGCACAAAGGCTCGGAACCACCTACATTGGGATTCTGGCAGAAGACAGGCTTGGCCAGCCAGAGCTGGATGACCTGGAATCCAGGAGGTTGGAATTCTGCCCTGCAGCAAGATGGAAACTTTGCAGCAAGGCACTGAGTGTGACTTTTTCCTGCCTTCCTCTGGGACTGTTTGGGAGGGGTGGATTTGTCTATAGTGGGGTAGGGGAAATTCCATGGACCCCCAGGGACCCCACCCTGTTGGCTTTGTTGACCACCTGCCCCCCAGGACTCGGAAGCAGGGTGCTGGAGCAGTGCGGGGTGGACACATCCCCAAGAGAACTCATTTTGAACTTTCTGTTGGGACTTTTCTAACTAAAGCATGCTGGTCCCCGAGGATAGCAACAGGAAACCTGCAATTGCTGCATGGGGAAGACACTCAAGAAGAGCTTTGCTTAGACATTCTATGCTGCTTAAAGAGATTAACTTGCTGGGACCTAGGGGTGGACATTTGAATTGTAAACAAGTACTTGGGAATGGCACTGAATGATATCTTTTGCTTTGTTGTGAATGATATGTTTTGTTGTATTTCCCCGAATGTCATTGCAGTGTATAATGTTTCTATTTTGTTCCAGAATCCATGGCCATTTAATTTAAATATGGTTAGTCCATAGATCATAGAGAGGGGTGGACCTCTTCTGAATTTGTGTTTTGATTTTGTCTGTCTCCATAGAAAGAATCTATCGTCAGTGTCCTTTTCTGTATTTTGCTCATTTTGTTTGTCTAATTCTTGGCTTTTAAAGTTGAGCTCTTCTGCTGGAGCACAGGGGGTACTATTCCAAACTCTTTATTCTGGGGACCAGGGGGATGGTTACTGGTTTTGTGTGCTGGGGCCTCATCTGCTGGCAGTTGGAGGCTGTAGGGGTCTGGCAGCTTACTTAGTGCTGAGTTGGTATCCTGGTGTTAATGCTTGCCTGCTCTACCACCCTGGTGCTCAGGATCTTTCACTGGTTTGCTGAGGTGGGGATCCTCTCTGGCTTGCAGGGACACCTCTTCTCCTGGAATGTACCTCCCTTTCACCAAGCCTCCTAGGCTAAGAAAACGTTCCATTCTATTTTTCTGCTAGCTCTGCTGTTTCATGATAATTCCTGAGGTGACATTTTCTGTGTTTTTAGAGGTCAATTTGGGAGAGTAAGAGCAATTTAATCTGCTAGCTTGGTTCCCAGAAGTTACTTTTCCTCTTCTAGTTTTAAAAGAGTAGGGGGGAAAGAGAAACATCTATTCATCTCCTGTTATGTTCTAGGCTGTATCTTACATGCTTTATAATTGATATCTTATTCGGACTTTAGAACAAACCTGTGAACAAATCTTGTATTAGTTACAGTTAGTATTAGTTTTATTAGTATCAGTCATTACAGTTGAGAAAACTGAGGCAGACAGAGGATGTTATTTTCTCAGCATCACACAGGTAGTAAGTGTCCTAAATATTATGAAATGCTCCTTGACACTGACCATTTTTTTAACCTCACGGACAAATAGCAATAATACAAGGAGTCTTAAGTGGATATTGATAGGTAATGAGCATTTACAGTAATGGAGGGATAGCCAGAGGAATGTGAGTGGACTCATCTGACTGAAAAATTCCCCATAGGTCATCCTGGGCATGAGAACACTCTCTCCCAATATCCACCCCAAACCTACAGAGAGGCAGGAGAAAGAGGTTTTGGGGGATTTCTTTTTTTGGCATATTCCTCATATTTTGACCATATCCAGAGACCACAAATTTGCCTAGAATTTGATAGCACAAGCATAAGATAGTTTACACCTCTGAAACCCACCCTAGGCTCTCTCTGGAAGGTCCTATCTCCCTCAAGACTAACCTTTTAACTCTATTCTTTTAACCCTTGAAGCTGTCAAGATGAGGTGCTGCCTAGTAACAATCCAACTGAAGAAAATTAAAGTAGGTTAATCAAACCTTTTGGTGATCTTTTTACAGAGCAACATGTCAGAATAAGGTCACTGAAACCAATGTGCTTTCTCAATAATACACAACCTATATGTTTCAGAGTTGTGACTAGAACACAGTTCCTCCTAATTTAGAGGCAAGCCTTACATGATCTTTTTCTTATTGTTCTCCTTGGATGCCTTTTTCAATATAATATGATTGTATATTTAAAAATATGATATGATATGGCAGTGATGTGACACAGTAGGTAGGGCACTAGGCTTGGAATCAGGAAGTTCATGAGTTCAAATATGGCCTCAGACACTTCCTAGATATGTGACCCTGGGTAAGTCAATTAACCCTGTTTGCCTCAGTTTCCTCATCTTTAAAATGAACTGGAGAAGGAAATGACAAACTGCTCTGGTATCTTTGCCAAGTAAGCCTAAAATGTGCTCCTGAAGAGTTGGACATGACTGCAACAACTGACTGAGAAATATCTATACAACTGTCTGGGAATCTGAGTGGCTGATGGGTTGCCAAACTAAATCAATGGAGGGAATGCCTAGAGTTACCCCAAATGATGAAATTGCAGGTTTATGCCTCTACCACCAAAGCTACTTAAAACCAAAACAAAACAAAAATTAATTGGTCACAGATTTTTGAAAGACATTAATCCCTAACTGAATAGAAAGTTTGAATTGTAGGCAGAGGTGAAGGCTTTGTTTATTTCAGGTATAAAACAAATTGCTCTGTTATTTTCAAAGCTCAAGACTAGCAAAAAAAATCATATCTCTAGTCATATTTGAATTTGACCGCTATATCTCATAATGTAGTAATCTATTTCTGTTTCAGTTAGGGATATTACTTGTCTTTCTGAATGTTTAAGGTTCTCTTTTGTTTCCTTTTTGGAGCCTTGCTTCACTGGCTTCTATTATATCTCAATGAAAAACTCACCTTCTGAAAAGAAAAAAAAAAGACATTTCCTAGTCTCTTTTAAGCGCTAGTGCTTTCCAGCTGAGACGATATCTAATTTATCCTTCACATGCCTTGTTCTTAGTTATTTACATGCTGTCTCCTTAAATAGACCAAAAGCTCCATTAAAGTAGAGATAGTTTTTTGCCTTTAATTTTATCCCCAATGCTTAATGGAGTTCTTAGAACACAGTAGTTGCTTAATAAATGCTTGTTGACTGACTGCCTTCTGGTATAATTTCTGTCTTGGCAATCTCATTGACTCCCACATCTTTGGAAATCAGTTCTGCCAAATGATTCCCAAAACTGTGTAACTAGGCATAAACTCTCTTTGGATGTTCAGATTCACCTTTCCAACTGCCTATAAGATGTAATAAAATCACAATAGCTAACATTTATATAGTCTTTTAGGTTTGCAAAACACTCTACATATGATCTCATTTGATTGTTACAATAGCACTGAGAGTTAGGTACTATTATTATCTCTATTTTAAAGTTGAAAAAACTGAGGCTGAGAAAGACCAAATCCAGCTAGTTTTTGAAGTAGGACTTGAAGTCAGGTATTATTGACTTGAATCCCACCATTTTATATAACCAAATAGGTAACTTTCATAATCCTTCTTATGAAGAGATGCCTTTCTTTGAAATTCTTCAATCATTCCCTAATGCTAAATGGGAGTGGGGGGGAAGCTCAAACTTCTTAGCTTGGTACTGAATTTTCATTAGAATCTAGTACCAACATATTGTTCCAGAATTAACTTATCCCATGAAATGCTATATTTTATATATTACAGCTACATTTCTCAATTTGATATTTCCCATATGTTCCTCATGCTTTCCAATTTTTATTATACTGTTCAATATTTCTGTAATGCTACCCATTATTTTAAGTACATGACAAAAGACTTCTCCAATGAAGCTTAATTTGATTTCCTCAATTAACACTGATATTTTTCCATTTGAAAATCATAAATCTTCTTACTGTGAGCTATTATTCTTCTTACGGTGTGTTTATGTAGAGATCCCTTCATATGTACAATATTTTCAGTTCTCAGATGAAAGAAACTGAAGGAAACTGAGGTCCACTGAGTTTCAGTGACTTTTCCTAGAGACACATATGTCAGACAGTAGCAGAGGCCAGATTAAAACTAAAGATCTGTGACAGCAGCAATAAACCTAGTAGCCTTTCCACTATGTCTCACTGCCTTCCAGCACTACATACTTAAGAATAGACAGTATGTCTTCAAAATTTTATTACTATTGCATTTCCTACCACAGTGCTCTGGAATCACCAGACACTCACTAGATAATTATTTAATTCCTAATCTGAATTGTACTGACAGATAATTCATATACAGTGTGTAGAGTAGATGAAATACTATAATTTGGATGATAAAATGCAATGAGTCGTTTATGTCTTTATTTTCTGACTTACTCTAACAATAGCCATTTCCAAGGTTGCTGAAAAATTGGCCATTGGTGGCAAAGGGAAATTTAAGTTACAGTTTCAACAGTAAAGTTTAAACCTATCTCTATGGCTTTTGAGGGGAGTGGAAATACTTTGGGTGATAACTTTCAAAATAGCAAAAGCTACTGAACATTTTTGTGACATTAGATACATTACTTTTGTTGAGAATGATTTATGTGGGTTTCAACTTTATAGAAAATTTACTAATTCCGTGGAGAAGTCAGATAACATTGGTTTGAAGTTGCTTTCTTTTCATTGTGTTGTTATCCATAGTGTTAGCTATTGCAGGGTTCAAGTATACTGTTGCTGGTGTAATAAAATTTGTGAGGGGTAAGCAAAGTTATCTGATAGAAATTTCTCAATAGAAAGGTCTGGAATTGAAGCTTGCCTTGTTAGCTTTCAGTATAGCTTAAAGGTTATAACTACAAGAAAGAATTAAATTGAAACAATCGGGAATGATGAAACTCCTTAACATTGTTATTATGAGCAAACACTGCTATAGAGGACTCATAGATTTCATCTTTCCTAGAATTGAACTATCTGCAAGACTATTCTATTAATGAGCATAATAAACTGACTTTTCCCTTTCATTGGAAATAGGTATCAGGGAAGGTAATAAGCATTTATCCGTGCTAAATACTTCACAAATATTAACTCATTTGATCCATACAACAACCCTATGTGGCAAGTATTGTTTTTCTTCACATTTTACAGATAAGGAAACTGAGGTCAGCAATTGTAAAGTGATTTGTGCAGATCCACAAAGCTAATAAAGTTCTGAGTTTTGATTCCAAATCTTGTCTTTCTGACTCTAGATCCAGTGCTCTATCCAATGGCAAAAATAGCTACCTATTGCATCAGTAGGAAATAGTTGTTCATCAAACATGGATGGCCAGAATCTGCCTACTTGTGTTTTCATTAACATTATCCCCAAACTATAATAGTCAAATAACAGAACTAAGAACACAGTACATCTTAGGAGTTCACCTACAAAGATAATGCTTTTCATCCTTTTTTAATAGACATGTCTTTTTTCTAAAAATGAATAAACAAAAAACATTAAGTGCTTACTGTGTGCAAAGCATTTTTTCAATCCCTTGGGATACAAATATAAGAGTAAAACTCTCAATGATCAAATTTGAGTAGTTGAAAACAATACTCACAAGAAGTTGCTGCAGCAGCAGTTGAATCAAAAAGCCCAAAGGTCCCTAGTAGACAGTGGCAAGGTAGATGATTTACTTTTTCATTTGCTTTGGTACCACTTCCATTGGAACACACACACACACATATGTATGAATATACATTTGCACATACATATGCAGATGTGGACATACATGTGTGTAGATGCATATATGTATAATTACACGTGGCTATGTGTATGTATGTATTATATATATGTTGCTGCTCTTTGTTCTCGAAAAGGACCAAAATGACATCAATATATTAGAGTCAAATTCCAATTTGTCTGACTGTAGTTGATCAGACCAATATGAGTTTGGAATGCTCTACCACATGTCAGACACAAATAATCCATGTGAATAATTGTATAGATTTTCTAAATTTGTGTAACTCACATTTCTTTTGAGTTACTTAAATTCTGCTTTGCTCATAGAACTCAGCACTTTCTTTGATGAGTGCACACCATACTAGATGGACCTGTGTCAATGTCTCCCATGTCACACAATCAACTCCAAAGTTCTTAACTTTAAGTTAACAAAGTTCTTAATAGCTCTTGTAAGTGTCTTTGTATTGCTTCTTCTGGCCATTGTGCGTGCACTTGCCTTGTGTGAGTTCTCCATAAAATAGTCTTTTAGGCAAGCATACATTTGGCACTCAACAATATGGCCAGCCCATCGTAGGTTCCCTCTCAGCAACAGAGTTTCAATGCTTGGCAGTTTACTTTGAGAAAGGACCTCAGCATCTGCTATCTTATACTGTCAGGTGATCTTCAGAACCTTCCTAAGACAATTCAAATGGAAGAGAATCAGGTTCCTAGCATGGCACTGGTATGCTGTCCAGGTTTCACAGACATACAACAAGGTCAGCATAATGGCTCTGTAGATCTTAAGTTTGGTAGCCAGTATGCTACCTCCTTTTTCCCACTTTCCTTTGGAGCTTCCCAAACACTGATCTAGCTATGACAGTGGGTGCATCAACCTCATTATTATTGTGTATATACATGTACATACCTAGAAAGTATACTGCAAAGGTAAGTGAAATTATCCAAAGCAGTAAAACATCTCCATTTGCTGTAACTGGTTTATGAGTGATATGGTGCTGGTTGATGGAGTACTTGTATTTTCTTGTTGTTAATTGTTAGGGGAAAATTAACACAAGCAGCAGGTAAAAAAGATCTATATTTTGCTGCATCTCAGCTTCAGAGGCTACACAATTGTCTGCAAACAGAAAATCATTCGCCAAGACTCCTTCCACTTTGTTCTTTGCTTGTAGCCTTTTCAAGTTGAAGAATTTACCATCAGAGCAGTAGCTGACGATGCCATTTTCATCCTCATTGAAGGCATTTGAAACATGACTGAAAATCATGCTAAAAAGCATAGGGACAAGTATATAGCCTTGTTTCACTCCACTAGTGATTGGGAAAGTGTGAGAGCATAGTCCATTTTTCAGAACCTGGGCAATTATGCCATCTTGAAATTGATGTAAAATAATAATGAACTTATCTAGGCAACCAAATTTTGACATAATTTTCCACAAACCCTCATGACTGACTGGGTCAAAAGCCTCGGTCAGATATACAAACATTGTGTACAGATCCCTGTTCTGCTCTTGGCATTTCTCTTGGAGTTGCCAGGCAGCAAACACAATATTAACCTTTTCTTGGTCCTTTCTGAAGCCACATTAGCTTTGAGGAAGATCACCATTTTCCAGGTGAAGGATCAGCATATTAAGTAGGATTCTGGAAAGAATCTTGTAATGATTAAGACAGAGAGATACCCCTCTGTGATTGTCACAAGACAATGTATTTCCTTAACCTTTATAGAGAACTACTGTGTAAGCATCCTTGAATTCCTGGGAGATAAGCTCCTCTTGTCATATAACCTGGAAAATTTCAGTCAGCTTTCATATGAGCAACTGACCCCCCACATTTTAATCTTAGCTGGAAAAGAATAAACACCAGGTGTTTTGAAAGGTGCCCAATTGCATTCAAAACTTCTTCAGTTAATCATCTAAGGAGGGATTGACTTCAGCCTGAGGTTAATGGTCACTGGCTTCAGCATTAATTGATGATGGTCTGTTGGGAAAACTATGGAAGTGTTCAGCACATCTCTCTAGAATCATGCCCTTATCACTAATCAATGTGGCTCCATCAGCACTGAGTAGTTGTGATACACCATATATAAATAACCTTCAGGGCATCACAAGGGCATTTTAAATTTTTTATGTCAGCATAAAACTGAATTTAATCTGCCTTCTTACTAAGCCAAGAATCCTGAATCTCTCTAAGCTTCATTTGAACTTTACTTTTGATGGAATTAAAGCTGCCTTCTTTGAGATGGATGAATTATATACTGCTTGTAAACCCCTTGGAGTTCTTTTTCACTTAGAAGCTTTTGATTTTCCTCATCATTTTTGTTAACCAATCTTGATGATTGTGAGTGTCCTGACCCAGATAAGCAAACGCAGAGCTGTACACCAAATCTCTGAAAGCTGCTCACTCCTTTTCTGCTCCATTGTTGCCAACTGTGTGTTCTCTCAAATTTTCTTCCAAGTTAGCAACAAACTCTCCCCTCAGAAATGCTCTAATCTGTTGACATTAATTCTTCTGGTAATCATTTTGCTTTGGATATGTCACTTTTATTGAATGTGAATATTTAGCTTGAAGAGGATAAGTCTATGATCAGTCCAGCACTCTGTGCCACACATTGCCTTCATTATTCTCATATCCTGTCTTTCTTCTTACAATCACATGGTCTATTAAATGACAATGTTTGCTATGAGGATGCATCCATGATGTTTTATTGTATTTAGGTAAGTGGAAGACAGTGTTAGTGATGAGAAGGTCATGTCACAAGTCTTCAGTAGTAAGCGACCAATGCTTTTGCCGTTTCCAACTCCATTCCCCCCAAGGACTCCTGGCCATGCCTGGTAGTCTGAGCCTCCTCTAGCATCAAAGTCCCCCAGAATTATAAGCCTGTCCTCTTTTGGTTCATTGATGATAAGAGTCTCCTGGACTTTATAAAGTTTTCCTGCAAGTGGCAATCACACTGTCATGAGTCTATTACTCACTCCTTTTGGTGAGCATACACATTTGTTGACTAGATTTTGTTTGCAAAATCTACACCAGTTTTGCCATGCCCCTTCGCTGCAACCAATCCAGAAAAAAAATTGTAAGCTTTGACTTCAGTATGCAGGCCTTCATTTGCCAATCTTGTTTCCCTCAGGGCTGCTATTTGGATGAGATATCTGCTGAGTTCTCCCACAACAAGAGGTGTTCATCTTTCAGGCCTACTGGATTTTGTGTTGTCTATAAGTGTGCACACATTCCACGTACTGATAGTGAGTGCAATCATCTTTGCAGGTTTTGTACATTTGTGTGTGTGTGTGTGTGTGTTTCAACCACAGGGTGGGATCCCTGTTGCCATGGTAATTAGGAAAGGGTTGGGTAAGCAGACAATATTTAGGGCACCTTTTCTAGCCCCTTCCTCACACCAGGAGGTGAACAGTGTCATCCTCAAAAGGCTGCTCAGACACTGAGGGGGCTGCTAAATCCCACTGCTGCTTCCAGGGAGAAGACAATCTTATGGCCTGGGCTGCTTATATGTAGGATTGTGACTATAACTCCCAGCCATACCTGCTGCCTTGTTACTTGCCAGTCACCATAGCACGTTGTGATTAGACACAAATAGTAATATGGTATGGGTGATATCTTTTGATTTGTGTATAAATTGTACTTAAATAAAGCAAAGTAGCACAAAGTCATTGGCCTCACTCTCTCTTCCAGAGTCATTACAGTCTCAGTGGCAGGACACAGTCAAGATGACTGGTGATGGATCGAGATGCAGTTGATGAGCTTGGCATCTTTGTTGTCTAACTGAGCTCTAAGCACTCCACAGGGCCTACTTTAGCTGCCTTAATGGTTGTTGGAACAAATTGTTCTCATCTGCCCATTGCACCAAGGGAAATCTTCCAATGCTTGGGGTAGACACCCTTCTAATTCATCAACTGGTTTGAGACCCCTCAGTTACCTTTAATCTGGTTTATCTCATTTGCTGAAATGGTTTGCCTTGGTGTGGCTGTTGAGCACACTACAGCTTCTTGGAGCCACAAGGGAGAGTTAGGTGGATCAGGTGGTCACCAAAGGTGGAGAGCAGCCCTGAAAATGGCTCAGCAGCCCTCACAGCAGACTTACTAGTCTTCCCTGAACACACCCTGTGTCCCTTCCACATATACATATATGCACACATATAAATATACATATACACCCATATGTGTGTATGTATGAATTACGGTGGTTAAATAATAGTGAACAAACATTTGAAAGAATAATAGAAAAAAAGGCTAAAGACATAGAAGAAACCTTGAACCATATGAATACAAAATAAAGGTGAGGAAAACAGTGGTATGTACTAATTTATTCACCATCTCTTTGATTTATGCAAAATCTGTATGAATTTTCCTTTTATGAATTTAGGGAATCCATCTTTATGGAGTTAGTAAAGAACAAGTAGTCTTTCATGAGGAATATGTAATAATGGACCACATTTATTTCTGTTTGATTTTTAACTTAAAAAGGTAGAGAATGTAAGATCTCATTTTATTTCTTGTTTATTGACTCAAAACAAATACAAACAAATCACCTTGCACTTAGGTAGAACAAAACACCATCCTATTTTTTAAGCAACAATACATCTCCAGTAAATAAATAAAGGTCATTCAAGATTACTTGGAAAATATAAAAAGAGAAATAAACATGTTTTTGACTCATAACAAATCTTGAGAGGCATAAAGCATTGAAAAAGCATCCTTGGATAGGGAAATATGCTTTGGTTTGAGAAAACAAATGGGTAGTGAGGCAAAAAACCTAAAAGAAATTTTACTTCCTTTTCAGAAAGCAATGGTCATCTTTATTTGATTGCAATTCCTGGAGAATGAGGTACAAAGTGGGGATGTGGTTGAAGTTATAAAGAGCTAGATATCTCCGGCAGCAGGGAAGAGTCTGATTACTTACACATGTTTTGTTATTGGCTAGATACACCCAATAAGGTGAAGTTTTCATCAATTTTCTCATCATTCAAGACATATCAGGCCCCAGAGAAGAGTTTCATGATCTTTGGAGGTTCTATATGAAGGATGGTCCTCCAGGTGACAATCAAAGGGCAAGCAGCAAGGCAGATGGAAGAGAAAAAAAACCTGACTTCTGGTTCTACTTTTGGTGCCCAGGAAAATCATTTAACTTCTTTGTTTCATTTATTATAGATTTAGGATAAGGATATTTGCTAGCTATTCCCAGAGACATCATTAAAATAATCTCTGTAAAACGACCCCATTAGTCACATTGTAAATAATTAGAACCAAAGGGGGAAAACATGAGAAAGAGGAAATGAAAAATAAAATAAAAGAGAAAATAGTATGGTTCAATCTTCATTAAGACCCCATAGTTCTTTCTCTGGAAATGGATAGCATTTTCCATCATGAGTCTATTGGAACTGTCTTAGATCCTTGTATTGCTGAGAAGAGTTAAGTCTATCAAGGTTGGTCATCTCACAACGTGGCTGTTACTGTGTACTATGGTCTCCTGGTTCAGCATCAGTTCATGCAAGACTTTTCAGGTTTTTCTGAAGTCCACTTGCTCATTAGTTCTTATGGAACAAAAATATTCCATTACATTCATGTATCACAACTTGTTCAGCCATTTATCTATTGATGGTTATCCCCATAATTTCCAATTCTTAGCCATCACAAAAAAGAGCTACTATAAATATTTTTTTGTCCCTATGGGTGCTTTTCCCATTTTCATGATCTCTTTTTGAGTATTTCTGAGTCAAAGCCACAGTTTTATAGCCCTTGGGGAATAGTTCCAAATTGCTCTCCAGAATGTTTGGATCAGTTCACAGCTTCACCAATGATTCATTGGTGTTCCAATTTTCCAAAATCTTCTCTAACATTTATTATTTTCCTGTTTTTTCATGTTAGTCAATCTAATAGGTGTGATGTGGTACTTCAGAATTATTTTTAATTAGCATTGCTATAATCTATAGTGTTTTAGAACATTTTTCCATATAACCATATGTAGCCTTAATTTCTTCCTCTGAAAACTTCTTATTCTTATCCTTTGATCATTATTCAACTGGGGAATGACTTGTATTATTATAAATTTGGCTTAGTTCTCTACGTATTTTAGAAATGAGGCCTTTATCAGAGAAACTGGCTTTAAAAATTGTTTCCAAGTTTTCTACTTTCTTCTAATCTTGGTTGCATTGGCTTTGTTTGTACAAAATCTTTTCAATTTAATGTAATCGAAATTATCCATTTTGCATTGTATAATGCTGTTTATCTTGTTTGATCATAAAATTCTTCTATTCTCCACAGATCTCACAGGTAAACTATTCTCTTAATTTGCTTATAGTCTCACCCTTATTTCTAAATCATGTACCCATTTTGAAATTCTCTTGCTGTAGAGTATAAGATGTTAGTCTATGCCTTGTTTCTGCCACAATATTTTCCAGTTTTCCCAGCAGTTTTTGTTAAATAGTGAGTTCTTATCACAGAAGCTGGAGGCTTTAGGTTTATCAAACAGTAGATCGTTATAGTCATTGTTTACTGTGTCTTGTGTTCTAACCTATTCCACTGATCCACCACTCTATTTCTTAGCCAGTACCCAGTAGTTTTGATGATTGCTGCTTTATAATACAATTTTAGAACTGGTATGGTTAGGCCACCTTCCCTGGCAGTTCTTTTCCTTATTTCCTTTGACATTCTGAGACGTTTGTTCTTCCAGATGAATTTTACTATTTTTTCTAACTCTATAAAATGATTTTCTGGTAGTTTGATTGGTATGGCATTGAATAATTAATTTAGGTAGAATTGTCATTTTTATTATATTAGCTCAGCCCACCCATGGGCAATTGATGTTTCTCCTGTTATTTAGATCTTACTTTATTTGTGTGGAAAGTGTTATGTAATTGAATCCCTATAGTGTCTGGGTTTGTCTTGACATGTACACTGCTAAATAGTTTATATTGTCTACAGTAACTTTAAATGGAATTTCTCTTTTTATCTCTTGCTGTTGGGCTTTGTTAGTACTATACAGAAATACTGATGATTTATGTGGGCTTATTTTATATCCTGTAACTTTGCTGAAGTTGTTAATTATTTCAAGTAGTTTCCAATTGATTCCTTAGGATTCTCTGTGTTTACCATAATATCATCTGCAAAGAGTGATAGCTTTGTTTCTTCATTGCTTATTCTAATTACTTCAATTTCTTTTTTCTTCTCTTGTTGCTATAGCTAAAACATCTAGTACAATATTGAATAACAGTGGTGAAAATGAACATCCTTGTTTCACTTCTGATCTTACAGGAAATGCTTCTACCTTAAGCCTCTTACATATAATGCTTGATGATGGTTTTAGATAGATGCTACTTAAAATTTTATTGAAAACTCCATTTACTCTTATGCTATTTTTTAATTGTGACTTTTGTTCTTTTAATTTTTTAAAATTTATTTATTTGTTTTTAGTTTTCAACATTCACTTCCATAAGCTTTTGTTTTCAATTTTCCTCTCTTCCCTCTCCTGCCTTCTCCCCAAGATGGCATGCAATCTGATATAGGCTCTATATGTACATTTATATTAAACATATTTTCACATTAGTCATGTTGCAGAGAAGTATTAGAACGAATGGGAGCAGCCACAAGAAAGAGAAGACAAAACAAAGCAACAAAAGAAAAAAGAGTCAATAATATGCTTCAAACTACATTCAGATGTCATATTTCCTTCTTTGGGTGTAGATAGCATTTTCAATCAAGAGTCTTTTGGAGCTGCATTGCTGAGAAGAGCCGAGTCCATGAAAGTTAGTCATCACACAACCTGGCTGTTATTGGGTACTCTCTAGTGTTTTTTTTTAATTGTAATGAGTGCTGTATTTTGTCAAAAGTTTTTTTTTTTTTTTCCTGCAGCTATTGTGATACTCACAAGATTTTTTTTAATATTGTTATTGATATGGTCAATTATGATTATATTTTCCTAATATTGAACCAGCCCTGCTTTCTTCATATAAGTTCCACCTGGTCAAAGCATATAATCCTCATGATAAGTTGCTGTAATCTATTTGCAAAAAATTTATTTAAAAGTTTTGCATCAAAATTCATTAGCAAAATTAGTCTATAATTTTCTTTCTCTGTTTTGACTTTCTGGTTTAGGTATCAGCAACTTATTTGCATCATAGAAAGAATTTGGAAGGACTCCTCCATTTTTCAAATCTGTTTATGTAGTATTGTAATTATTTGTTCTTTAAATGTTAGTTTGAAATCACTTGTGAATCCATCTGATACTAAAGATTTTTCTTAGGGAGCTTATTGATGGCTTGTTCAATTACGTTTTTTTCTGTATTAAGGCTATTTAAGAATTTAAATTCCTCTCTGCTTAATCTGGGCAATTTATATTCTTGTAAATATTCATCCATTTCATTAAAATTGTCATATTTCTTGTGATACAATTGGGCAAAATAGCTCCTAATTATTGTTTTGATTTCCTTTTCATTTGTGGTGAATTCAACCTTTTCATTTTTGATATTGGTAATTTGGATTTCTTCTCTTTAATCAAATTAACCAAAGGTTTATCTATTTTATTCTTATTTTTTATAAAACCAGATCTTAATGTATTAGTTTAATACTTTTCTTAATTTCAATTTTATCAATCCCTTCTTTGATTTTTATAATTGATAATTTGGTATCTAATGTGGGACTTTTTCCCCCATTTTCTAGCTTTTTCAGTTGCGTACCAAGGTATTGGTCTCTTCTTTCTCTATTTTGTTCATGAAAGTATTGACAGATAGGCTATTTCCTTTAAGAACTGCTTTGGCTGCATCCCATAGGTTTTGGTATGTGGTTCCATTATTGTCATTCTCTTGGATTAAGTTTTTGATTATTTCTATGATTTGTTGTTTGACACACTCATTCTTTATGATGAGATTATTTATTTTCCAATTAAATTTTTGTTTATCTTTTCATGCCATTTTATTACGTGTAATTTTTATTGCATCATTATTTGAAAAGTATGCATTTTATATTTCTGACTTTCTGTATTGTATGGTGAGGATTGTATGCTCTAGTCCAGGGCCAATTTTGTGTACATGCCATATCCCACTCAGAAAAAGGTATATTCCTTTTTATCTCCATTCAAATTTCCCTAGAGGACTACCAGATCTAAATTTTCTGACATTCTAATCACCTCCTTAACTTCTTTCTTGTTTATTTGTGGTTAGATTTATCTAGCCCTGAGAGAAGTTGAGGTCTCCCACTAACATAATTTTACTGTCTACTTCTTCCTGTAACTCACTTAACTTCTCTAATAATTTTGATGCTATGCCAGTTGGTTCATCTATATTTAGTACTGATTAATTCTTGCTTCATTGTTTGTTACCTTTGAGAAGATGCTGTTTCTTTCTTTATCTCATTTAACTAGGTCTACTTTTTTGCTTTTGTTTTTTTTTCTCAGACCAAGATTTCTACCCCTGCTTTTTTTTTTCTTTTTACTTCATCTGAAGCATAATGTATTCTGCTCCAGCCTTTTATTTACTCTGGGTGTATCATTCTGCTTCATATTTGTTTCTTTTTAAAAAAATATATTTATTATTAGTTTACAATATTCAGTTCCACAAATTTTTGAGTTCTAAATTGTATCCCCCTTCCTCTCCTTCCCCTTCACCCCCCAAATGGCATGTAATTCAATATAGGTTCTACGTATATCTTCACATTAAACTTATTTACACAATGGTCAAGTTGTAAAGAAGAATTATAACCAATGGAATGAATCATGAGAAAGAAACAAAACCAAAAAAGGAGAAAAAAAAGAGAGTAAATTGTTTGCCTCCATCTGCATTCAGACTCCAGAATTCTTTCTCTGGATGGGTATAGCTTTTTCCATCATGAGTCTTTTGGAGTTGTCTTAGAACCTTGCATTGCTGGGAAGAGCCAAATCTATCAAAGTCAGTCATCAAAGATATCATGTGTCTGTGATTGTGAATAATGTTCTCTCTTTTCTGCTCCCCTCACTCAGCATTAAATCACATCAGTCTTGCCAAGTTAATTCGAAGTCCGTATTCTCCTCATTTCTTATAGCACGATCGTATTCCATTACATTCGTATTCCACAACTTGTTTGGCATTCCATATTTGATGGGCATCCCCTTATTTCCAATTCTTTGCCACCACAAAAATTGCCGCTCTAAATATTTTTTGTACATATGGGTCCATTTCCTACTTGAGTGATCTCTTTGGGTTAAAGCCGTAGAAGTAGTATGGCTGGGGGTATGCACATTTTTTATAGCCTTTTGGACATAATTCCAAATTGCTCTCCAGAATGCTTGAAACATTTCACAATGCCACCAACAATGCAACAATGTTCCTATTTTCCCACATCCTCTCTAGCATTTATCATTTACCTGTTTTGTCATGTTAGCCAATTTGACAGGAGAGTTGTGGTACCTAAGAGTTGTTTTGATTTGCATTTCTCTAATCGATAGTGATTTAGAGCATTTTTATATAACTATAGATATCTTTAATTTCTTCCTCTGAAAACTGCCTGTTCATATCCTTTGAGCATTAATGAGTTGGGGAATGACTTGTAATCCTACAAATTTGACTCACTTCCCTGTAAATTTGGATATGAGATCTTTATCAGAGACACAGGTTGTAAAGATCCTTTATCAGTTTTCTGTTTCCCTCCTAATCTTTGTTGAATTGGCTTTGTACAAAAATTTTTCAATTTAATATAATCAAAATGATCCATTTTGAATTTTGTGATGCTCTCTATCTCTTGTTTGGTCTTGAAATTCTTCCCTTTTCAGTAAATTTGACAGAGAAACTTTCCTTGCTCTTCCAAATTGCTTATTGTATAAGCCTTTACTCCTAAATCATTAACCCATTTTGACTTTATTTTGGTATACAGTGTAGGATATTGGTCTATACTCAGTTTCTGACATACTATTTTTTCAGGTTTCCCAGCAGTTTCTCTGAAACAGTGAATACATAACCCAGTAGCTGGATTCTTAGGGCTAATCAAAGAGTAGATTGCTGTAGTCATTGACTACTGTGTCTTGTGTACTTAATCTATTCCACTGGTCCACCACTGTTTCTTAACCAGTACCAAGAAGTTTTGATGCCTGCTGCTTTATAATACAGTTTAATATCTGGTATGGCTAGGCTACCTTCCCTAGAATTTCTTTTCATTAATTCCCTTGATATTCCGGACCTTGCATTCCTCCAGATGAATTTTGCTTTTATCCAGATCTTTAAAATAATTTTTTGGTAGTTTGATTGGGATGGCACTGGTAAGTCAAATAATTTGGGTAAAATTGTCATTTTTATTATATTAGCTCAGTCTAACTACAAGAAACTGATGTTATTCCATTTAGATCTGACTTTATTTGCATGAAAAGCATTTTGTAATTGTGTTCATATAGGCTCTGGGTTTGTCTTGGCAGGTAGACTCCTGAATATTTTACAGTGTCTTCAGAATTTCTCTTTCTATCTCTTGCTAGTGGGCTTTAATAGTAATATATAGGAATGCCAAGGATTTATGTGGGTTTGTTTTATGTCTTGCAACTTTGCTAAAGTTGTTTATTATTTAAAGTTTTTTTTTACTTGATTCTCTAGGGTTCTCTAAGTATGTCATCATATCATCTGCAAAGAGTGATAATTTAGTTTCTTCTTTGCCTATTCTAGTTCCTTCAATTTTTTTCTTCTCTTATTGCTAAAGCTGTCCTTTACCAAACTGAATAATAGAGGTGATAATGGACATCCTTGTTTCACTCCAGATCTTACCGGGAATGTAACTAGCTTAGCCCCATTACATATAATTCTTGCTGATGGTTTTAGGTAGATGCTACTTAAATTTGAAGGAAGACTTCATTTACTCCTATGCTTTCTAGTGTTTTTAATAGAAATTGGTATTGTATTTTGTCAAAAGATTTTTCTGCATCTAATTAGATAATCACATGGTTTCTGTTAATTTTGTTGTTGGTATGATAAATTACATTCATATTTTGCCTAGTATTGAACCAGCTTTGTATTGCTGGAATAAATTCTACCTGGTCATAGTGTATTATTCTCATGATAAGTTGCTGTGATCTTTTTGGTAATATTTTAAAATTTTTGCATCAATGTTCATTAGGGAAATTGATCTATAATTTTCTTTCTCAGTTTTGACTCTTCCTGGTTTAGGTATTAGTACCATATTTGTGTCATACAATTAATTTGGTAGGACTCCTTCTTTACCTAATTTCCTAAATAGTCTATAAAGTTCGGGAATTAAGTGTTCTTTAAATGTTTAATAGAATTCACTTGTCAATCCATCTGACCCTGGAGATTTTTTTCCATGGAGTTCATTGACGGCATGTTGAATTTAATTTTCTAAGATGGGGTTATTTAGGTATTTTACTTCCTCTTTTGTTAATCTGGCCAATTTATATTTTTCTAAATATTCATCCATTTCCCTAAGATTATCCATTTTATAGGCATACAATTGGGCAAAGTAATTGCTAATTATTGTTTTAATTTCCTCTTCATTGGAGGTGAATTATTCCTTTTCATTTTTGATACTGCTAATTTGGTTTTCTTCCTTCTTTTTTTAAAATCGAATTGACCAAAGGTTTATCGATTTTATTGTTTTTTTTATAAAACCAGCTCTTAGTTTCTTTTATTAATTCAATAGTTTTTTTGAATTCAATTTTGTTAATCTCTCCTTTGGTTTTCAGTTTTTCTAATTTGGTATTTATGTGGAGGTTTACACTTTGTTCTTTTTCTAGTTTATTTTTTGTTTTGTTTTTTTTTTTTGTTTTTGTTTTGTATTTTTTTTTTTTTTGGTGCATGCCTGATATCTTGGCACTGATATTTTTTTTTTCTCTATTTGATTCATGTAAGTATTCAGAGATATAAAACTTCCCCTAAAAACTGCATTCACTGCATTCCATAAGTTTTGGCATGTTGTTTCATTATAATCATTCTCTTGAATGAAAGTATTGTTTCTATGATTTGTTGTTTGATCCACTCATTCTTTAAGATTAGGTTATTTAGTTTCCAGTTAGTTTTTAATCTGTCTTTCTATGGCCCTTTATTATAAATAGTTTTTATTGCATTGTGATCTGAAAAGGATGCATTGACTATTTCTGCATTTCTGCACTGGACTGTGAGTTTTTTATGCCCTAGGACAAGGTCAATTTTGTGTATGTGCCATATTCCTTTCTATCCTCACTCAGTTTTCTCCAGAGGTCTGTCATATCTACCTTTTCTAAAATTCCATTCACCTCCTTAACTTCTTTCCTGCTTATTCATCAAGTTCAGAGAGGGAAAGGTTGAGATCTCCCACTAGTATAGTTTTGCTTTCTATTACTTCTGCTAACTCCCTTAACTTCTCCTCTAAGAATTTTGATGCTATACCACTTGGTGCATTTATTTTAAGTAATGATATTACTTCATTGTATATGGTGCCTTTTAGCAGGATATAGTGTCCTTCCTTATCTCTTTTAAATAGATCTATCTTTGCTTTTGCTTTGTCTGACATTAGGATTGCTAGCCTTGCTTTTTTTTGTTTTTACTTCAGGTGAAGCATAATATATTGTACTTCAGCCTTTTACCTTTACCCTGTGTGCATCCCTATTTAAAGTGTTTCTTGTAAACAATGTATTGTAGGATTTTGGTTTTTAATCCATTCTGATATCTACATTTAAGGGGAGAGCTCATCATATTCAAATTCACAATTATGATTACTCTCTGTGTCTTTTTTTCCATCTTATTTCCCTGTAACAACAATGCTGCTTGCAGCTGCTATGAAGGTGTAACACCAACAACACCAGTACGCAGGGGGATGCTGGCACAGGTACTTTGATCTACTTTTCTAATGAAAACAACTTAAGGGGTTTACAATCTTGCTTTAAATACATACATATATAGATAGATAGATAGATAGATAGATAGATAGATAGATAGATAGATACACACACACATATATATGTATGTATGTATGTATACACATATACACATGCATATACACACATATATATGTATATGCATATGCATATATATGCATATATGTATATGTGTGTGTGTGTGTATATATATATATATATATATATATATATATATATATATATATATATATATATATTTCATTCACTTAGTTAAGGGGAAAAAGTCAGCAACCTGAACTTCAGAGAAAATACAAACAGAAATAACATAAACAGAACAAATAACACAAATTAGCACACAGGGGTTCTAGCCTTCTGTCCATAACAATGCATATATAATTGCCAGAGAGAGAAGCACCAACATGTGGATTTTCAAAGCTGGAGTGCTCCTTAACGGCTACACAGAATCTTTTCTGGAAAAATCAAAGGAATGTCCTTCCGATGTGAGAGCCCCTAAAACAAAATATCAACCTCATATATATGTATATATACATATGTATATATATATATGTATATATATATATATGTATATATATACATATATATATGTGTATATATATATATATATAACTTGGGCTTTCTTGTGCCTCAAGCAGGTCATCAAAGACTCAATTAAAGATTCAATCAAAGATTTTTAATTGAAATAAAGGCAAAGCTCAATCAGCAGTTGTTGATTATCTTAGTGCAGAGAATCACTCCAAAAGAAAAAAACATCAAAAAGTCCCACCCTGCTTGCCATTATGTTCACCTGCCTCTTTTCATGTTTTTATTTATCCCTTCTCACTTCCACTCCTAAAAAGTGTTTTGTTTTTGACAACCACCTCTCTCCATATTCCCTCCCTTATTTTGCCCCCTTATCTTACCCTTTTTCCTCACTACTGCTTCCCTCCTTTCTAACCCTCCCCTCTTTTCTTTTCTTTTTCTGTTCCTATTGCCTGTAGGGCAAGTTTGATTTCTATACATAACAGAATATGTTATTGCCCCCTTGAACCAAATCTGATGAGAGTAAAGCTCAAACACTGCTCTTCTCCCTCCCTTCTTTCCTTCTACTATAATGTTTTTGTACCTCTTCATGTGATGTAATTTACCCTTTTCTGCCTCCTCCTTATCTCTTTTCCCATTACAATCCCTTTATATCTCTCAATTTTTTATCATCACATCAGTTAATTTATACCCACCCTCTGTCAATGTATATCCCCATTCTTAAAATGAGCAAATGTCATCCTCCCATATAAGAATGTACACAATTTGCCCTGGTTGAATAACAAGATTTTTTCCCTGTTTACCTTTTTATGCCTCTCTTGAGTCTTGCATTTGAAGATCAAATTTTCCATTGACCTCTGGCCTTTTCATCAAGAAGGTCTGCAATTACTTTATTTCATTGAATATCCATATCCTTGCCTGAAAGATTATGATCAATTTTGCTGGATAGTTGATCCTTTGTTGTAGCCCAAACTGCTTTGTCTTTCATAAAATCATATTCCAACCCCTCTGATCTTATTTTTTCTTTTTTTTTCTTTAATATATTTAGTTTTCAGCATTGAATTTCATAAGACTTTGAATTACAAATTTTCTCCCCATTTCTACCTACCCCCACCACTCCAAGATGGCATATATTCTGGTTGCCCTGTTCCCCAGTCTGCCCTCACTTCTGTTACCCTACTCTCCTCCCATCCCCTTTTCTCTTCCTTTCTTTAAGGCAAGATAAATTTCTATGCCCCATTGCCTGTATATCTTATTTTCTAGTTGCATGCAAAAAAACTTCTTTTTTGTTTTTCAGCATCTATTTTTAAAACTTTGAGTTCCAAATTCTCTCCCCTCTTCCCTTCCCACTGACCCTCCCTCCCTAAGTCAAGCAATTCAACATGGACCACATGCATATCATTATGTATAACCCTTCCAAAATACTCATGTTGTAAAAGACTAACTATATTTTGCTTCTTCCTAACCAATTCTCCTTTATTGAATTTTCTCCCTTGACCCTGTCCCTTTTCAAAAGTGCTTGTTTTTGATTACATCCGTTCTCTCATCCCCCCCTTCGTTATCTTCTTCCTCCTTTCCTGTGGGGTAAGATACTCAATTGAGAATGTATGGTATTCCCTCCTCAGGTCAAATCTGATGAGAGCAAGATTCACTCATTCCCCCTCACCTGCCTTCTCTTCTCTTCCTACAGGTCTGCTTTTTCCTGAGACTTTTATGTGAGATAATTTGCCCCATTCTATCTCTCGTTATCTCCCTCTCTCAATACATTCCTCTCTCATCTCTTAATTTGATTTTATTTCTTTTAGATATCTTCCCTTCATCTGCAACTCACCCTGTGCCCGCTCTCCCTCTCTCTCTCTCCATATACATATACATATATATATATATATATATATGTATGTATATGTATATACACACACATACATATATACATACATACACACTCACATATACATATATATACATAAACACACACACACATATATATATACACACACACATATATATATGTGTATATATATATATATATATACATATATACACATATATATACATATTCCCTTCAGCTAACATAACACTGAGGTGTCATGAATCATACACATCATCTTTCCATGTAGGAATGTAAAAAGTTCAACTTTAGTAAGTCCCATGCAATTTCTTTTTTTTCTTGTTCTTTTTCTTGATTACCTTTTCATGCTTCTCTTGATTCTTGTGTTTGAAAGTCAAATTTTCTATTCAGCTCTGGTCTTTTCACTGAGAAAGCTTGAAAATCCTCTATTTTATTTAAAATCCATATTTTGCCTTGGAGCATGATACTCAGTTTTGCTGGTCAGGTAATTCTTGGTTTTAATCCTAGCTCCCTTGACCTTGGGGAATATCGTATTCCAAGCCCTTTGATCTCTTAATGTAGAAGTTGCTAGATCTTGGGTTATTCTGATTGTGTTTCCACAATACTCAAATTGTTTCTTTCTGGCTGCTTGCAGTATTTTCCCCTTCACCTGGAAACTGGAACTTGGCAACAATATTCCTAGTAGATTTCTTTTTGGGATCTATTTGAGGAGGCGATTGGTGGATTCTTTCAATTTCTATTTTGCCCTGTGTCTCTAGACTATCCGGGCAGTTCTCCTTGATAATTTCTTGAAAGATGATATCTAGGCTCTTTTTTGGATCATAGCTTTCAGGTAGTCCAATAATTTTTAAATTATCTCTCCTGGATCTATTTTCCAGGTCAGTGGTTTTTCTGAAGAGATATTTCACATTGTCTTCCATTTTTTCATTCCTTTGGTTCTGTTTGATAATATCTTGATTTCTCATCAGGTCACTAGCTTCCACTTGCTCCAATCTAATGTTTAAGG
>CM053623.1:273107145-273123575 GCA_028646595.1 Phalanger gymnotis
GCATCTTTCTCATTTCTCTTCCCAATTTTTCCTCTACTTCTCTAACTTGCTTTTCTAAATCCTTTTTGAGTTCTTCCATGGCCTGAGACCAGTTCATTTTTTTCTTGGAGGCTTTTGTTGTAGGCTCTTTGACTTTGTTGACTTCATCTGACTGTATGTTTTGGTCTTCTTTGTCACCAAAGAAAGATTCTAGAGTCTGAGACTGAATCTGGGTGTGTTTTCCTTGCCTGGCCATGTTCCCAGCCAACTCATTTGACCCTTGAGTTTTTCAGCGGGGTATGACTGCTTGTAGACTAAAGAATTCTATGTTCCAAGCTTGGGCGGTTGCACCAGTTCTGCCACACCAGCACTCCTTCTTCCACAAGAACCCCTAACCCAGATTGGACTTAGATCTTCAGCAGGCTCTTCACTCCTGCTCTGATCAGCCACTTAATTCCTCCCACCAGGTGGGCCTGGGGCCAGAAGCAACTGCAGCTGTAGTTCTGTAGCTGCTCCACCCCTCTGCCTCCAGGGCAGTGGCTGAACAGCAAACTCCGTGTCCTCAGCAGCTTTTCCCACTAACCTTCTTTGTTGTCTTTGATGTTTGTGGGTTGAGAAGTCTATTAACTGCCACAGCTCACTGATTCAGGACTCTAGGGCATGCTCCACCCGACTCCTGGTCTGGTTGGTCTGTGCCTACACTTAGCTCTGCTCTGCTCCTCTCCGCTCCCAGATCCGTGTGGGATAGACTTTACCCAGAGACCATCCAAGCTGTCCTGGGCTAGTGTCCTGCTTCCCTTTGCTGTTTTGTGGATTCTGCAGTTCTTCTCTGTTGTCTTTGGTGTTTGTGAGTTGAGAAGTCTGGCAACTGCCACAGCTCACTGATTCAGGGTGCTAGGGCATGGTCCGCCCGGCTCCTGGTCTGGTTAGTCGGCTTTGCTCCACTCCACTCTGTTCCCAGCTCTGTGCAAGACAGACCTTACCCAGAGACCATGCAGGCTGTCCTGGGCTGGAGCCCTGCTTCCCTCTGTTATTTTTTGGGTTCTGCAGTTCTAGAATTGCTTCAGGGACATTTTTTATAGGTTTTTGGAGGGACTTGGCGGGGATCTCTCACTAGTCCCTGCTTTCTAGCTGCCATCTTGTCTCTGCCCCAGCCCTCTGTTCTTTTAACATAGAAGCTGCTAGGTTCCGTGTGATACTGACTAGTTCCACAGTCTCTGAATTATTTATTTCTGGCTGCTTGCAGTATTTTTCCTTGACCTCATTATTCCTGAATTTGGCTACAATATTCTTTGGAGTTTTCAAGTTGGAATCTTTTTTAGGGGGTGACTGGTGGATTCTTTTGATGGCTATTTTACTCTTTGGTTCCAGGACATCAAGGCAGTTTTCCTTAATGATTTCTTGGAAGATCCTGTCCAACATCATTCTTTCATCATGGCTTTCAGGTGACCAATAATTCTTAGATTATATTTCTAGCATCTATTTTCCAGGTCGGTTGTTTTTTCCAATGAGATATTTTACTTTTTCTTCTATTTTTTTTTCATTCTTTAGAATTTGTTTGACTGATTCTTGATACCTCATAGTCATTAGCTTCTATTTGCCCAATTCTAATTTTTAACAAATTATTTTCTTCCTATAGCTTTCACATCTCTCTTTCCATTTGGTCATTTTTTTTTACTTTTCAAGGATTCATTTTCTCCTGTTAGGTTCTGTAGTTTTTCTTTTACCTCTCTAATTTAGCTTTTAAAATCTTCCTTCAGTTCTTCCAGGAATGCTTTTTGGGATTGAAACCAGATCATGTTCCCTTTTGAGGTTTCAGATGTGGGTATAGTGTTAATGTTGTCCTCTTCTGAATTAGTATTTTGAGCTTCTCTGTCCCCATAATATGATTCAATGCTTTTTTTTTTTTTTTTTTTTACTTTTCTAGCTTGCTTCTTCATGGTGGTTGCTATTTTTCCTGGCTTTCAAAGTTGATCTCCACTTGTGGGGCCCAGAGGTCTCTGTACCAAACTTCTTGTGGTGGGAGCTAGTGGCCTGGTCACAGGCTTTGTGTGCTGTGGCCTCTGCTTTTCTCTGCTAGAAGCTATATCCTGCTGCAGCTCACCTGGTGCTGACCTGCCACTGGCATGTGTGTTCAAGGACTGAGCCCTGGTGAAGTCTTTCTGAGTTTCCCTGGGGTTACACTGAAGCTCACAGTGTGTGGTGTGGGGGAAGAGTGGTCTGGCTACTGGAAGTCTCCTCTTAGCCTAGGGCTGTGCTATTTAGCAGAGGTGGCCTCAGCTGTTGGTCTGTGCTGGTGTCTTCCAATTCCCTCAGCTGTGGGATGGCATGCCTGGGGTCCTGTTGTTGGTGCTTCCTGGCCCCACCCCCTTGGGACTCAGGAACTCCATCTCATCTGCTAAGGTGGAGCCTGCTTTAATGCCTACCTTCCTGCACTGGTCTCCTTCTGTCACTGCAAGAAAGGGTTTCCCTAGCTTCCTGAGCTAGAAGACTATTGAACTCCCACTTCTGGCTCCTCTATTCTGGGGTTTCTTCTAGGCAGTATTCTCTGGGTTACTGAAAGTCAGTAAGTTAGAGTTTACTCATTCATCATGGTTCCCAGAAGCTCAAGAAGGTGAGTTTCAAACCTTTAGACTGTGGCCTGATAGCCTCAGGAGTAGCTGCTGATGCTGCCACATGCTCTGTGCTTTTATCTCACATAGCTCTGACAGACTCCTGTCTTGTGCTTCAAGGCTTGGGGATCACTACAGCAGCCAGAGGGCTGGGCTTGCTCCCATTCTGGTATGGTGCTCAGCACTTCCCCAGCCCAGTGAAACAGATCGTTCTTGTTGACTTTCTGGACTCTCCTGGCTTGGAAATCTGCCACACTCTATCTCCTAATGGATTTTACCTCTTTCAGATCTGTTCAGATTAATTTCTCAAGAGGTATATTAAGGAATCTGTGAGGGAGCTCAGACATGTCCCTGCTTTCACTCCTCCATCTTGGCTCCACACCCTCTTCATATATGTTTCTTGTAAACCACATATTGCTGGATTATGGTTTTTAATCCATTCTCATATCTGCTTCCAATTTATGGTAGAGTTCAGCCCTTTCACATTCACAGTAATGATTATTGTCCCTTTCTTTCTATCCTATGACTACATTTATCCTTTTCTCTCTCCTTTCCCCCCTTTCCCTCCTCACAAGTGTTTTGCTTCTGATCACCTCCTCCCTCAATTTGTCCTCCCTTCTTTCAGCCCCCTCCCTTTTACTTCCCGTCTCTTGCTATTTCTTCCCTTCCTTCTTTCTACTCCCTCTTTTCTTTTCCCTTTCTCCTCCTACTTTCTATAGAGTAAGATGTTTTTTATTCCCAAGTGAGTATGTGTGTTATTCCCTCTTTGAGTCAAATCAAATGAGTAAGGTTCCAACAATTCTCATCTTCCTCCCTTCTTTCCCTCTACTGTAATAGGTCTTTGTGCCTCTTTATGTGATGTAATTTTACCCTTTTCTGTCTTCACTTTTCCTCTTCTCCCAGTGCTATCATTTTTTTACCCCTTATTTTTTTTGTAATCGTAACATCAAAGTCAATAAATAAGCATACATTCTGTCTATAAACATACCCCTTCTAAATTTTGTAATAAAGATATAATTCTTAAGAGTCACAAGTATCACCTTCCCATATAGGAATGTAAATAGTTTACCCATATTGAATAACATGGCTTTTTTTTTTCTTTCCTTTTTATGTTTTTGTGCCTCTCCTAGGTCAGTTATTTGAAAGTCAAATTTTCTGTTCAGCTTTGGTCTTTTCATCAAGGAGGCTTGGAAGTCCCATATTTCACTGAATTTCTATCCCCTCCCCTCAATTTTTCTGTGGAGTTGATCTTTGGTTGTAATCTAAGTTCTTTTGTCTTCTTTGCCAGAATATCATATTCCAAGCCCTCTAATCTTTTAATTTAGAAGCTGCAAGCTCCTGTGTAATCCTGACTGTTTCCATGATTTTTTTTTTTCCTTTCTGGCTACTTGCAGTATTTTCTCTTGGCTTGGTAATTCTAGAATTTGTCTACAATATTCCTTGGTATTTTCAATTTGGGATCTCTTTCAGGAGGTGATCGGTGAATTCTTTCAATGACTATTTTACTCTCTGTTTCTAGGACTCTTAGGGCAGTTTTCCTTGATGATTTCTTGAAAGATGCTGTCCAGGTTCTTTTTTTGATCACGCCTTTCAGATAGTATAATAATTCTTAAATTATCTCTATCTATTTTCAAAGCCAATTTTTTAATGAAGTATTTTGTGTTTTTTTTCTATTTATTTTATTCTTTTGCTTTTATTTGACTGATTCTTGATGTCTCATAGAGTCATTAACTTCCATTTGCCCAGTTCTAATTTTTAATGAATTATTTTCTCCAATTATCTTTTGTACCTCTTCCATTTGGCCTATTCTGCTTTTTAAGGAGTTCTTCTCAGTGAATTTTTGCACCTTCCTTTCCATTTCTGTTTTTAAGGAAATCTTCCCTGTGGGGGATTTTTGTCCTCCTTTTACATTTGGCTAATTTAAAGAATATTTTTCTTCAGTCATTTTTTTTCCTTCCTTTTCCAAGCTGTTGACTCTCTCTTGCATACCTCTCATTTCTTTTCCCAATTTTTCTTCTACGTCTCTTATTTGCCTTTTAAAATTCTTCTTGAGATTTTCCAAGAAGGCTTTTTAGGCTTGGGACCAATTCATATTTCTCTTACAGGTTTTAGATGTAAGTAATAATGTTGTCATCTTCCACAGTCTCCTTTGTTACCACAGTAATTCTCTATGGTCAGTATTCTTCTCTGCTTCTTGCTCATGGTATGTGCCTGTTTTCCTGGCTCTTAAAGTTGAGCTCTTCTGATGGAACACAGGCGGCACTAGACCAAGCTTCTTATGCTGGGGCTCAGGGGCCTGGACGCTAGTTTTGTGTGCTGGGGCCTCAGGTACTGGCAGCTGGGGACTTAAGGGACCTGAAAGCTTAAGCAGACCTGAACTAGTGGTGTTTTCTGACATATGCCGACATCAGGTGGGGTTTTTCTGCATTTCCCTAGGGTTGCACTGACACACCGAGAAGTTTGGCCCCTGGAGTACACCTGCTTGTCTGGGGTGCACCAGAACACAAGGAGGCCTGACCTCTGGAATATATTTAGCCACCTGTTTCTACCCTGAATCATACGGAGGTCCACTGTTTGGGGGACACCTGCTCACCTGGGGCTGTGCCAGTGCATGTGGTGGTTCTCTGAATGAGCCTGACAGATCTTCTGGCCATGCTAAGGCATGTGGTGCATTCTGGTGTTGGCACTTGCCTTCTCCACCACCCTGGTCCTCAGGTTCTCCAACTAGTTTGCTGAGGTGAGCCTTGACACAGGCTTCCTGGGACACTCCCAGTTTTCAAACATGTTCCCCTTTTCCCTTAGTGAAACAAAACTTTACGGTGATCCTCCAAATTTCCCAGGCAAAGAGACTGCTCCATACCATCCTTCTGCTGGCTTAATTGTTCCAGGATTTTTCCTGGGTTGATATTTTTCTGGTTTTGTAGGTGGTCACAAAGGGAAAGTGAAAGCAACTTACTTCTTACTCCACCTTCTTGGCTTCCAGAAGTCCAGTTTGGTCATTTCTAAAAGAGTAAAATAGTATAATGGGAAGAGCAATAGATTTAGTCTCAGAAGTTGTTCAAGCCTAATTCCTAGCTGTATTGTTACTGCCATGGGAAAACCATGTAAATATACTGGTTAAAATTGCTTAGCTGCAAGTGGGTTAGGAAGGTCACCTTTTCCCCTTGTTATTTTGTATTTTGTTGGTATAGTGGAGTTTGTGGTAGCAGTGGAGAGAGAATTCTCCTCACACTTCCAAGGAAGAAAAGAATGCTTGTGGTCATTCACAGAACAGAGCAGAGGACAGGAAAGGAGTAAACACATCTCCTTTGATCATACCATATTGGAAGAACTGAAAATTTATAGGTCCCTAGAAGGATCTCTGAAACCAGCTGCACACTTGTGACAGTACATGCTCCACCCTGGAAGCAGAGCCCTAACTTAATGAAGAGTTAAAAAGTCAAGTAACTGGCTGGGGAAAATGAGCAAACAATAGTAAAAACCTCCTACTATAGAACCATACTTTGGTGACAAAGAAGATCAAAAGAAGACGACAACAAAGTCAAAGCTCCTACATCCAAAGCTTCCAAAAAAAATGAATTGGTTTTAGGCCATGGAAGAGCTCAAAACAGATTTTTGAAAATCAAGTAAGAGAAGTAGAGGAAAAATTGGGGAGAGAAATGAGAATGATGCAAGAAAATCATGAAAAATGAGTACATAACTTGATAAAGGAGACCAAGAAAAATACTGAAGAAATTAACACCTTAAAAAATTGACTAACCCAAATGTCAAGAGTTCCAAAAAGCCAATGAGGAGAAGACTGCCTGAAAAAGCAGAATTTGCAAAAATGGAAAAGGAAGTCCAAAAGCTCACTGAAGAAAATAAGTCCTTAAAAGTGAAAACAGAACAAATAGAAGCTAATGACCATATAAATCATAAAGAAATTATAAAACAAAAACAAAGAAAAAAACAGAAGACAATGTGAAATATCTCATTGGAAAAACAACTGACTGAAATATAACTTTAAAATGACTGGATTAACTGCAAGCCATGATCAAAAAAGAGCCTAGACATCATCTTTCAAGAAATTATCAAGGAAAACTTCCTTGAGACTCTAGAACCAGAGGGAAAAATAGAAATGGAAAGACTCCACCGATCACCTCTGGAAAGAGATCCCCAAATGAAAACTCTTAGAAACATAATGACCAAACTCCAGAGTTACCAAGTCAAGGAGAAAATATTGCAAGCAGCCACCAGAAAGAAACAATTCAAGTACTGTGGAAACACAATCAGATAATACAAGATTTAGCAGCTTCTACATTAAGAAATCAGAGGGCTTGCAATATGATATTCTAGAGGTCAAAGGAGCTGGGATTAAAACCAAGAATCACCAACCCAGCAAAACTGAGCATAATCCTTCAGGGAAAAAAATGAATATTCAATCAAGCAGAGGACTTTCAAGTATTCTTGATGAAAAGACCACAATTGTATCGAAAAACTGACTTTCAAATATAAGACTCAAGGGAAACATGAAAAGGTAAAGAGAAAAGGGAAATTGTACTGGCCTTATTAAAGTTGAAAAGTTTGCATTCCTGCATTGAAAGATGATATTTGTAACTCAGGACACCTTCCTCAATATTAGGGTAGTTGGAGGAAATACATACATACATACATACATACATACACACACATACATACATATATTTATAGATTGATAGATAGATAGATGAATATGAAAGGATATCTAAAACTAAAATTAAAGGGTGAGAGAGGAATGTACTAGGAGAAGGAGAAAGGGAGAGGTAGAATGGGGTAAATTATCTCACATAAAAGAGGCAAGAAAAAACTTTTACATTGGAGGGGAAGAGAGGGAAGTGAGAGGGAATGAGCAAACCTTAATCTCATCAGATTTGGCTTAAGAAGGGAATAACATACACATTTAACTAGGTATGGAAAACTATCTTATCCTATAGGAAAGTAGAGGGGAAGAGGATAAGAGAGTGGGGATGATAGAAGGGAGGGCAGATTAGAGGAAGAGATAATCAGAAGTAAACATTTTTAGGAAGGACAGGGTTAAAGGAGACACTAGAATAAATTGGCTGCAAGACTTTTTTGTCTTCTCTTTTGGAATGCTGAGATAATCAAGTACCTTTGATGAGTCTTGCCTTTCAAATGTAATGGCAAGTAAAATGGGAGTTTTCCCTGCTCTTTGAGTGCTTCTCAACAGTGAGGTAATCAAGTGCCCCAGGGCCCTGAGACTTTGGCTTTTGGGGGTACATTCATTGAAAAAATGTGGGTGATTAGACTCTGGGTAAGATGTTGAAACTGCCTCCCCCTGGCTTTGTAACCCAGACAGATAGATGTTAGTGCTTCTTTGGTAACTATGTATCGCTATAGATGGAGTGGTTTGTGTTAGTTGATCTATTTATATTGTGATTTCTCTTTGTATTTGCCCTGAAGTTCAGAGGGCTGATCTTTTTTCTCTGAATTAAGTGAATGATAAATGTATGTTTAATTAAACTGAGATTGTTAACCCATTAAGGTTGCTTTCCTTAGAAAAGCAGATCAAAGAACCTGTGTTGGCAGCCCTTCCTGTGAGCTGTTGTTGTTGGTCTTACACAGCCACAGTAGCTGCTAACAACATTGTTGTTACAGATGGAGGGACCTATAGTTAGTCTTTCACAACAGGACTATTATGGAAGTGTTTTGCATGGCTACACATGTATATCTTATATTGTTTACTTGCCTTCTCATTGAGGATTGGTGGGGAGGGAGGAAGGGAAAGAATTTGAAACTCAGTTTTAAAAACAAATATTAAAAATTGTTTTTACATGCAACTGGGAAATAAGATACACAGGCAATGGGGTGTAGAAATCTATCTTGCCCCACAGGAAAATAGAAGGGGAAATGGAAGAGAGAAGGGGGTGGTGTGATAGAAGGGAGGGCAGATTTCAGAAAGGGGTAATCAGAATGCATGCCATCTTGGGGTGGGGGAGGGGAAAGATGGGAAGAAAATTTATAACTCAAAGTTTTGTGTAAGTGAATGCTGAACACTAAATTTAATTAGTTAATTAATTAATTAATCAAATCCAGCCTCAGACACTTACTGGCTATGTAATCTTGGATAAGTTACTAAGTCTGTTTTCCTCAGTTTCTTCCACTCTAAAATGTGGATAATAGGATCTAACTCTTAAGTTCTAATGAGGACTAAATGACATAATTATAAAGTATAAAGTTCTGAGTTCACAGTAAGTAATATATAAACATTGACTGTTACCATCATCATTATGAAGAGAGAGGGGAAAAAAAAGCGCCAGCATAAAACATTACAGTACATTGGATATGGGTGATGATGGAGCAGAGAACATTAAGAAGGAGTGTTAGATGGATAAGAAGAGAACCTAGAGAGATTACTGTCATGAAAACTGATATGAGAATATCCAGGAGGAAAAGGTGATGCACAGTATGAAATGCTACAGAGCAGTTAAAAAGGATGAAATCTTGTGGGGGGGGAACCACTTAATTCATCAATAGATGGATCCTTGGAAATGTTGGAAATAATTTTTAATTGAGTGATGATGTTGGATGTCAGATTGCAAAAAGAATGAAAGGAGAAGAAAATGAAGTAATGAGTGTGGATAATCCTAGGAATTTGGCTGTTAAAAGAAGATGACTGATACCTTGAAGGGGCAGCAAGGTACTTTTTGGGAGAGGTAAAAAGATTTGGGCATGTGCATAGAAACCTATAGTTACTCTCATATAGTGTTACTTTTATTTCTTTTAAAAATATTTTTTGTGGTACTTACATTAAATTAAATTAAATTAAATTCCTCTGTGAGGTGACACATAATGAAAAATCACCAGGAAAACAACTGGTTAAATGTTCGCTTACTCTGAAGGCCTTGAAAGTCTCTAGTATACATCACCTAGATGTCAGGGTCAGGGTCCATTTTATGTTTCATAGACAGCACTTACCACATACAGGTGATGATAAGTGAAGCTTCTTTCTAAATTTATAATTGTCTTATAGGATGCAGCTAGTGGTCAAAGTCTCTACTTAGGAATGGAGCCCTTGGCAACAGAAGATTAGCAAGGCACTTAATATAATTCATTTTTCCCTCTGTATCTATTTTTATTCATAGTAGCTACAGCTATATCGTCTGTTAGGGTTTATGGAGAAAGAAAAAGATATCAGCAAAGCCAAACATGAGGTAATGGGAGTTGAACCTGATTTCAGAAATTGAATAATTCTTCCACTCCCAAATCATGATGATTATCCCACAGGGTAAAAATATGGAAGTAATAGAAAATGCATTTAATAGTTAATTTAACTTTTATACATATTAACTACATTAAGTATGGCTGACTTTAGAGATTATATTTACACATATGTATACATGCATGTATGTACATGTGTTTTTGTTTATGTAAACACAATTTGGAAGTCATCTAAAATCTGTTACATGATTATGTCATATACATATACACTTATATGTATTTATATTATATATATGCATATGGTTGATGTTAAGATTTCAATGCACAAATGGTATATTTTTTCATTTGTTTCTAAATTTAAAATCATTTGAACAATCTGCTGTAAACTAATTTTGTTTAGAGAGAAGTGAATTTTTCTCTTTTCTTGTTAGGTCTCTCCTCTAGAAATTCTCATTTTTTATAAATTCCTGCAAAGTTCAAAATAACCATCCATATTTAGTATATTGATCAATTCATTTATACAATGAGATGGAAAGAGAAGAGACAAAATTTTGTGTCAAAAAATTTCTGCTGACATTTTTGAACTTGAAATATCAGGATTATTTTAGTTTGAGTTATTTTAGCCAAGGAGTTATTATTATTATTATTATTATTATTACTATTATTACTCACAATTCTCCCTGTAAGCACCCAGTGCATCCCTTTCTACTTATAACACAGGTTCTAAAGAAGTTGAGATATATCTTTTCCTATCTTATGCAATCTAAGGGGTCTGTATCATTTGCCAGGTGCTGCAAAAATATAGTCTAAAGCAATATTCTTAAAAATGATCAAGTTAGCTCATTATCTCTAAAATCTCTTCATGAGAAAATAATAATTAGGCATTTAGAAAAAAGAAATTTCATGTTAACATCACAATTAGAAGACAAAGAAGGAGGGGTAAAGAATAGATGGCAGGTTTGATGTCTCTGGTGTTACTAATTAGAATCAGAATATCTTCTAGATTGCACAAAGAAAAAAATGTTTTGATCCATAGGGAAGAAAAGCTATTACCCATACAAATCTATATTGAATATAATTGACCTCTGTCTTGTCTTGTCTTGTCTCCTCCTCCTCCTCTTCTTGCTCCTCCTCCTCTCTGTCTTTGTCTCTGTCTGTCTGTCTGTCTGTCTGTCTGTCTGTCTCTCTCATCCATGAAAAGTAAATGCCACCCTAGAGAATGGAGAAAGAAAAAAGGTAAAATTGAAGTATTTCTTTGTTCCTTGGCCAGCATATTAGAAACTGAATCCTGTGTGAATTATTTCTGTTAGATTAAACACTGCCCAGAAAAAAAACACCAAATTTTTTTCAATCAATGAATTAATCAAAATAAGAACATATTTACCAAAAGTCATGGTGTATTAAACGTCAAAAAGTTACCATTACTATTCTGAATGAATGAGAGTTCCTATCTAAATAAGTCCCACACATACTTTACAAGAATTATGTGACTTCTAAAGTTGTTTTTTTTTTATTCAGCTACAATTAAAAATTGACTCTTCTCTATTTAGTAACTATGCCCTACAATCAGTATGCTTAATATTTGTGTTTGTGCATTATGTACCCTAAGGGCAGCCTGGTGAAACCAATGGATTTTAATAATAATGATTTAAAATGCAATAAAATAAAATTCATTGGACATATAAACATTATATTGAAAACAATGTTAAATTTTTCTCTTCTTCATCAACTCCATGAAATCTATCCAGAAATTCCTTTAAAGTCTTTGGTCACATATTTAAGAACTTCTGCCATCATTCAAGAGACATAGAACTTTTTGAATCATGTGCAAGGTACTTCACAAAAATTCACTGAACTGAACAAAAAAGATGAAAACATTTTCCTGCATTAAATATATTCATACATTTAATTTCAACATGGATGAACATCAGGCAATAGAGATTACTATTAAACAATGAGGGGAAAAGGGCAGTACTCTGTTTTAAGCACATACATGTATGTTTGTGTGTGTGTATGATCTAAATATATACATGTGATTTGAAATCATAAAAATGATTCAAACTTAAATTTATATGATTGAAACATACATGCATGACTTAAAATATAATGCTTCCATGTATGTGAGTGTGGTTATATGTCATATATGCACATACATATGTACATACACATAATGTGTGTAGATACATACACATTTGGATTTTGATTATTCTTACTATTTGATTTGAAGCCCTTTAAATCTATATGTATTTCTTTTAAGTGATAAGCAGATAGGTCAATTCTCTTATTCAAAATCACAATAATAAAAATGCCTAAAGAAAAAAAAAATCATGCTCAGAAAATTCTTTATTAATTAAATATAGTGGAGATTATTTCATGAATTCATTACAGAAAACTCAATTGATATAGTTTTTTAATGGATATTCTTGCCTGAACATTAGAAAATAATTTTATTTCATTTAAAAATGGAGCTGTTAATTCTACTTCCAGTCACAAACAATGAATCTGCTATTAGTGGTAAATAATGAATCAATAATTCACGTAACGCAAAAAACATAATTAAAATAAAATCATAGGCTCAATCATTTTAGATCTTAGTCACTAGAACTGGAATAACTTCTTCAATTGCGCACATTTGTAATCATCCAATAGTGACTATTTTATGATATACGTCATCAATAAAAAGATGCATATTCAGAGAGGTACATATCAATGAGCATTGAATCAATTGACAGAATGAATAAAGTAGAACACCTTCTTAAAATCAGTTATACATGATATGTCAGATATACACGATATATTATTTACATTATTTTAAAGAGGAGTTGTACTACATAGAGAAAAAGTGCCAAATTTTAAACATATGTGTGTATGTTTATGTACACATGGACACATGCACATATATGTTTGTATATACATACATACCTACATATGCAGACATACATGCATGTATGCATATATACACCTATACATGCACACACACACAAACATATGTGTATCTGTGTATACATATACTTAATGATGGCCAAGTATCTATCTCTCTATCTCTCTATCTATCTATCTATCTATCTATCTATCTATCTATCTATCTATCTATCTATCTATCTATCTATATTGGAGATAGCCTCAGAGGGCCTCTTAAGAGATTTCAGGTATTCTTTTCAGCCTTGCTCTTAGGCATGGTATACATAAAGGAATGCATTCAGGTTATTTCAACTATATTCTGTTTTACATTCTTTTGTGATGCTTGTGAATATCAAACAACAGCTCCTCTCAATTTTTTTCTCTTGGTACAACCCCAAGTTCAGAAACTGTCTCTTATTTCAAATGAGGAATCTTACTCTGTTTTCTGTTATCAATATCTTCTCATTTGAATTGGTTGAAGGGGGGAAAAATGACTGAGGTTTTGTTAGGCAATAGTGTTTATCATATTTTCAAATCTTAGAAGTTAAATTGGCAGTCCCTTACACTCTGGACACGCTTTTCATACCTTCTGGCAGAGATGGATGCAAACATTGGGGGAAGGCGAATGGGAAATGATTAGGAAAGACATTTTCTTCCCTCATGGGAAGGAGGAAGAAGAGAGGAAGAGGCTGTCACCATCTCTTATCTTGTACTTATACTTATCTAGTACTTATACTCTATAAGTAATGCAGAATTTACCCAGTCCCTATATTACACTCTGATTGTCCTCCTAGACCATCACACCAAAGATTCTCTACATTGATCTTGATTGTCATCAGTAGGTCCTCAAAATGGCTTCTGGATAACCCTTGATTTGCTATGTTTTCTTCCATCTGCAAACCACAGATTCTCTGATGTTTTCTTCCTTCTGCATACCCCAGACCCCCTGATGTTTAAGTTCAGGGAACTTTGAGTAGCCCATACCATCTCAAGTCCAAGGAAATGGGGACTTGGAAAAAATCACAAGAGGAAAAAACAAACAAACAACCATTCCACACCTGAAGGCAGGTCCCTGGATCATCTGCATAGCTATAGGGATGTGACATAAATTAAAGGAGGGAGACTGAGACAGGTCAGTGAAACAAAGACAGAACAAGAAGGGCAGCTAAGTGGTGCAGTGAGTACAGCATGGGCCTTGGAGTCAGGAGGACCTAATTTGAAATCCGGCCTCAGCCACTGGGCACACTTACTAGCTGTGCAACCTTCGGCAAGTCACTTAACCCTAATTGCCCTGCCTTCCCTCCCCGCCCCCAACAAAAAGACAGAACAAGAAATGGAAGAAGAGGGGAAAGGAGGAGGGGGAGGTAAAGAAAGGAATGAAAAGTAGACTTTTTGGTCCATTTGTATTTGACAAGGTCATAAGCTCAACTGTTCAACCAAACTATTTCACTCAATGTTTTGGTCATATTTTGTACTAGTGAAAGCTATCAAGACTACTGATAATAACTCAATTGGTGCCTTAAGGTTTACAAATCATTTCCTCAAAATATTCCTTTGTGATGAGAATTTAGAGTACTATCACCTTCATTTCAGAGAGAGAGAATGAAACTCAGATATTTCAATAGCAATATTCATATGGGAAATAAGGGACTGCATATGAACCTAGGCCTACTGACAACTTGATTAAGATTTTTCTTTTTTACTAAGCCATGAGAGAGCAGTCCACATATTCCCTTAGCCATGAGGGAAAAAAAAAATTGAAAAAAATACAATACCTCAAATTCATTAATCAAGACAAATCATCACAGTGTATTTTAGGAGACATGGGGGCAGCATGTTCCTTACGAGCCAAGCCACCAACAAAACCACCTCAATGATCCTATTCTGAGAATTCAGTGAAGATAGCTTAAGACCTCAAAATGGGAAATAGCCACATGCACAATAAACAACCAACAATGCTGTACCCCGGACACTCAGTAGACATTATCCAGAGAAATAATCCCGGCAGAGATTGTAAAATCATCCCATCTAACAACTGCCTTTGCATATTATGTTTGCCTGACTCCTCAGCAAATATAGCTACTGAACATCAGGAAAAAAAAAATTATCTTCTCCAAAATCCTTGGGACTGTCAAATTGAAACAAATTGTCTGTCTGTCTGCATGAATGCACATCTACATACACATCTACATGCACATGCATATATACACACATATATACGTAAATACATATGCATACATATATATGCATATACATACACATGCAACGCACATGCATATATACATGCATCTACACATACATGTAAACACACATGCAGATATACATATATACACGTATGTATGTACATGTGTATGTATATGTATATATACACACGTATACATACATAATATATGTGTACGTGTGTGTGTATAGAGAAAGAGATAGAAAGACAAAGACACAGAGACAGAGAGAGACGGAGAAAGAGAGTTCAATTTAGCTTTTTTTCTTGTCTCTTCATTTTTATTTCCACTTCCTTTCTAAACCCCTTGGAAATTATCATATAAGGACTCAAGTACAATGTTTCCACTTTCGATGATGGAGAAAATAATTTGTTATTATTCATATAGTTGTTGTTTATTCATCTATTTATCATAAGACTTTCTCCTTTTTCTTCTATGTGTAGTTCTCTCATTTAAATAGTTGATCGACTTTGGGATAACCTTTCTTACTTGGGTATCTTGTCATATTTTCTTTAGAGTAGTAAAATTCACTTCTGCTTTTCTTTGTTTTTCAAGCCAACATTGCTCATCATAATACATCATCCTATTTTTTCAAAGATATCACATGCAAGTGCATATTCTAATGCAATGTTTATTTTGGTTGCCATCTCTCTCCATTTGGAAAATAAAACTGATTTTTTTTTAATCCTGGGCTATTTGAGTCTTCTTATTGCGGCAGTAAGTTAAACATTTGGATAAAATTATCATAGTGTCTGAATTATTTTCTTGTCTATTTCTCATTTTAAAAAATTCCAATAAGTTGTATAAATGATTCAGTTTATTTTGCTTACATATTATAACTATTTTCTCCTAGTGTTCTACTATATTTTGATTGCAGTTTGTTGAGTTGATGGTCTGAGTATAAATAGTTTACCAAGAGATAAATCACCTATAAAAAGGTCTTTCTTTTTCTGTCCAGTAAAATATAATATATATATATATATATTTATACAGTAAAATATAATCTATTTCAACTATTCAACTATTATTTTATATTTTACACTATTTTTTCCACTATGTCCAGTACCTGTAACTTTTTTCCCCTTTTTAAAATTTACTTATTTAATATTTAATATATTTAGTTTTCAGCATTGATTTTCACAAGAGTTTGAATTATGAATTATGAATTTTCTCCCCATTTCTACCCTCCCACCCACTCCAAGATGGCATATATTCTAGTTGCCCCCAGTCAGGCCTCCCTTCTGTCACTCCACTCCTCTCCCGTCCCTTTTTCCTTTCCTTTCTTGTAGGGCAAGATGAATTTCTATGCCCCATTGCCTGTGTATCTTATTTCCTAGTTGCATGCAAAAACATTTTTTGTTGTTGTTTTTGAACATCTGTTTTTAAAACTTTGAGTTCCAAATTCTCTCCCCTCTTCCCTCCCTACCCACCCTCCCTAAGAAGGCAAGCAATTCAACATAAACCACGTATGTATCATTAGGTAAAACCCTTCTGCAATACTCATGTTGTGAAAGACTAACTA
>CM053623.1:273123675-273139695 GCA_028646595.1 Phalanger gymnotis
TTGATCTTCTTCCTCCTTCTTTCCTGTGGGGTAAGATACCCAATTGAGTATGTATGGTATTCCCTCCTCAGGTCAAATCCAATGAAGGCAAGGTTCACTCATTCCCCCTCACCTGCCTTCTCTTCCCTTCCTACAGAACTGCTTTTACTTGCCACTTTTATGCAAGATAATTTACCCAATTCTATGTTTCCCATTCTCCCTCTCTCAATATATTCCTCTCTCATCCCTTAATTTGATTTTACTTTTTTAGATACCATCCCTTCATATTCACCTCATCCTGTGCCCTCTGTCTCTCTCTGTCTGTCTGTCTGTCTGTCTCTCTATCTCTCTCCCTCTCTCTCTCTCTACATATATATATAGACACACACATACATATATACATACATACATACACACACACATATATATATACATACACACATATAGATACATACATACATACATATATTATATATATACATACATACATGCATATTCCCTTTAGCTACCTTAATACTGAGGTCTCATGAATCATACACATCATCTTTCCTTGTAGAAATATAAACAAAACAGTTCAACTTTAGTAAGTCATTTGTGATTTCTTTTTCTTGTTTACCTTTTCATGCTTCTCTTGATTCTTGTGTTTGAAAGTCAAATTTTCTATTGAGCTCTTATCTTTTCATTGAGAAAGCTTGAAAGTTCTCTATTTTATTGAAAGTGCATATTTTGCCTTGGAGCATGATACTCAGTTTTTCTGGGTAGGTGATTCTTGGTTTTAATCCTAGCTCCATTGACCTCCAGAATATTGTATTCCAAGCCCTTTGATCCCTTAATGTAGAAGCTGCCAGATCTTGGGTTATTCTGATTGTGTTTCCACAGTACTCAAATTGTTTCTTTCTGGTTGCTTGCAGTATTTTCTCCTTCATCTAGGATCTCTGGAATTTGGCAACAACATTCCTAGGAGTTTTCTTTTTGGATCTATTTGAGGAGGTGATCTGTGGATACTTTCAATTTCTATTTTACCCTCTGGCTGTAGAATATCAGGGCAGTTCTCCTTGATAATTTCTTGAAAGATGATATCTAGGTTCTTTTTTTGATCACGGCTTTCAGGTAGTCCAATAATTTTTAAATTGTCTCTCCTGGATCAATTTTCCAGGTGAGTGGTTTTTCCAATGAGATATTTCACATTGTCTTCCAGTTTTTCATTCCTTAGGTTCTGATTTCTCATCAAGTCACTAGCTTCCACTTGCTCTAATCTCATTTTTAAGGTAGTATTTTCTTCAGTGGTCTTTTGGACCTTCTTTTACATTTGGGTAATTCTGCCTTTCAAGGCATTCTTTTCCTCATTTTTTTTTGGAGCTCTTTTGCCATTTGAGTTAGTCTATTTTTTAAGGTTTTATTTTCTTCGGTATTTTTTTGGGTCTCCTTTAGCAAGTCATTGACTTGTTTTTCATGGTTTTTTCAAATCATTCTCATTTCTCTTCCACATTTTTCTTCTACCTCTCTAACTTTCTTTTCCAAATCCTTTTTGGGCTCTTCCATGGCCTGAGGCCAGTTCGTGTTTTTCTTGGAGGCTTTTGATGTAGGTTCTTTGACTTTGTTGACTTCTTCTGACTGTATGTTTTGGTCTTCTTTGTCACCAAAGAAGGATTCCAAACTTGGAGTCTGAATCTGGGTGCGTTTTCGCTGCCTGGCCATGTTCCCAGCCAGCTTACTTGACTCTTGAGTTTTTCATCGGGGTATGACTGCTGTTAGAGTAGAGAGTACTTTGTTCCAAGCTTGAGGGGATTTGCTGTTGTTTTCAGAGCTATTTCTATACAGCCAGCTCTTCCACACCAGCACTCCTCCTTCCCCAAGAAGCAACAACCTGGACCAGACTCAGATCTTAAACAGGCTCTGCATTCCCACTGCGATCTGCCACTTAATGCTTCCCACCAGGAGAGCCTGGGGCCAGAAGCAACTGCAGCACAGTAGTTCTCTGCACCACTTTTGCTACGCCTGGGGCAGTGGTCAAACAGCAAACTCTTTTCAATCTGTCTCTGGCAGCTTTTCCCACTAACTTTCTCTGTTGTCTTTGGTGTTTGTGGGTTGAGAAGTCTGGTATGTGCCACAGCTCACTGATTCAGGGTTCTAGGGCCTGTTGCACCTGGCTCCTGGTCTGGTTGGTCCAGGCGCATCCCACACTGGTCTCCCTTCCCCTCTGCTCCCAGCTCTGTGTGAAATAGACCTCACCCAGTGACCATCCAAGCTGTCCCGGGCTGGAGCCCTCCTTCCCTCTGCCATTTTGTGGGTTCTGCAGTTTTGGAATTTGTTCAGAGCCATTTTTTGTAGGTTTTTGGAGGGACTTGGTGGGGAGTTCATGCAAATCCCTGCTTTCCAGCTGCCATCTTGGCTCTTTTTCCCCTTTTTTTAAATGGAAATTTTTTGTAATGTAGAGTTATGAAGTTAATGTTTACCTGGTAAGTCTTTAGCTTCTCTCATTTCCTTTCCTGAAATATATTTGTTTATATATTCCTCTGCATCCTCATAATTTCCTGTCTTTGAATTTAAGTCACTGAGGATCAGAGTATATGTTGATTTAATCTGGTTGCTCTTGTTGAGTTCTTCATTGAATTTCTCTACCATTTTGTCTTCAGCTACTGATTTTAATGTGCAAGCTATGTGGTTTTTATTTTTCCTTAGATGGCCTTTATTTGTCCCAATATGCATCATTATTATTCCAATACATGATGACCAAATTTCCCAGTGAAATAACACTTCTTATAACTTCTGGGAACAGATAAAACCCACTCCAACAATTCTTTAGTATTATTTTTCTCTCCAAGAATTACATATGAATCATTCTTCCATTTACCTATCACTCTTTCTTCATTATGGTATCATGTATAGCAAGAATGTCAAGTTTAAGGTGATTTAACTCCCTTGTCAATATTTCTACTAATTTTTCATTTAAAGGGATCTCCTATTAAAAGTATTAAAACAGAAATTGAAGTTTGTTAGTACACATGCACGCACATATACATACATCTATACACACATATATAGTTGTTTATATGTATATACACCTGTTCATCATAAATATTTGTGTTTATATTTCTATCTGTGTATACATATACATACATACTCATAAACACATACATTCCTAGGATACTTTTTTTCAATCTTTCTGCCACTGTCACTTACAAATTAAAAAGTGGCTCATAGGACTGAGGACTTTTGGTATTATTTTTGTTTTGCTTCGTAGATTGCCACTTTAAAAAAAAGAAAGTATATATCACCAAGTAGGTAGATTAAAATGATGTCTATAATGAGCAAGTTTGTTCCTTAGTAAACAGTCCACAACTATGACCATGCTTTTGCTTCTTTTTTCCCCATTGTGATATAATTTACCAGATCTTTTTACTTTGCAGTCAAAGTCTTTGAAATCTCATGGCCATCTCCATTTCACGAGGCAGATGTGGATAGGAGGTGTTGATTGGAGCAGAATAATTGCATCTGGAGACTAGCATAACAGTAATGCATGCCATAATTATAATTAAAGTATAAAATATGATAATGTTAAAACAAATGTTATAGATCACTGTAGAAGGATATTTAAATGTAAATACAACCCCAAGTCTTGTCTAGTTGTCAGAAAAAAGAAAAGGAGAGCAAATATACTTGCTCGTTTCCTAAAACTTCTAGAAGGAATTCAAAAGATGACATGAACTAGACGTTTATTAATGTTTATTAATGACAAAATATGTTTATTTATCCACCAAGATTAGAAATGTTAGGCAGCCAATGGTGTCTATGAAAAAAAGGACTATTTAAGGAAAATATATTCACCTTGAAAGAGGGTAAGAATATTTGATATACATATCTTTATTCTTATGTTGAATATTCCTATTATTATGTCACATATTCCTATTTTATCGGTAATTATCAAAAGTGTCAGATAATGTATTTGAAAAACTAATGAGCTATTGACAGAAGAGTTTTCAGGGCTGCCACTGAACTTTTAAAGGTACTTTCCAATAAAAAGTCACTTTAGGAGATGGTAAAAGAAATGTGGCATGTTAGTCCTGTAATAGACATTTTTATGCAAGTGGTCAAAAAATACCATTGTGGGGTTTTTTTATTTGTTTGCTTTAATAGCACATTTAGTTTTAATTGGGTTTGTATTGTGTTGTGCTAGTAGATGGTTAATGCTAGGCTGTGTGTACCTGCGTATGTTACTTTTACATGACACACATTTAACTTTAATTTGTATTATCAACATGTTCTCCATCACATTTTAAGGCAATATCATTTAAAAGAAATAATAAATCAAGCCCTAATTTGTAAGGTTTGCTAATTTTTCTGCTGTAAGTGCTTACACTTAAAAGTTAACAATTAGGTCTTACAAGATGATTTGAGCTGGCTGTACCACAACTCTTACTGAATATGTCCAACATATAATCAGCTAGCTTGAGTAAAGATTTAATTATGGATTTGATGCATTAAAAAAGAGGAAGAAGACTAATATAATCTTATATCCCTTTAATGAAGATGAGAAGATTAAGATTGATCCTGTATCTTTTTATTGACCCTTTTAAAAATTAATTGATTTTCTCCTGTAGCTGAATTTTTCCTGGCTTAAACCATGGTTCTTTGTCTCTAAATTTAGTTCAGAATTCAGTTGGCCTTTCATGGGTTAATTTTGATATCCAGCTCTCTTGCTAATCACTGACCTATTCTTGCCATAAGGAATTTAATTTACCTAGAGGAATATGTGTGAACACAAAGAAAGTCCAACCTAATACCTTCACATGACGAAGCTATCTTTCAAGGATGTCATATTTTCTGATCAAAAGCCTGGACTGCTATTTGTCACCTGGACTCAAACAATGAATCTTTCTTAGTATAGTTAAAGAATAAAGTGGGCATCATTGTTAGTCCTCATTATCAAACTACCAAGCAATCATGTTGTAACCAATCCCATATCATCTAGTCTGTACTCTCCAAAACCACTAAAAGAGTAACTATCCTTTTGCTCTTGGTCTTTTGCATAAGTGGAGGTAAGCCACTGACCTATTTATTGATAGGCAGAAAGCTTCTGCTTATTAGCTATCTTGATCAAAGTTGTGTCTCAGTTTACCTTTTCATTAAATTGCAACAAAGGTATCAGAAAGAATATAACTATATATATATATATATATATGTAATATATATATATATATATCAATGTATCTAAGATTTTAAGAAGCAGAGACACTTGATAAGGGATAGGTGTTTATTTTTTTTTTATTTTTCCTCTCTTTTTCAGTTGGAGGGAATGAATTAGGAGAGGTTATACAAGAGATGGCATTGCCAAATTTTTTTAAAAAATGACATAACACAAGTCTATGGATATTTAGGAACAATATTTTTTCTTTTAATAAATGTTATAATGAATACTAACAATGTCCGAACTATTACACAGATTAAATGAATATATACATACATATACACATTTGCATATATATGTCTGTGTGTAGGTGTGTGTATATAATATATGTGCATACATGTATGTGTATATATGTGTAAATATGTGTATCTATATAGAGAGACAGACGGACAGAAACACAGAGTGAGGGGCAGGGAGAGAGAGAGAGAGAGAGAGAGAAAGAAAGAAAGAACAGTATTCAGTATATAACATTTCTGTTTTTGTCATCCTTTCTTCTGCTCAATTGTCCCAAGCATTCTTTAAGTGAACATAGAGAAGGTAAGATTATATCCTGTTATTTTTTCCCATAATTTTTTTAAGTACAAAAACACCCCATCATTTTGTAGGCCTGCCAAGAACCATACAGCCTTGATCCCCCCAGAAGCTCTCCCATGAAGTCTGGAGAAGAATGACAGACTGATTAGTGATCAACAAATTAAAAGAGAAACCATAGTGCTAAATATTTTTGGCACAAGATCACACTGATCTGTAGGAAAATGACTAGGGCAGAAACTCTGCAACAGGGGTGAGCTGGTAGCTAGATAAAAAAGGAATTAAATTAATCTGGAAAAGAAAAAGTCAAAACTTCAAGGGAAAAAATGAGAAGAAATGAGAATATACTATAAATCAGTAATTATCAAGAGAGAGTTTGGTACTGGTTACAAAAAAAGAAAGCAATCATTGGAACTGATCAGATGCATAAAATAGAGGAGAAAACTAAAGGATTAACCCCCTAGTGTTTAATAAACCCCAAACCTCAAGTATTAAGATAAGGACTCAGCATCTGATAAGTACTGCTAGGAAACTGGACCACAGTCAAGCAGAATTTAGGTTTAGACCAACATCTTACACCAATATGATCTCCAATGAATACATAATCCATATAAAATGCCACATTATAAACAAATTAGAATAGGAAAGAACAAATTACCTTTCAGATATATGAAGAGAGGAACAACTGATGACTAACCAAAAGGTAGAGAGAATCTGAAGAAAACACATGGGCAATTTTAATCACATAAAGTTAAAAAGTGTTGCAGTTTTCTCATCAACAATCCAATGTAACTTACTTTAGAAGAGAAATAAGTTGGGAAAATCTTTGCAGCAATTTTTTACTGATAAATGTATATAAGAAACTGATTCAGATTTTCCAGAATAAAAAAAAAAACAAATGGTAGAAAAGAAAAAAAATCAATGAACAGCTCTATAAGTACTTATTACAGTGGTGCAGTAGATAGAGCACTGGAGTCAAAAAGACCTGAGTTCAAATCAGTATCAGACATTTACTAGCCCTGTGACCTTGGGCAAGTCGCTTAACACTGTTTGTCTCTATCTTATCATCTATAAAGAGAGTTGAAGAAGGAAATGTCAAACTACTCCAGTATTTTTGCCAAGAAAACCCCAAATGGGGTCATGAAGAATCTGACATGACTAAACAACAACAACACATACCAAACAATGCTGAAATAAAGCTAGCTGGTACCATGCATAGAGCACTCGGCCTAGAGTTTGAAAGACCTAAGTTCAAATACAGCTTCAGACACTAACTAGCTGTGAGACCCTTGTAATTCACTTTACTTCTGTTTGCCTCAAGTTCCTAAATTGTAAAAAGCAAAAGACAGTAGCACCAACCTTCCAGTGTTGTTGTAAGGATCACTGTAGTAGGAAGGACGAATTTATAATCTTAAATATAATCATGTATATGTTTGAATGGTTCAAAATTGCAAGGTATGACAGATTCTCTAAGTAGAAAACAACAAAAAATTTATTTAGGCCCCACCGCAGCAGTTCTGTGAACCAGCCTCCCCATTCCGACATCTTGACAAAAAGACTCCAGGCCCAGAAAGCTCGCCTCACAAGAGTAACCAGGAGGCCACAGAAAAACAAGATAGTATTTAGCCAAATCATTTTTACTGGCCTCAAGTCCTTGCTCACACTCCTGGGTCTACACACGGGTCAACTCTGCTTCCGCAGCTTCCTGCTTCCACAGCTTCCTGCCTCCGCAGCTTCCTGCTTCCACAGCTTCCTGCTTCCACAGCTTCTGCTGTAGTTGTCTCTGGGCTCACCTTTCCTCGCAGCCAAGCTTCTGGAGTCCTCAAGCCCCGCCTCAAGGACCAGAGACCATTGGTTCCCAAGTTGGCCCCTCTTAAGTCATCAATCTACACCCACACAGGTTTCACACCTGATAGGGCTTTGGGCCTGGGGCTTAGCACTTAACAGCTGAAAGTACTTTCACTCAACCTAAGCAAAGGCCATGCTAAGGAGACAATTTTGCTTAACAACACAATCACATGAGATAGTAATTGTAAAGCACTTAGCACAATGCCTGGCACAAAGAAAGTGCTATATAAATGGTAGCTATTATTAATTTATATTCTTGTGAAGCATAAATTTTGAATATAGACCCATTGCATTTCCCTGCCACTGGGCCATTCAAGAGAATCTATCCCAGATCATCATGGCTGGAATTTACCTCAAAATCTATCTAGTTCACTTTGTACTGAAAAAGGAATCATTACCACAAAAACAATTCCTTTATTAGCGTATTTGAGCACAGATTGTGCCAAAGGATAACACACATGTAAATGTTTTTCAAATTAGCCTAAATGGGTAATGTAAACAGGAGAGTTCATAGAAAAAATTGTATGCACAATGGCAGGTGAAGCTTCAAAGAATGGCATGCTACTGTTTTCATAGTTTGGAGCCCCTGAGTCGTTTTCTTTTGGCTCATGTGTGTGATTGCTAATTGCCTGGAGGTGATCAGAAGCAGATATGGTGTGTATGTTTTCCTTGCCTATCTCTATGGATATAGGATCTATTCTTTTACTACTCTAGTACCCTGAGAGAGAGGAATTTTCAAAAGAGAAATTGAACCATGAACAACTACAGATCAATTCATTCTTTTTTTAATGAAAAAAATGTGTTTTTAATTAAATTCTTATTATAGCAAAAGCTATATGACATAATGAAACAAGCAAAAATTAAAAGCAAAAAAAATTAAAAGAAGTAGTTGTAGCATTCAAGCAGCTTAAATTCTACTATTGAATGAAGATAAGATTCAAAGTTAGAGTTGTATATCTGATTCCACCAACAAACTTAATTTTTCCATCATTGGTATGGAGTGCCTGATTTCAGATTTCAAGATATTATTCCAAGATATTGTAGCAACCTTAAAAAGTCTCCTAAAAGCAATTCTCCTTTTTCTGGGACAAACCAAAATCCCTTCCAAATTGGGGTGGGAAAAGGGAAAATAGCACTTCAGCAATATGTGGAAAAATGTGTGTACACACACACACACACACTCTTCCCTTTTTGAACCAATACCAATGAGTGAAGTTCAAACATTGCCTACCACTCCCCATTTTCACCTCCACTGTAAAAGTTTTCCTTGATTGCCTCTTTTATGTGAGATAATTTCTCCCATTCTCCTTTCCCCTTTTTTCTAATGTATTCCTGATTCTTATTACTTTTTGGAGCTCATCCCTACAAAATCGATTCATACTTATGCCTTCCTTCTATGTAGAATCTTTCTGTCTTAATATGATAACTTTCATAGGAATTATATGTGTCATCTTCCCCAACATGTATAGGAATGCAAATAGTTTAACTTTGTTGAGTCTCTTAAAAAAATACTTGAAAGTTCACCATTTCATTAAATATCCATTTTCACCAGAAGGATTATACTCAGTTTTTCTGGCTAGGTGATTCTTGCTTGTAATCCTAGCTCCTTTGCCTAACAGAATATCATATTCCAAACCATATGTCCCTTTTATATGGAAGCTGCCAAATCTTGTGTTATCTTGTCTGTGACTCCACAATATATGAATCATTTCTTTTTGTCTGCTTGCAATATTTTCTCCTTAACTGGGGAGCTCCGGAATTTGGCTATAAAATTTCTGGGAGTTTTCATTTTGAGGTCTCTTTCAGGAGGTGATTGTAATATTAAGTAAATTGGGACCTTTTTTTACTGTTTTAGAATGCTAAATTAAGTGTCTTTGAGCTGTACTAGGTGCAGAGCCCCAGTCCTAAACCCCTATCTACTGGGTGCTAAGCCTATGTGGGCATGAAGCCTAGGGGGGTAGGAGGCTAAGGGGAGTTGCTAAGACCAAAGCCAATAGTATGTACTTAAATTCTGGTCACTCAGATGATGTTTGATAACATCTGAAAACTGTATAAAAAAGAGAGAAAAGAGTTATTTTCTTGAGGCTCTCGCTCCTGAAGGAATGTTGGCACGGGACTCTGGGCAGCTGCTCTAGCAGCCTTCTGACTTGTCAACCCAGAAGTTGATGGTTTCTTGGTAACTATGAATTGTGGTTTGATCTGTTTACATTGTGTATGTTTGTAATTTGTTTATAATTGCTCTGTAGCTGAGGTTGCTGGCTTTTCCTCCTGAACTAAATGAGTTTATACGTATATGTTGCATTAAAGTAAGACTGTTAACCCCTTAACATTGCTTTCATTAATAAAGCAGATCAAAAGAACCTATGCTGGCAGTGTTCTTGGTGTTAGGCTTGTGTTGGTCTTTCAACCTCACAGCAGCTGCTAGCTGAATTCTTGCAAGAATGATCAATGGATTTGCTCAATTTATATATTACCCTATGGTTCTTAGATGCCAATCGTTTTTCGTTATCATTTCTTGATATATTATGTCTACGCTTTTTTTAATCATGGCTTTCATGCAGTCCAGTAAATAATACCCTCTCTTAAATAATCTCTCCTAGATCTATTTTCCAGGTCAGGATTTTCCCCTAAGGAGATATTTCATATTTTCTTCTATTTTTCTCATTTTTAAATTCATTTTTATTGTTTCTTGATTCCTCATGAAATCATTAGCTTCCAGTTGTCCAAGTCTAATTTTAAAAAAATTATTTTCCTCTCTGAGCTTTTGTACATCTTTTTCAATGTGACCCACTCTGCAGTTTTAAGAAGTATTTTTTTCAGTGATTTTTTTTTTGCCTTTTTTCACCTTTATGTCAATTTTTATAGGTATTATTTTCTCCGGTATTTTCTGTGGCTCTTTCATCAAATATTTTATTCTCTTTTCCAAATTTTCTTGCATAATTTTCATTCTTTTCCCAATATTTCTTCTTCCACTCTAATGTCTTTCTTTAATTCTTCTTGTAATTCTTATTAGGCTAGTGGCTAATTAACATTTTTGAGGCTTTGATTGTAGCTGTTTTCACATTGTTGTCTTCTTCTGAGATTGTGTATTGGTCTTTCCTGCCACTGAAGTAGCTTTTAATGATTGAGTTCTTTTTATTCTTGTTGATTTCTAATTTTTCCAGCCTATTTCTTGACTTTGAACTTTATGTTAATGTTGGACTCTATTTACCTGGAGGTGGTGAGGCACTGTTCCAATCTTTAGGGTTTTTCATGCCTCTGTTTTCAGAGCTGATCCTGAGGGTCTGAAAGTTTTAGTTGCTTCCAAGGTGATAACAATGAGAGGTCTAGGCACTACTTTCTTGGTTTGCTCCCTAGTCTTTACCAGGAAGGAAAAAAAGAATCCTGTTCATCTTCAACTGTAATCCCTGGCATTCTTTTTCATACTGAAACTGGAAGGCAGAGCTGCTTGTGTACATTGTAAGTACTAATCAACATCAGTTGTACTGAGTGCCAGCAAAGGATCCCCTATACTCTATTTCTGACCAGTATACCTACCCCTTTATCATCTCTTGGCTGAATGCTCTCAAAGCTATCAAATTCCAAATACCAAATTAGAGACTACCAAATTCAGTCCCTCATTTTGCAGATGAGGAAACAGATGCTGAAAATCATTTGCCTAAGGTCATGCAGTTGTCATAGTCACCTCTAAGGGCCACTGCTGATGCTCCTGTGAGTGCTTTGAACTGGTCTCCACCCTGATGTCATTGATCTGTTCTACTGACCTCCTAAGTTGTACTAGGCTGGAAAATTTCTCATCCTGAACTTTTTTTGGCTATGTCAGTCCAAAATTCAATTTGAGGCATTATTTAAAAGTTGTTTGGAGAATAATATTTGGAGAGTTTGGCTGGGTTGCTTCCTCTACTCTGCCATCATGGCTCTGTTGTTCTTTTAATGAACAAATAAGTATTTATTCTGATACTGAAAAAGGGTCAACCCAAGTCATATAATTTATCAATGAAATTCATTTAGGCATTCTGACCATGTCCAAGTAATGCCAAAATATCTGAAAGAGAAAATGGAGTCATTCCTGGGAAAGAAGTATTTCACATTATATGACACTGTTTTTAAACTTCTTGATAACTGAAGACCCATTCTTATTTTTTGGCCCTTCTTGATAAAAAATAAGATTGCCTTTTTTCCTTTAGATTAGTTCTACGGCATTTATATTTATTTTGGCATATTTCCAAATCATCCTGAGATGGCTTTAAATATGTTAATTTTCACTCCCAAAGTCTAGGTTCCTGATTCCTTAAGTGGGATAAATGGGACCGAGTTATATGCACGAATATAAAATACTCAGTGCTATAAATTAGTTAGGAAAACAGAAGAGAACTTCCAAAGTAAGTAACTCCCCATGAAAGCATAAATATTTAAGTTTGTATTGAAAATCACACATTGGTATAGATGAGAGGTTTTTTTTTTGTTTTAATAATAATAAAGATACTTAACCTCTTTTCTATCATGGACACTTTTGAAGTCTGAGGAAGCCTAAGGACTCTGTGTTAGAATTTTTTTCTTGCATATTTTTGTCTACATTTATAATTGAAGGAAGTATTAAATTCAAGACAGATGTGTGTGAAAATAATTATATGCACACATACATATATGTGTGTGTATATATACACACATATACATATATATGTATATATGCATGTACACACATAAATACACAAATATGTACATGCATACACACATATAAATCATTCCAAGTTTACAGACCCCACGAAATCTATCCATGGGCCCTTTAGGGGCCCATGAATGCTAGATTAAAAACAATAAAACAAACAAACAAAAAACAAACAAAAAAATAGTTCCATAACCTCCAGAGTGATTGAGTCAGTCACACTAAAAATTGAAATGAATTGTTGCTCAAGTTGACATTGACTTTTATTCATTTCTATTTATACTTCCAGAGGATATACTCATTGACCTTTTATGGAGAGAAACACTTGGATAGATGTAGTCAACTGTGATAAGTGGATAGAAAGCTAAATTAATATTAAAATTCAATGGCCTTTTTGTGCATCTTCCCTTTAACATTTCAAGCTCTGTTTTTTTTCTTCTAATTGGTGCTGGGAATTATTCTATTTGCATGTTTTATTTATTCATATCAAGCCATGTGCTTTTAAAGTACCTCTTCTATCTTCTGTAGTGTGGAAAGGTACTGATTAGATATACACTATACACCTCTAGTCATTATTTGAGCATTCTGATGCTAATTTAATTCAACATAATTCAAATTGTGTCAAATTAGTGTCAAACTGTTAAATATTATTCAGAGCTTCTGTTTGACAAGTTTGACAATAATTACTCATCATTGATTTAGCAGCACTTTTTTTTTTAGTTTCACTCAGTGAAATTCAGCATGCTGCTTCTATTCAGTAGACAAGTTTTTGCATAGGGAACAAAGAGTATTATAAATATCACATTAGTATCTGTCGTTTGCTGATAATTCTATACTGGAAAAACCAATGCCCAAAGTAAAATGAGCAGGGATTTTTAAGCTGAAGAGGATTCTTAGTTAGCAAGTTTGTGAAATGACACAAATATCAACTCATGAAAAGAACATAAACACAGACACGAAGAAAATTTAACTGCTGCACTCAGCATTTCTAACAAGATTTTTGTTTTCTGTTGAGGAGCTAACCTATTAGGTTTTATATTATAGTGATTTTCTAGTTTAGGAATTGATAGATAACTAGTACAACACACACACAATGTTTATAAGATTTACACTAAAGTACTATTCACTGATTCATTTCAAACTCTGATTTCTATGTTAAGTAGAATGTATTCCCTCTGAAGTGCTAAGTTTCCTCTCCTTGGAGGTCTTCAAGCAAAGACTCAATGATCACATTTTAGGAACGTGATAGTAGGGAATATTTCAGAATCAGATTGGACTAGATGGCTTCTGAGATACCTTTCAAATCCAAATTTTATTTTTCTGTGATTCTGATTCCATAAAAAGGTTTACATTTGGTTGACTAATTTCTTTCACCACATATAAAATATTATGCCAGTTGTTCCAGGTCCTTTGGGAACTCTTCAACAATAACATAATGGCCATAAGAAGGATGAGCTGTGACATTGATAGTGTCTGTGGTAATCATAGCCTGGCTATTTTGAATAGTCACAGTGACTGACACTTGTCTCAGGCATCATAGCCAACCAGATTCCATATTTACAGTAGGAATCTATGAATTTTTGTAAAAACTATGTTGCTTGATGCTACTGAGGCTGTGTAAGGCCAATAACACCAGCACATGGGAGCACCGCTAGCACAGATACTTTGATCTGCTTTTTTAAGGAAAACATTTTTAAGGATTTAACAATCTCAGTTTAATTAAACATACATATGTCATTCACTTAGCTCAGGGGGAAAAGCCAGCATCCTGAACTTCAGAGAGAATATAAACAGAAATTGCACACATACATTACATGAATAGAGCATATAAACACAAATCGGTCAATCCATTGCAATACATAGTTACCAGAGAGAAACACCAACATCTGGGTTTTCAAGGCCTAGGAGTTGGGGGAGGGGCAAAGGCAAGATTTGATCAAAAGCACTTGATTGCCTTAGTGCTGAAAAGCACTCCAAAACAAGAGACAACAAAAAGTTCCACTTTGCTTGCCATTACAATTCTATATATTTCATTACCTCAAAGACCAAGTCTTTGGCTTTCAGCACCTTTCTCTCTCTCTCAATCTCTCCCCCCCCCCACTTCTCTCTCTCTCTCTCTCTGTGTGTATGTGTGTGTCTCATTTTGTATTATTTTGGTTTTGTTCTATAACCATAGTTTATAGAGCTTGAAGAGATGTGAGAAACAAGCTAGTTCATCTACCTTCGTTTTTAAAATGAGGAAATAAATGCCCAGGGAAGATAAGATTTACCCCACCCCCAAATCACACAGGTAGTTAAGTTATATCACATTATATCATAGGTTTTCCAAAACTTCCTTTTAGTTCTTATATTTATCATTTTATCATGTCAATACCAACAGTGGGATTTTTGTTCCTGATCCATACCTGTATTATCTGGTACAGTAAACTTCCATTTCTGAAATCTCCTCCACCTAAATGAGTCAGCAGCTCATCAGAAACTTAGTCTTATAAAATTTATGGTTTGACATTTCATTTTTTATTCAATGCTATATAGGTATTTCATTTTATTTTAGGCCCCATTGCTATGCATTCCTTATGTTAAATCCTTCATTGTCTTCTGTTTGAAAAAATGTAATTATTTATATATTTTACTTCCCTAATTAGAATATCAACTTCTTGGCTAATGTACACAGTTCCGGAGCAGTAGCAATTATTAGCTCTCTCTCTCTCTCTCTCTCTCTCTCTCTCTGTCTGTCTCTCTTTCTCTCTCTCTCTTCCTCTCTCTCTCCCTGTCTGTGTGTGTGTATATGTGTGTGTGTGTGTGTGTGTGTGTGTGTGTGTGTGTGTGTGAGATGGACTCTTTTTAAAATCTGGTAAAGTTTGTGAACCACTATTTAGAATAACATTACTAAATGCACAAAATCAAATGCATAGAATTACAAAGCAAAGCAATTATTTAAATGCAGTTATGAACAAAACAAAGAAAATAAACACACCAAAAGGGAAAAAAGAGTTCTCAGATTCAAGGTCAAGAATCATTCATCTAAAGCATTACCATTTAAATGAATGTTTACATATTGTCTGTTCATAAGTTGTTAACTCTTAAAGTTGATTTTCATTCACTTTACTATTGTTACTACAGAAGGATTCCACAACAGTAAATCCAATTTTTAATATTTTTCATTGTTTGTCATCAAAAAATTATTTATAATTTTGTAGTCTGACTACTAGAAATGAAACTCTCTTTGTGGTTCTCCTCAAGTAATAGACATAGTGTGTTGCCAGAATCATACTCAAAGATACTGCAAAGGAGTTGAAACTGCAAGAGCCAATTCATTAAATTGACACTTGAAAATCCTTATTCTTCCATGTTTTAACATTAAAAAAGGACCCTTGCAGAAACTCATATATTCTAAAGTAAAAGTGTCAAACTGATGCATCCTGCACTTGCACTATGGGCAAGCATGAGTGTCTGTATCAAATAAATACTTGGGGAATGTGTAACAAAATAAATTTTAAAAATTCAGTACAACATAGATAATGTTAGTTTGTGGGTTTCTTAGTCTATATGCATCTTTAGGGATCTGTTTCTATTTGAGTCTGACATCAGTGCTGTAAAGGACAGGAAATTATGTGTAAAATTTAAAATGTTCAATAATCCTTTTTAAAAAGGCTTTACTAGCTGGGGCGGAGCCAAGATGGCGGCTGGGAAGCAGTGACTGGCGTGAGCTCCCCACCAAGTCCCTCCAAAAACCTATGAAACAATGGCTCTGAACCAATTCTAGAGCTGCAGAACCCACAAAGTGGCAGAGGGAAGCAGGGCCCCA
>CM053623.1:273140195-273163868 GCA_028646595.1 Phalanger gymnotis
GGGCAGACTGGGGAACAGGGCAACCAGAATGCACGCCATCTTGGAGTGGGGGGGGGGGGAAATGGGGAGAAAATTTGTAATTCAAACGCCTGTGAAAATCAATGCTGAAAACCAAACATGTCAAAAATAAATTAAAAAAAAAGTTTTCCTTTTGAGATCTCTTTCAGGAGGTGATAAGTGGATTCTTTCAATGACTATTTTATTCTCTGGTACTAGTATGTCAGGAAAGTTTTCCTTTATAATTTCTTGAAAGATGCTGTCCAGATTCCCCTTGATCATTGCTTTCAGGGAGACCAATAATTCTTAAAATTATCTCTCCTGGATCTATTTTCCAGGTCAGTTGTTTTTCCAATGAGGTCTTTTACATTTTCTATTTTTTTATTCCTTCGATTTTAAATGACTCAGTCTTGATTCCTCATGGAGTCATTAGCTTCCACTTGCTCAATTCTGATTTTTACAGAATTTTTTTTTCATTAGTTAGCTTTTTTACACCTCCTTTTCACCATTTGGCCAATTCTACTTTTTAAGGAGTTCTTCTCTTCAGTGAGTTTTTGTACCTCCTTTTCCACATGGCCAATTTTATTTTTTTTTTATGGAATTGTTTTCTACATTCAATTGTTATCCCTCCTTTTACAAGCTGTTGGCTTTCACTTGCATACATCTTATTTTCCTGTTTTTTCTTTTGCCTCTTATTTGCCTTTTGAAATCTTTCTTGAGCTATTCCAAGAAGGCTTTTGGGGGCATAAAGACAAGTTCACATTATCCTTTGAGGTTTCAGATTTATGTATATCTTACCCTCTTCCAAGTTTGTGTATTGCTCTTCCCCTTCACCATAATGATTATCTATTCTTGGTGGATTGTTTTTTTTAGTTTAGTTTTTTTTTTTTTTGCTTTCTGCTCGTTTTGTTTGCCTAATGCATAGCTTTTAAAGTTGAGCTCTCTTGCTAGAGAACAGGGGGCACTTTCCCAGGTTATTTTTTTGCTGGGGTTCAGGGCCTTGGTCACTAGCTTTGTGCCCTGGGATCTCAGGTGCCAGCCACTGGAGGCTGTAAGTGTCTGGCAGCTTAATTGGTGCTAAGCTGGGGTTCTAGTGGTGGTTTCTTGCATGTGCTGAGACCAGGTCGAAATTTTTCTGTGTTTTTCTGGGACTGCTCTGAAGCAGGTGGAGGTTCGGGTGCTAGAGGATGCTTTCCCACCAGGGGCTGCACTGAAGCAGGGGGAGATCTGCTGCTGAAGGATGCCTGCCCACCCAAGGATGAGCCAGTGCATAAGGTGGTTCCCAAGCTCAGGTCTGCTGCTTCCCTTAGCTCTGATAAGGCACATGGGGGTGGGGGTGGAGTTCCTTGTGTTTGTGTTTGCCTGTTCAGGGGCTCAGGATCTCCTGCTGGTTTCTTGAGATGGAGCCTACCACCAGCTTGTTGGGATGCTTCCTGTCCTGGACTGTGCACTCCTTTTATCCTAATGATACAGACTTTATTTGCTAATCCTCTAAGTCTCCTGGATCAAAAGGCTCATCCATCCCTTTTTCTGCTGGTTCCATTATTCTAGGTTCTGTTCTGGGACACTGTTATATGAGTGTTCAGGAAGGAGAATGGGAGAGAGAGAATGGGAGAGAAAGGAAAGGGAAAAAGAAAGAGAGAGGCAATCTACTATTTGCTTCTCTATTTTGGATTCCAGAAGTCAATGTATCAGTTGTTGTTCTTATGAGATGTTTCATATTCTCTTCTATTTTTCAGCCTTTAGATTTTATTTTATTATATCTTGATCTCTAATAACTTTCCTGGCTTCCCCCTCCCAAAATCTAATTTTCATGGAGTCATTTTCTTCCGTAAGATTTTCCGTCTCCTTTTCTAATTGGCCAAAATTTTTTCATAATTTTTTCATGTTTTTTTTTTAGTTTTTCCTCATCTCTCTCATTTGATTTTTAAAGTTTTCTTTAAGTTACTTTATGAATATTTTTTTGGGCTGGTGACCATATAACATTACTCTTTCAGGTAGAACAAATTTTCTTTGCTTCAGTATCCTCCTCTGAAGACGAATCCCAGTTCTTATTACTCCCACAGTAATTCTCTATGGTTAAATTCTTTCACCTTTGCTTGTGCATTTTTTTTTTTTTGGTAATAGCTTGATGTTTGTAATCACCTCTAGTCTTGGGAAGTGGGGGATGGTGCCTCTGGCCTCAAATCCTCCTTGAATTCTCCACTCTGACCTTGAACCCAAACTAAAACATCCAGACTCCTGTAAGTTCTCAAAGCCAGATCCCTGCCACACTGCCTCTGCACTCACCAGGCATGTGCTAGTCCCTTCTCTCCCCCAATCATATACCTGCAATACAGCTAGGTCTGCTGTTCTTTCACAGCAGACATTTCCTTGATCCCCAGTTCAGACACTTAACTCCCCTCACTGTCCAGGGGATGAAAGTTCCTGTAGCTTGGGCTTAGGCAGCCTCCCAACACAGCTAACTCCAGGACTTGCTGCTTGTTTCTTAAGTGCTCTGTAGCTTGAAGGTGTTTATACTTCACAGGGACCAATCTTTGGCCAGAAATTTTTATTAACATCTTCTCTGATTGTCCTATGACGACCCGGTTCTGGCTTTTCTTTTATTTATTTTTATCACTCTGTTTGCCATGAGGCACTGTTTTATCTTTTTGTGGAGGAAAATTTTGAGAGTTTGGAATTTGTTGACCTACTCTGCCATCTTCCCAGAATCCTCTCCATTTGCTTGATTCTTGATGTCTCACAGAGTCGTTAGTTTCCATTTGCTCAATTTCAATTTTTAAGGAATCATTTCTTCAGTTAGCTTTTGTATCTCCTTTTCCATTTGAGCAATTGTACCTTTTGAGGCATTGTTTTCTTCAGTCATTTTTTTTGTTCTTCCTTTTCAAAGCTGTGTACTCTCTCTCGCCTACCTCTCATTTCTTCCCCCAATTTTTCTTCTACCTCTTTTCTTTGACTTTTAAAATCTCTTTTGAGCTCTTCCAAGAAGGCTTTTTGGGCTTGAGACCAATTCATACCCCCCTTTGAGGTTTAACATTTAAGAATTGTGACATAGTTGTCCTTTTCTGAGTTTGTATTTTAATATTACTTGTCACCATAGAAGTTCTCTGTAGTCAAGGTTCTTTTTTGCTTCTTGCTCATATTTTTTTTCGTGGCTTTTAAAGTTGACTTCTGCTCCTAGGCCACAGGGTCAATGTCCCAAGCTTCTTGTACTAGGGCCCAGGGGCCTGGTCTCTGGCTTTGCACACTGGAGCCTCAAGTGCTAACTGCTTGCTCACTGTGCTGGGGTAGCCCAGCCTAGTTGTGCTGGAAAATTGTTTCACTCTGACTTTTTTGTTGGTTCTATCACTCTAGAATCCATTTAGAGGTTTGATTCAATGCTGTTTCTGAGGGAAATGGAGATCTCAGGCAACTTCCTGGCTTCTCTCCACCATCTTGCCCCCCTCCATTATATATTAAGAAAAAATTTTAGCATTCGTTTTTACAAGATTTTGAGATCCAAATGTTTTCCCTCCCTCCTCTCCACTTTTCTGAATGCAGTAGGCAGTTTGATATAGTTTATACATATACTATTGTATAAAACATATTTCCACATAAATCACAGTTGTGGAAAAAATAAACAGATCAAAAGGAGATAAAACCATGAGAAAGAATAAAGTGAAAAAAATGTTTCAATCTGCATTTCAAGTCCATCAGATCTTTATCTGGATATTGACAACTTTTTCTTTTGTGAGCCCTTTGTAATTGTCTTGGGGTCATTGTTTTGATGAGGAATGCTGAGTCATTCATAGTTAATCATCACAGGAAATTGCTGATACTGTGTACAATGTTTTCATGCGTATTTAGTTTTGCATCAGTTTGTACAAGTCTTTCTAAGTTTTTTTCCTGAAATCTGTCTGTTCATCCTTTCCTATTGCACAATAGTATCCCATTGCATTCATAAACCACAGCTTATTCAACCATTCCCCAATTGATGGTCATCCTCTCAGTTTCCAATATTTTAACACCATGAAAAGGTTTGCTATATTTTTTTTTTTGTAGATGTAGGTTCTTTCCCCTTTTTTATGATCTCTTTGTGATATAAACCTAGTAGATGTATTGCTGGATCAAAGGGTATGTTCAGTTTGGTTGCCTTTTAGGCATAATTCCAAATTGCTCTCCAGAGTGGATGGATCACTTCACAAATCTACAAATAGAGCATATTAGTGTCCCAATTTTTCCACATCCTCTCCAAAATTTATGAATTTCCTTTCTTGTCATATTAGCTAATTTGATTGATGTGAGATGGCATTTCAGAGTTGTTTTACTTTGCATTTCTCTAATCAAAAGTGATTTAGAGCACTTCTTCATATACCTATATATAGCTTTGATTTCTTAATCTGACAACTGTCTATCCATATCCTTTGACCACTTAGCAGTTAGAGAACTGCTTGTATTCTCATAAATTTGACACAGTTCGCTATGTATTTGAGAAATGAGGCCTTTATCAGAGACATTTTCTGGAAAGATTGTTTCCCATCTTTCTGCTTTTCTTCTAATCATGGTTGCATTGGTTTTGTTTCTACAAAAGCTTTTCAATTTATTATGATAAAAAATATTTATTCCACATTTTGTAATTCTCTCTATCTCATTTGGTAATGAATTCTTCACCTCCCCATAGACCTGACATAAATTATTCCCTGCTCTTCTAATTTTATTGTTTCATTTTCTATGATGCCTTATAGCAGATATAGTTCCCTTCCTTATCTGTTGCAATTAGGTATATTTTTTTTTTTGCTTTTACTTTGCCTAATATCAAGATTGCTACCTCTGCTTTTTTTAACTTCAAGTGAAGCTTAATAGATTCTGCTCCAGGCCCTTGACTTTACTCTGTGTGTGTCTCTCTGCTTCACATATGTTTATTGTAAGTAATACATTGTAGGATTCTGGTTTTTGAACTGCTCTGCTATCTGCTTCCATTTTTTGAAAGAGTTCATCCTATCCTCATTCACAACTATACTTACTACCTGTGTATTTCCTTCCATCCTATTATTCCTCTGGTTTGTCCTCTCTCTCCTTTTACTCTTTCCCTCCTCATCAGTGTTTTGCTACTGTCTACCACTTCCCCTGATCTGCCCTCCCTTACGTCAGGCCCCTGCCCCTTTACTTAGTCTCCTCCCCTCCTAAATCCCTCTTGGCTAAGATGGATTTCTATATTCAAATGGTTGTGTGTATTACTCCACACACACACACACACACATATGTGTATATATACATATATATAAATATATATATACATATATTTATATATATATCACTTTTATCTGTACTGTTAGAGATAAAGGTTTTAAGAGTTACAAGTATCATCTTCTTCCATGGTGATGTTTATAGTTTAGCTCTATTGAATCCCTTATGTTTTCTTTTCCCATTTTACGTGTTCTTCTGTTGAGTTTTTATATTAGAAGTCAAATTTTTGGTTTTGTTCTGATCTTCTCCTTATGAAGGCTTTAAATCCTTCTATTTCATTGAATGACCATTTTTTCCTTAATATATTATGCTTAATTTTGCTGGTTATTGTTGATTGTAGTCCTGTCCCCTTTGTCCTCCACAATAGCATGTTCCATGACCTTTGATCCTTTAATATTGCAGTTGTCAGGTCCTGTATGATCCTGACTATGACTCTCCAGTATTTGAATTATTTCTTTCTGTCCACTTGTAGTATTTTTTCCTTGCCCTGAGAGTTCTGAAATTTGTTTATAATGTTCTTTGGAGTTTTTATTTGGGATCTCTTTCCTAAGGTGATTGCTGGATTTCTCCAATGCCTATTTTGCCTTCTGGTCCCAGGACATCAGGGCAATTTTCCCTGATAATTTATTTAAAGATGCTGTCCAAGTCCTTCTTTTGATTATGGTTTTCAGGTAGTCCAATGATTCCGCCATTATCTCTCCTGGAACTATTTCCCAGGTCAGTTGTATTTCCCATGATGTATTTTGTAATTTCTTCCATTTTTCCTCCTTTTGAATTTTTTGATTGCTTTGTGAAGTCAAATAGAATCATTGCCTTCCATATATTCAGTTTTAACTTTTAAGGTTTTGTTTTTCTCAATTAACTTTTGTACTTTCTTTTCCATTTGGCCAACTGTACTTGTTAAGGAGTGGTTTTCTTCAGTGGATTTTCATTCTCCTTTTCCATTTGGCCAATTCGACTTTTAAAGCAGTTTTCCAGGATGTTGACTCTTTTTTCATAATTCTCTTATATCACTCTCATTTTTTCCTAATTTTTCTTCTCTCTTATATGATTTTTAAACTCATTTTTGAACTCTTCCATGAGCTCTTTCTGGGCTTGAAACCAGTTCCTATTGTTCTCTGGGGTTTTGCCCATATGTGTTTTGACACTGTTGTCTCTTTCTGAATTTGGTCTTGGCCTTCCCTGTCACCATAATAATTTCATATGCTCAGATTGTTTTCTTGTTGTTTTCTACTCCTTGCTTCTTTTTTTTTTCTTTCTTTTAAATTTGAGCACAGCTCCCTGGGTGTAAAGGGTACTGTTTCTGTCTTCTCGTACTAGTGGCTGCAGGCCTTGGCTATTTACCTGGTCCTGCACTTCCATTGCCCTGAGGCACCCAGGGGACTCTTGTGTTTAATGCTGCACTGCAGGTGTAGAGTTGGGGTTGGATGGCCTGCTAGAGGCTCATAGGCTTCGGGCAGCTCACCTGGTCCTAAACTGGGGTCCTAATAGTGGTGTCTAACATTTTCTGATTCCCACTTTGGAATTTCTGCATTTCCCAGCTACACTGAAGTATATATTCTCAGGCTTCTGAAACTGCCTGTTTTCCCAGGGCTATGCTGAGGCATGGTAGGCTGGTTTTGCCTGACAGCTGCCCGTTTGCTTTGTCACCCAAAGGATAGACATCTACCTATTTACCCAGGGCTTCACCGAAGCACATGTAGGTTTGGCTACTGGAGGGTGCTTGTTTGCCTCAAGTTATGCTGAAACAAGTGGTGATTCTTGGAGCTGGAGTCTGCAGGTTTCCATGGCTATTCTAAGGCATGTGGAGGTCCTGGTGTTGGCCTTTGCCTGCTCCACCTTACTGGGGCTCAGGATTTCCTGCTGGTTTGCTGATATGGGGCTTGCTGCTGGCTTGCTGGGGCACTTCCTGTCCTGAGCTGGGCTCTCCTTTCATCCCAGTGAGATAGATCTTTCTTGCCATTCCTCTCATTTTGGGGGGCTAAAAGATTGTTTCACCCCAACTTTTTGCTGGTTCTCCTATTTTGAGATTTGTTTGCGGTCTTGATTTTAATGGTTGTTTGGAGGTGAGTAAGGGAGACTTGCAAGCAGTTTACTGCTTACTCTACCATCCAGGCTCCTGGAAATCCTCTTCCAGCCCATTTTTGAACAAGTTGATGTTTAGCCATATACTCACCCCCATTTTGCACTTCTATAGTTATAAAAAGACAAATGAAAGGGATTTAACAAAAACAGAAAAGATTAAGAAGAGGTGACAAGAATTTGCAAAAGAACTGTTAAAGAGAGATTTGACATCACTGATAACCACAGTGGTATAAATACTGATATGGAGCCAAAGTTACTGAAGAATGAAGTCAAGTAGGCCTAAGTCTAGCAAAAGTGATGGATTCACAGCTTAGTTATTTAAAACCCTAAAAAAATGATACTGTTAAGATGATGCACTCAATGTGCCAGCATATTTGGAAACCACAACAGGGGCCACTGGATTGCAAAAGATTAGTTTATATCCTAATTCTAAAGAAGGGGAATGCCAAGGTATGTTCAAAACACTGAATAATTGTACTCATTTCATATGCCAGTAAGATTATGTTTAAGATTTTGCAAGCTAATCTCCAGCAGGCTGTCTTTTGAAGGTACAGAGAAAGTAAAGAATAAATTGTCAACATTCACTGGATCATGCAGAAAGCAAGGGAGTACCAAAAAAAAAAAATGACTTCTGCTTCATTGACTACACTAAAGCCTTTGACTTTGTGGATCACAACAAAATGTGTTGAGTCCTCAAGGAGATGAGAGCATCAGATCATCTTGGCTCCTGAGGAACTTGTGTATGGGCCTAGAAGCAACATTTAGAACCAAACATAGAAAAGCTGATTGATTTAAGATTGGAAAAGGAGTATCACCTTATTTGTTTAACTTATATGCAGACTATATCATGCAAAATGCCAGGCTGGATGAATCAAAAGTTAGAACTGAGGTTATGGGGAACAATCTCAACAATCTCAGGTATGCAGATGATACCACTCTGATGGCAGAAATTGAAGAGAAATTAAGAAGCCTCTTGATGAGGGTAAAATAAGAAAATATAAAAGCTGGCATGATGCTTGACATCAACTGGTCCTATCGGTTGCTGGCAAATTGAAGGGGAAGAAACGAAAGCAATGTCAGATTTTACATTCTTGAGAATATCAAAGATCATTGCAGATGGTAACCACATTCATGAAATTAAAATATGCTTGCTCCTTGGAAGGAACACTACAGAAAATCTGGACAATATACTAAAATAAAATATATCACCTTGCCAACAAAGATCTGTATTCTCAAAGTTATGGGTTTTTTTGCTTGTTTTGTTTTGTTTTTACAGTGGTGATGTATGGCTGAGAGAGCTGGACTATAAGGAAAACTGAACACAATTCTGTAGAATTAACCCTTTCAAATCAGAGAATGGAGAAGACTTTTGAGAGGCTCTTTGACATCAAGGATGTCAGTTCAGTGAATACTTAAAGAAATTGATTCAGGCTATTCACTGGAAGGTCAGATACTGAAGCTAAAGCTTAAATACTTTACCCAAAATGACAAGGTGGGACTTACAGGAAAAGATGTTGGGAGAAATTAAAGGCAAAAGGAAAAGGGCACAGCTGAAGATGAGATGGATAGTATCATGAAAACATGAACACGAATGTTCTTTGAAAAGGAGTGCAGTATAGAAGGGCCTTGTGTGCTATGGGTCCAGTGCTCAGACAGAATTATCAAGTTTATCATTAACACAATGAAGAGAAAGTAAGGCTGGTGACTTTGCATATCCATCCCTCACTTGAATCCAATTTGATGGAGTCTAGCCACTGCTTCAAGCCCCAATATGCATTGCCCCCAGACCCAATATCCTAACTTCCTCATATGCCTCACTGCCTCTCTAGAGCCACAGGTGTGTCCATGTTCTCAAACACAAAAGCCAGGCTATCCGTCTAGTCCGAGATAGGACCACAATACCCAGCGAATAAGAAAGCAATACCAGTAGGACACTGAGCAGGATATTTGGCCACTAAATCACAGTATAAGGGGACACCTGCACAGTAATAGCAAAGAAGTGTCCTAAGGTGAACTTACAATGTAGAGGCTTATTACAATGTCATTATCTTACAATGATACCCTGCCCAAGTGGGTTTTACTGTATGCATTCTGGGTAGTGGGATGTGCAGTTCCACAAAGGTTAGGACCCCTCCATATATCAACAAATCCATCCTATATTTTAATATTCATATATTCTGTAATGATTTAATTATAGCTTTTGTTCTATAAAAACCCTTGTCTTGCTTTGCTAAGCTGCTGGTTCCTCTAAGGAGCCTAGCCTGCTTATAGAGAGCATAATCCTCAATAAATGTCTTTGCTTGATTTGGAGATAGGCTGAGTGTTTGAATTCTTTTGACACAACCTCACAACACATGTTGAAAAACTGAACCATTTTTGACATCCCCGGTTGGGGCCAGTCTCTGATTCCGTCCCTCTCCAATACAAGGTAAGCCTTTCTCTTTTCTCTCTCTTAGTCTAAGGTCTCTTAAGTACCCATGAAGACTTGAAAGGATTGTTTGGGTCCTAGTGGCTGGAAATTTCCTGTAGACCAAGGACCCTCAGCTTGGGAACTCTGTGGTGAAATACCCTCTAGACAGAGGAGGCTTTTTTTGGGAACTTCGGCAGTGAGCTCCCTGACCTCATTTTATCCTCCATGGCATATCATGAGGAGCTATGAGGAAAGGAATCCTTAGGCTTATGGCATAAGGAAGCATTTCATCCCAACCCCTATCCCATGGGATTCCCCACGAGGCAATCTCCCTCAAAACTGAAACAACTTCAGCTTACAAGGCCTAAAAAAAAAATGCCTCACATTTTTTTCTGTGATAAAGCCTGGCGTCAATATAATCTTGAGGACCAGGAAAAGTGATTACTGAAAGGAATTCCTAACAAGCCTGTCTGAGCTTTTAGACTTCCCTCTCTCCCTATTATTATCTGTGCATTCTGTTTGTGTTTGTTATATTAATCTACTCTGTATCTGTATGAATTTCCCCTGTGTTTCTGTGGAGTGTAAATGTCTGAGTCTGCCACCTCATAAGATTTAAAATGCTGCCAGTCAGAAAAAGAGAAGAAAAAAACTCTAAGGTCTATAGCTAGCTGAAAGCATTAGCAGAGAGTTTGAGAGTAAACAGTTTAGAAACTGTTGGAAATAAAAAATTATCATTAAAAATCTCTCCCTCTCTCTCTCTCCCTCTCTCTCTCTCTCTCTCTCTCTCTCTCTCTCTCTCTCTCTCTCTCTCTCTTCCTATTAATGAATGTCCAAGTGTATCAGCAAGGCAATTATCACAATATAGATGATAACTATCAAAATGCCTATGTGGTTCTGTATCACAAAATATATGAGACTCTCTACATAGAAGGTAGAAGAAGTAAACCATTTATTCAGACACCAGAGGACCAGATCCCATAAAGCCATCCACCCAATCCATCAGACCAGCAAAGAATTAGATACACCATATTACAGCATGGAGCCTCGCCATCCCAAAACCATCTGCCCCCTGCTGGGGCCTCCCCACAAAGCAATCACTTACAGCCACCACAGACTGCTCTCTCCCTCAGCTCTAAAGGTAGGAACTGCTCTTCCTGTGACACAACTTCCTTTTCCTCCCACCACATGTGACTTAGGCTTCCTGTGATGTAATCAGGTCACATGGGCTATTAATGGGTGGGAAAGATCTTCAAATCTGAATTGCTACTATATTAAGTTCTGGAGAGTGACAGGAAAAAGAAAGGGGGAAATTTTCCCCATCAGATCTAAGAGAAGAAAATCATCTCACTGATCAAAAGAGGCAGGTTTAGGGGCTGTGCCAGTGAAAGTTTCAAGATACAATTTGGAATAGAAAAGCACTTAATCCTTTCCAGGGTCACAGAAAGACAAAAGGTTTGTGTGAATTGGGACACAATCAAAAGGTATTTGAGTATGATTGGAATTATCTAGCTGGAATTCAGGGAGTCTTCCAAACTAAATTTAAGCACTGGTTAATTTTAAAATAACTTTTAAATAGGTATCTGTGTTAAAATTGGAAACTTGAATAAATAATATAAAATTCCTATTTATTTTAAAAAATCATAGAGAGCTATGGGTAAATTACTAAACTCTAAGTTACTTCAATATTGTGGAACCCAGACTTGAATTAAATTAAAATATGGTCTTAAGTGCGATAATTGGGTTAGATTAAATCATAATATCAAAACAGATTGGCTGCAAATAGCAGACCCCATAATATGAAATGTTTGGAATAAGTAGCTTTTGTGTAAAATATAATATTATAGTTAGCATTAAAATTATAGCCCAAGATTGTGTGTAATATTATTTGGATCATGGATTCAGGCGATTAAATTTATTTTAGTCAATATTAACTGAAATATTGTTTTTCCTAATTTGATGTTTAAGATAAGTCAGAATTTATTTTACTATTTAGCATTGAGATAAATTGGGAAAATTCATAGATTTGAAATTTGGCAATTAGGTGACCTTAAGCGATTACATCAGTTTAATCCACATGAGTGTAAACTGCCTAACACAATGCCTCACAGAAGGCAGATACTATAAATGTCAACTATTATTATCAGTTTTTTAATTAGATGTGACCAGTATACAAAATGCCAATGGTAATGAGTTGCCTGATTTTCTACGTAAGGTGATTTGGAAATGCATTCAACAATGCTGAAGTTACCTAATTGATGTTGGGTGTGTTTCAAGTACATAATATTGTTTCAAATTGGTAAATTTTTTATATTAGTTCTAGAAAGTATGTGCTTTTCACCTGTCCACTAGAAGAATATTATGGGGTAGAAAGGCAGCCCCTTCTCTGGGGTCCCTATCAATTCTCCTTATTTTATAAACTTACCAGATCCCTGGAAAGCATGCGTTTGGACAAGGTCACCAGCCCTGGGGAAAAAGAGCTTGTTTGGGTTATGGAATTCCTAAACAATGAACTTGACTTGCTGAGAATTTCCAAGTTTATGTATAATATAAAAATCATTTCTAATGATTTGTCTTTATACCAGGATAAATTTAAATTAGAGAAGGAAAGAAAAACAAGTGAAAGTGTTAAGTGAAATCTCTTATGTATGTAAGTCCTAGTTTTAATGCTTATGGCAATGCCATGAGTAAAATTAATTGTATTTAGCCCTAATCTGTGATTAGTGAAACTTGCCATTTGAGTTAAAAATTTCTTGGGACTGTAACAGAGATATTGCTTTGATTTTGAATTTAGGTATAGTTGTCTAATGGCAGGAATCTACGATTTAAGAGAAATTTCATGAGATATTCAGAGAGAATGTGATCCTGAACAGTTACAGTCAGAGGTTCACTTCTGGGAAAAGCCAAGAGGACAACATTGGCATTGGCCTAAGGTGGAATCCCCTTGGCTCAGTCTCCCCCCATTGTGTTCCTTTAAAAATAAATGTTTCCCACCTGGCTATTCTTGAGTCTGACTTCAAGGTGGAATTGTTACTGCACAGTTAACTGTGACTTTTATCTAAACAGATTCACTTGAATGTCATAGCATCAACTCCATGATGTCATGGTCCTTTTAGAGAATAAAGGACAAACAAAAACCTCTGTGAGTAGAAAAGGAGCTAGTTGCCCACTGAGGTCTAAACTGGGACTTACTGGTCAGGCAACATGACTTCCTTCCTTCCTCCCCTCCCTCCCTCCTTTTTCTTCCTTCCTTCCTTCTTCTCCTTGGTCTAGGTATCATACCCTCACCTTCAGGTGCTCTGCCCAAAGGGAATGCAAATTTTAATCTATGAAACTTTTTCTTTCTTAAAGACCAGCCTTAACCTCAAATCACTCTGGATCTCATTGATTGGTCAATAATAGGTCCCAGGCTAAACCCTACTTGGTCATCGTTTAGGCCCTGATTGGCTTAGAATGAATATAAAAAGCAATTGTGTATGTTTTGACCAGAAACCCTGAGGGTCTTTCCATCCCAGATTGACTTTTTTTTAAGTTTATTATTTTTTTTCAAAAAATAATAATCCAATTGACTTGCATGCCATGATATCACCTCCCTGATGTCATGGTCCTCTTCTAGTACAAAGAATAAAAAAAAAAAAACAAGTCTACTCTATACACCTTTATCAAAGTATTAACCTAAAATTTTGAATAATAAGACCAAGGAGAGATCTTGTAGCAATCACTTAGTATGACCTTCCCCTATTTATGACATTAATATGTTAACAAATACACCTTAAGCTAATCATTCAATCAATTTCTACTTTACTTTTCTGTCATCTAATCTAGATCTCTCCATGTCATAAAAAATATGAGATGGCATCTAATACTTCATTGAAAATAATACATATTATATGCTCAGTATTACTATGATTTATCTGTCTAGTCATTCTGTTAAAAAACAAAACAACAAAAAAAGGAGATGACATTAGTATGAAATGACCAATTCTAGTTAACACAAAACAAAAGAAAAGAAAACATGTTCACTTTTGGTTATCTCTCCTTTCCAGTGTTCATTAATAATTCGATATTTTCATGTATTCAAGGAGTTTGACAGGAATAAGATTCTATCTCATTACTGTATAAAATTTATGTTCTGGCAACTCTCTCTCTCCAGTCTTGAGGTATTCTTTCTAACTCATCAAAAGCAGCTTTACAATGAACCCACCACTCAATACTTTAATATGTTTATCTAGTTCTAGTGAACTAGATGACAGATAGTTTCTATTTGCCTATCTGCTCCCTATCTTGCTCTTCCACTCTCCGGTGGCCATTTTTTTTTTTTGTTTTATCCCCTATACTTCAAAGAACAACCTATAGGGAAAGGTGGAAAAATTGAGTTAAGTCTCTCAGCCTTCAACCTCCTTAGAATATTATTATAATCAGGAAAAGTCTTTGTCATCCAGGTGTGGCTGTATCTGCAGCTTTGAGACAATTAAGGAATGTTAATTGCTTTTTGGACCTCAATTGCCTCCTGTGATTTTTGATAGCAAATCAGAACCGCCCCAATCAGGATCACTCAGATTACCTGATTAGCCACCCCACCCCCATCCCATGCCCTTGGAGAGACAAAAACACCCTTAATTTTGACTAGGAGAGACTAGGACCAGATGGCTACCCCTTAGGGGAGGGACAAAGGCTAAACATTCTTTGTTTACAGGTAAATAAAGCAGGTTTCCCAGGTTAAACTGGCTAGAATGGAAAATTTCCCTGGGGCTAGTTGAAAGCTATGGCCTCACTCCTTTTCAACCAAGGCTCCACTTTCTCTCCCCTCTCTTGGTTTTTTGTTGTTGTTGTTGTTAATTTATTTTAAACTTAAATACACAAATAAGAAAAGAAAAAGAAACATATTATAAACTTAAATACAAAAGAAGAAAAGGAAAAAAAAAGACATTGTCATATGAATAGCAGAAGAGAGGATTCAAAATATAGAGCAATTAATTTCATTTCAAGAAAGACTATATTAAAAATAGTACATATTCTGTTCCTGAGCTGTCCATATTTGCTTCCTTATAAGTTTTCTTTTGTTCTCTGCTATGCATGTTTTACTTTGTTCTTCCCCATGCCCTTCCTCTCCTCACACCAAGGAGGGTAGAATAAAGAGCCAATAGAGACAGACACATACATACATACATACACATATGAATACATATGCACATACATATATACATGCATACAGACATACAAAATATATGTATGTATACATATGTATGCACACACATATACACATACATAAACATACATATTACATAGTTATCTATAATCATACTTATATATAGACATATACCTCCATATGCATCTGTGCTAGATTTGTTTGTCCTTTATTTTGCTGAAGGTAGAAAACATCTTCCATCATAACTTCAAGTCTTTGAATATTTTTTAATAACACCAACTCATCATTTCTTATACCACAGCAATATTCCAACCTTATACAGTCTAGTGTGGTACTATTGGTAAGAAGTCCCTGCCCCCAGCCCCTGATAAAAACCCCAGTTTGCATAAGAAAAATGGACTTAGATCTTGCCATTTGGCATTCAGCAAATGTCCCTGGGCCCCATGACTGCTCTAAGGAATATCGATTAATTAACCAGAAGGAAAGCCTGACCCTAACAGTCTCTTTGTTCCCTGAGTAGGCTCAGAGATGTCTCTATCTTATGTCAACAAACCCAGATGGAGCATCCCTTGGTCTGTCTATGGCCATTAAAGGTAAAAACCTTAGCCCCAGACATTATCTTGAATTATGTGACTTTTCCTTATCCTGATATTTTATGAACATATACCATGTTGTGGAATGTTAATGGCAAATTGGACACAGAGATCCTGGGCTGTAATTTCAGTTGACATTTTGTCAGCTATCTGATTTGTTGTATTTACAATCTATTCCATTAAGGAAGTTCCTCTTTTTGTATCATGGTCATAAAAGTGAAATGACACAGGCTTGCCGAGTCTGCTAAAATAACATATATAAGTTTCAAGAGATAATTAACCACTGCACCTTGATTTTTCTGTATAAATATGTCTCCACTCCTACTCTGGGCCATTCTGATTTGGGCTGCTAATGTCCCAGAATGGACGCCGGCTAATACATTCTCCATTTAAAACTTATACTCTGCCGCGTCTTACTCACTGTTGGTACAACACTAGTTATTTTAAATAGTCTAAAACAATATTGATTAACATGGCTGACATATAGTATAGTTTCCCTTTTTTTCTCTTTTTATTAAATGTATTTCACCATAACTCTTTTTAATTAGATTTTTTATTTTTAGTTTATGATACTTAGTTCTACATATTTTTGAGTTTCCAATTTTCTTCCCTTCCCTTGCTCCCCTTTGCCCCCAAAACAGCATGCAGTGTTTTGTAATTGTGTTCATATAAGCCTTGGGTTTGTCTTGGCAGATAGATTCCCAAATATTTTATAGTGTCTACAGTAAATTTAAATGGAATTTCTCTATCTTCTCTTGTTGGGTTTTCTTAGTAACGTATACAAAGGCTGAGGATTCATGTGTCATGTGGGTTTATTTTATATCCTGCAACATCGCTAAATTTGTTTATCATTTCAAGTAGTTTTTTTTTTTTTACCTCAATCTCTAGGATTCTCTAAGTAAAGCATCATATCATCTGCAAAAAGTGATAATTTAGTTTCTTCTTTGCCTAATTCCTTCAATTTCTTTTTCTTCTCAATGCTAAAGCTAACATTTCAAGTACAAAATTGAATAACGGGGTATGTGATAATGAACATCCTTGTTTCACCCCAGATCTTATTGGGAATGCACTTAGCTTATCCCCATTACATATGATGCTTGCTGATGGTTTTAGATACATGCTGTTTATAATCTTAAGGAAGACTCCATTTATTCCTATGATTTCTAGTGTTTTTAATAGGAATGGGCGTTATATTTTGTCAAAAGATTTTTCTGCATCTATAGAGATAACCATATGGTTTCTGCTACATTTTTATTGATATGATCAATTATTCTCATATTTTTCCTAATACTGAACCAGCCTTGAATTCCTAGAATAAATCCTACCTGGTCATAATGTATTATTCTCTTGATAAGTTGCTGCAATCTTTTTGTTAATATTTTATTTAAAATTTTTGAATCAATATTCATTAGAGAAATTGATCTGCAATTTTCTTTCTCTGTTTTGATTCTTCCTGGTTTAGGTATCAGTACCATGTTTGCATCATAAACAGAATTTGGTAGCACTCTTTGTTGACCCATTTTACCAAATAGCCTATAAAGTATGAGAATTAATTGTCCTTTAAATATTTGATAGAATTCACATGTAAATCCATCTGGCCCTGGAGATTTTTTCCTAGGGAGTTCATTAATGGCTTGCACAATTTCTTTTTCTGAGATGGGGTTATTTAGGCAATTTACTTCCTCTTCTGTTAACCTGGGCAATTTGTATTTTTGTAAATATTCATTTATTTACTTAAGGTTATCAAATTTATGGGCATACAATTGGACAAAATAATTCCTAATTATTGTTTTAATTTCCTCTTCATTGGAGATGAATTTACCCTTTTCATTTTTGATACTGGAAATTTGGTTTTCTTTTTTTTTTTTTATCAAATTGACCAAGGGTTTATCAATTTTATTTTTTTTTTCATAAAATGAGCTCAGTTTTATTTATTAGTTCAATAGTTTTCTTGATTTCAATTTTATTAATCTCTTTGATTTTCAGTATTTGTAATTTGGTATCTAATTGGGGATTTTCAATTTGTTCTTTTTCTAGCTTTTTCAGTTGGATGCCGATTTCAACTCATCTCCTTTTTAATCTATTTTATTCATGTAAGCATTTAGAGATATAAAACTTCCCCTCAGAACTGCTTTCTCTGCATCCCATAACTTTTGGTGTGTTCTCTCATTATTTTCCTTCTTTGAATGAAGTTATTAATTGTTTCTTTGATTTGTTCTTTGGCCCACTCATTCTTTAGGATTAGATTGTTTAGCTTCCAATTAATTTTTAGTTTATTTTTCTATGTCCCTTTATTACAAATAATTTTTATTGCATCATGATCAGAGAATGATGCATTGACTATTTCTGCCATTCTGCACTGGATTGTAACATTTTTATGCCCTACTACATGGGCAATTTTGGACTATGTGCCATGTATTGCTGAGAAAAAAAGTATATTCCTTTATATCTCCATTCAATTTTCTCCAGAGGTCTGTCATATCTGTCTTTTCTAAACCTCCTTGACTTCTTTTTTGTTTATGTTGAGCTTAGATTTATCAAGTTCAGAGAGGTGGAGGCTGAGGTTCCCCCATTAGTATGGTTTTGCTATTTCTTCCTGTGACTCCCTTAACATCTCGCCTAAGAATCTGCATGCCATACCACTTGGGGCATATATGTTAAACAATGATATTGTTTCATTGTCTATGGTGCCTTTTACTTTTATCCTGTGTGTATCCCCATTTCAAATGTGTTTCTTGTAAACAACATATTGTAGGGTTATGGTTTTTAATCCATTCTGCTATCTGCCTCCATTTTGTGGGAGAGTTCATCTCATTCACATTCACAGTTATGATTACAAGCTGTGTCTTTTTCTCCAACTTGTTCCTTCCCCCCATTTATGCTTTAATTTCTCCCTCCTCCCTTCTATTCCTCAAAAGTGTTTTGTTTTTGGCCACCATCTTCCCCAATTTACCTTCCCTCCCTTATCTTACCCTTTTTCTCTTGCTACTTCTTCCGTCCCTTCTGACCACTCCCCTTGTTCTTTCCCCTCCTACTGCCTGTAGGAAAAGTTTGATTTCTATACTTATTAGAGTATGTTATTCTCTTCTTGAAATAAATCTGATGAGAGTAAAGCCTATCCACAACTCTTCTCCTTCCCTTCTTTTCCTCTACTGTAATATGTTTTTGGGCCTCTTCATGTGATGTGATGACTACCTCCTTATCTCTTTTCCCAGAACCCTCCCTTAACATCTCTTAATTATGTTTTTTTATTATTATTATATCAGTTATTTTATACTGACACCCACAGTCTATGTATATCCCTTTCAATTGTCATATTAACTGTACTATTCTCAAGATTGATATATATATACATACATATATATATATACATACATATATATATATATATATATAAACAATATAATTCTATATAAAAATGTAAACAATTTGCCCTTATCGATTAACAAATTTTGTGTGGGTGTTTTCCCCCCTCTTTACCTTTTTATATCTCTCTTAAGTTTTGTATTTGAAGATCAAATTTTCCATTCAGTTCTGGCCTTTTCATCAGGAAAGTCTGAAATTGCCTTATTTTGTTGAATGTCCATCTCCTTGCCTGAAAAAATTAAGCTCAATTTTGCTGGGTAGTTGATCCTTGGTTGTAGTCTAAGCTCCTTTGCCCTTTGAAATATCATATTCCAATTTCTCGTGCCATTTAATGTAGAAGCTGAAAGATCCAGCCTATCTTGACTGTAGTTTCTTGATATTTGAATTGTTGGGGTTTTTTTGACTACTTGCAGTATTTTCTCCTTTACTTGATAATTCTGAAATCTAGCTATTTCTTGGTGTTTTCAATTTGGGATCTCTTTCAGGGGATGATGGGTGGATTCTTTTGATAACTATTTTCCCCTCTGATTCTAGGTCCTCTGGGCAGTTATCTTTGATAATTTCTTTGAAGATACTGTCCAGGCTCTTTTTTTCATTGTGTTTTTTTGGTAGACCAATTATTCTTAAATTTTCTCTCCTGGATCTATTTTCCAGATCGGTTGTTTTTTTCAAATTAGATATTTCACATTTTCTTCTATTTTTTTTTCATTCTTTACATTTTGTTTGGCTAATTCTTGATGCCTCATAGTCATTAGCATCCACTGTTAATTATAATTTTTAATGAATGGCTGTCTTCATTTTGCTCTTGAGTCTCCTTTTCCAATTGGTTGATTTTACCTTTCAGGGTATCATTTTCTCCATTTAGATTCTGAATCTCCTTAGCAATTTCGCCAATTTTACTTTTCAAAGATCTGAACTCATCAGTGGTTTTTTTTTCATTTTTTCTTTTTATCTCCCTAATTTGCTTTTTAAAATCCTCTTTTAGCTCTTCCAGGAATGCTTTTTGGACTTGAGACCAGTTCACATTCCTTTTTGAGGTATCAGATGTGGGTATAGTGTCAATGCTGTCCTCTTCCAAACTGGTATTTTGATCTTCCCTGTCTCCATAAAAAGGATCAATGGTGCTTGGTTTTTCATGTTCTCCTTCATGTTGGTTAGCTTTTTCCTGGCTTTACAGTGGATTTCTGCTTTTGGGGCTCAGGGAACTCTGTCCCAGGTTTCTTTTTCTAGGAATTGTGAGCCTAGTTACTGGCTTTGTGTGTTATGGTCTCTGGTTTCCTGAGGTGTGGGATAGGGGTCGTATGGCTCCCTGAAGTCACTTCTTCCCTGGGGCTGCTTTCCAGCACTGGTGGTCTCAGCCATTGTATGTGCTGGCATCTACCACTTCCCCTGGCCGTGCAAAGGCAATTCTGGGTTCCTGGTGTTGACACTTGCTGGCTCTACCCTTCTGGCAATCAGGAATTCCCACTGTTTGGCTACAGAAGCCCCACTTTTGTCTCCTTTATTCCAGTAACTTTCCCGAGGTATTCTCTCTGGGTCAGGGAGGGAGGGATGAGAGCCATTTTCCTGGCCATTATGTCCCCGGGAATTTCAAGAAAGCAAGTTTCAAACCTTTGGGCTGTAAGCCTCAGGAGTAAATGTCTCACGGCCACAGGAGCTGTGCTGCTGCCTCCCTGTCACTTCAACAGACTCCTGTCCTATATTGGGAGGCCTGGGGATCTCTGCTAGTTTGTGGTTCCCCGCTTTCTTCCAGCCTGGATTGCTGGCTGGTTTCTGCAGCTGCATCTGCTTTGGTGTGGTCTCATGCAGCTCAGCATGCCAGGTGCTCTCCCATCCTACAGATCCATCTTGTCGACCTTTTGGATTCTCCTGGCTTGGAAATTTGCCCCCCCTCAGTCTACTAGTGGCTTCTAACTCTCTCAAATCTCCTCAGATTCACTTTTTTAAATGTATCTGACAGAACTTCTGAGAGAGCTCTGGGAGGCTGTTTTTACCTGGACATCTTGGCTGTGTCCCCTTCACCTTTAACTTTGTCTGAGATCATGATTACTACCCCTGCTTTATTTCCTAATAAATTCTACTTCTCACCTTTATTGTTTGTTTGTGTATATCTCTTATTTCCCATCCTTCCTGATTCCTGTACTTTACTTCTGTCCACTACCTCGCCCTGCTATTAATTAACCTACCCACTCCTCCAAGGATACCCCCACCACCACCATCTTCCCTCACCCTTTCCCCTTACCCTCTTATTTCTATCTGAATTTAGAAGAATTTTATAGCCTTAAAAATATATATGTTACTCCTTCTTTAGTCCATTCCTGTTAATTTCAATATCCTTTTATGCCCCCATCCTATGCTCTCATATATTTATAAATTTAGAAGACTTTTATTCCATTCTAAATGTACATATTGTTCTCTTTAACCCAGATCTGAATGAGTAGGACTCCCTCTAAAAATCACTCCCTTATCCTTTTTCTACTCTCTATACTCTTAGCCTTTTATTTCTTTCTGAATTTAGAAGACTTTTATACCCTTCTACCTATATATATATGCATTGTTCCATCCTTAACCCATTCCTAATGACAATATGTTTCCATAACTACCAGCCCTCCTCCCTCATTTAATTTCTCTGTCAGTTCTTCCTTGCAGATCTCAAGTCTGTAAGCTAATGAGTCTTGTTACCTTCTTAAAGGTTTCACTTTGTACAGTCACATTATACTCAGCTCTACCCCAATCTTTGTTTAACTTAGACATAAAGTGTACATTTCCTTTTATAAAAAGTAAAGAGTCTGTCTTTACTGAGTCCCTTGTAATTGGTCTTTGATATGTACCTTAGAGTTATCTTGGATCTTGTATCTCAAGTTTTCTATTAAGGTTTTTTGTTTGTTTTCTGCAACAAAATCCTGAAAGTCTGGCAATTTATTGAATGTCAATTTTTTTTTCCATTCAGGATTGTGCTTAACTTTTCTAGGTGTAATATTTTTGGCTACAATGCAGTTATTTTCCTCTTTGATTTACAGTATTATAAGACCTGTGGACCTTGATATCACTGGTGTTGGTCATATGTGATTCTAATTATGGATCCACCATATTTGAACTGTTTCTTTCTTTTTCTTCTTAATATTTTCTCCTTGAGCTGTGGATTTCAGAATTTAACTATGATACTCCTGTAGGTTTTCCTTGTTTTTCCTTGTAGTGGTTATCAGTGAATGTTTTCCCTATTTCTATTTCCCCTCTTGTTCTAACACTTCAGGACAACTTTATTTTTTTTTCTTGTATTATAGTATCAAGATTCTTTGTTTTGGATAGTAGCTTTCAGGTATTCAAATTATTCTTGGGTTTCCTCTTCTTGATGTTTTCTCAAGATTACTTGGGTTTTTTTTTTTTGGTTATTTTTTTCTCTCTTTTTAATTTAATATATTTAGTTTTCAGCATTGATTTTCACAGGAGTTTGAATTACAAATTTTCTCCCCATTTCTACCCCCCCCCCACTCCCAGATGGCATATATCCCGGTTGCCCTGTTCCCCAGTCAGCCCTCCCTTCTATCACCCCACTCCCCACCCATCCCCTTTTACCTTCCTTTCTTGTAGGGCAAGATATATTTCTATGCCCCATTGCCTGTGTATCTTATTTTCTAGTTGCATGCTAAAACATATTTTTTTTTTGTTTTTGAACATCTGTTTTTAAAACTTTGAGTTCCAAATTCTCTCCCCCCTTCCCTCCCCACCCACTCTCCCTAAGAAGTCAAGCAATTCAACATAGGCCACATGAGTATCATTAGGTATAACCCTTCCACAATACTCATGTTGTGAAAGACTAAATATATTTTGCTCCTTCTTAACCTATCCCCCTTTATTGAATTTTCTCCTTTGACCCTGTTCCCTTTTGAAGATGTTTGTATTTGATTACCTCCACCCCCATCTGACCTCCCTTCTATCATCCCACCTTCTTTTTTAATCTTCTTCCTCCTTTTTTCCTGTGAGGTAAGATACCCAATTGAGTATGTATGGTATTCCCTCCTCAGGTCAAATCTGATGAGAGCGAGATTCACTTATTCCCCTTCATCTGCCTTCTCTTCTCTTCCTACAGAACTGCTTTTTCTTGCCACTTTTATGCAAGATAATTTACCCCATTCTATCTCTCCCTCTCTCAATATATTCCTCTCTCATCCCTTAATTTGATTTCATTTTTTTTAGATATCTTCCCTTCATCTTCAACTCACCCTGTGCCTGCTCTCTCTCTCTCTCTCTCTCTCTCTCTCTCTCTCTCTCTCTCTCTCTCTCTCTCTCTATGTATATATATATATATACACGTATATATACATACGTATACATATATACATATACATACATACATACACATATATATACATATATATGTACACATATATATACACATATATATGCACACATACATATATACATCCATACACACTCACATATACATATAAACACACACACACACATATATATATATATACATATATATATATATATATACACACACACACATATATATGCATATTCCCTTCAGCTACCCTAATACTGAGGTCTCATGAATCACACACATCATCTTTCCATATGGGAATGTAAACAAAACATTTCAACTTTAGTAAGTCCCATGCAATTTCTTTTTCTTGTTCTTTTTCTTGATTACCTTTTCATGCTTCTCTTGATTCTTGTATTTGAAAGTCAAATTTTCTATTCATCTCTGGTCTTTTCACTGAGAAAGCTTGAAAGTCCTCTATTTTATTCAAAATCCATATTTTTCCTTAGAGCATGATACTTAGTTTTGCTGGGTAGGTGATTCTTGGTTTTAATCCTAGCTCCATTGACCTCCAGAATATTGT
>CM053623.1:273164368-273184389 GCA_028646595.1 Phalanger gymnotis
GGTATTTTCTTCAGTGGTCTTTTGGACCTTCTTTTCCATTTGGCTACTTCTGCCTTTCAAGGCATTCTTCTTCTCGTTGGCTTTTTGGAGCTCTTTTGCCATTTGAGTTAGTCTATTTTTAAGGTGTTGTTTTCTTCAGTATATTTTTCAGTATTTTTTTGAGTCTCCTTTAGCAAGTCATTGACTTGTTTTTCATGGTTTTCTTGCATCCTTCTCATTTCTCTTCTCAATTTTTCCTCTACTTCTCTAACTTGCTTTTCCAAATCCTTTTAGAGCTCTTCCATGGCGTGAGACCAGTTCATGTTTTTTTTTTTTCTTGGAGGCTTTTGTTGTAGGCTCTTTGACTTTGTTGACTTCTTCTGGCTGTATGTTTTGGTCTTCTTTGTCACCAAAGAAGGATTTCATAGTCTGAGACTGAATCTGGGTGTGTTTTCCCTGCCTAGCCATGTTCCCAGCCAACTCACCTGACCCTTGAATTTTTTGGTGGGGTACGACTGCTTGTAGAGTTAAGAGAACTGTGTTCCAATCTTGGGGGGATGCATCAGCTCTGCCACACCAGCACTCCTCCTTCCCCAAGAACCCCTAACCCAGACCAGACTTAGATCTTCAGCAGGTTCTTCACTCCTGCTCTGATCAGCCACTTAATTCCTCCCACCAGGTAGGCCTGGGGACAGAAGCACCTGCAGCTATAGTTCTGTAGCTGCCCCACATCCGCTGCACCCCCCCCCGGGTGGTGGTTGAACCTCGAACTCCTTTTTTTACTCTCTCCCCAGGAGCTCCTCCTACTAACCTTCTCTGTTGTCTGTGGTGTTTGTGGGTTGAGAGGTCTGGTAACTGCTGGTGCTCACTGATTCAGGGTGGTAGGGCATGCTCCGTCCAGCTCCCGGTATGGTCGGTCCATGCCACCATGCTGGGCTCTGCTCCCTTCAGCTCTGCTCCCCTCAGCTCCCAGCTCTCTGAGGGATAGACCTCACCCAGAGACCATCCAGGCTGTTTTAGGCTAGAGCCCTGCTTCCCTCTACTATTTTGTGGGATCTGACGTTCTGGAATTGGTTGAGAGCTATTTTTTATAGGTTTTTGGAGGGACTCGGTGGGAAGCTCATGCTACTCCCTACTTTCCAGCTGCCATCTTTGCTCCTCCGCCATGGTTATTTTTGTTTTTAAGATCTTTCACATTCTGTTCTATTTTTTCATTCTTTAGATTTTGTTTTATTATTTTTTGTTCTCTTTCAACTTCACTGGCTTCCCTTTGCCCAATTCTAATTTTCAAGAGTTGTTTTCTTTGTTAAGATTCTGTATTTCCTTTTCCAGTTGGTGGACTTTATTTTCACAATGTTCATGTTTTTCTTGGATTGTTCTTATATTTTTTAACTTTTCCTTAGTCTCTCTCTTTTTATTTTTAAAGTATTTTTTAAAGTTCTATTAATTATTTTTGGGCAGGTGACCATTTGATATTACTCTTTGAAGTAGGAGAGGCTTTTTTTTTCATTTTTGCTTTAGTATCCTCCTTTGAAGATGAACCCCAATCTTCTGTAGTCCCATAGTAACCTTCTATAGTTGAGTATTTTCTCTTTTGCCTCCCCTTTTTTTTTCCGTTTGTAGCAGCTTATTATTGTAACCACCTCTAGTCCTAGATATGGGGGTAGTGTCTCTGGCCTCAGATCCTCCTTTAGTTCTCACCTGTGGCCTAGAAATGAAACCCTCTTGTAAGTTACCACAGACAGCAGCATCCCTGCCCCACTGCTTCTGCACTCATTGGGCATGTGCTGGTTCCTTCTCATCCAGGATCCTGTCTCAGCAGCACTGCCTTCATCAGCATCTTTCATCAGCAGAGATTCCCTCAATCTTCCACTACTCAGGTTCTCAACTCCCCATATTGTCTGGGAGGTGAAAATTCCTGTCAGTGGGGCTGAGGCTACCTTCTAACCCAGCTAACCCCAGGGCTTGCTACTTGCTGTTTCAGTGGAAATAGCCTGGAAGTATTCAAACTTCACAGGCACCAAACTTCAGTCCTGGTATGTTTTTTCTGATCCTTTTTGCTTGCCCTAGGATGACCACTGTTCTGCTTCAACTCTTGTTTATTTTTACTGCTCTATGTTAGCCCTGAGGCACTGTTTTTTCTTGTTCATGGGGAGAATCTGGAGAGTTTGAAATATTCTGACCTACTCTGCCATTTTCTCAGAATCTTCTCTCCTCTCTCTTCTTAACTTCTTAAAATTTGATTTCTGACCTTATCATTCTACTGAAACTGTTCCTTCTTACTAATGATCTCTTGGTTTCCAAATTCAGCAGGTTTTTTTTTTCCAGTCCTCATTCTGTTTGATATCTCTGCAGCCCTTGACACTATTGATCACTCTCCTGTGTGATATTCTACTCTATATTTTAAGGGCAACACTTTTCTCCTGATTTTCCTCCTAACCTATCTGGCGGCTCATTCCCCGTCACCTTGGCTACATTCTACTCTCCAGATCATACTCTCTAATAGTATGTTTCCTTTGGATTTGTCCTCAGCCCTCTTCTTTTCTCTATTTTATTTCACTTGTTGATCTCATCAGCTCACATGGATTGAATTAACATGTCTATGCTGGTGATCCTCAAATCTTCCTTTCCTGCTGGCCTCCTATCTCACATCTCTAACACTCTTTCAGACATTTTGAAATTTCCAATAGACATCTTAAACTCATTATGTCCCAAAGAGAAGACATTTTCATTTTCTCAAACCCTTCCCTCCCCCAACATTCCCCATTAATGTAGATGGCAACACTATCTTTTCAGACTCTCAGGCTCATTAACTAGGAGCGATCCTAGATTCCTCAAAATCTCTCAGCTCTCACATCTCTCCTGTTGCTATGGCTTGTCAATTTCACCTTTGTAATGTTTTTCAAATATGTCCCCTTCTTTTCTCTTATACTTCCATGACTAGTATAGGTGCTCGTCACTATGTATCTGGATTGTTGCAATAGCCTGATGATGGGTCAGTCTGCCTCAACTCTCTCACCTCTCCAATCAATTCTCCATTCAACCACTAAAGCAATTTTCCTAAATACAAATATGATCCAGTCACCTCCGTATTCAATAAACTCCAGTAGCTTCCTATTGCCCCCAAGAGCAAATACAAAATGCTCTGCATGGTATTCAAAGTCCTTCATAACCTAGCCTCCTCCTACCTTTTCAGGTCATACATACCTTATTCCCCAATAAATACTCTTCAAACCAATGACACTGGTTTGTTCTGGCTGTTCCTGGCTGTTCCACAAACCAGATACTCTATCTCAGCTCTAGGCATTTTTTTTTTTTCTTGGCTGTCCTCCATTCACAGAACTCTTTTGCTTCTGTACTCCAATTACTGGCCTCCTATTGATCTTTTATGTGCCAACTACAATCCCACCTTCTACAGGAAGCCTTCCTTAACTTCTTTTAAGTCTCTCTCTCTCTCTCTCTCTCTCTCTCTCTCTCTCTCTCTCTCTCTCTTTCTCTTTCACACACACACACACACACACACACACAAATGCACACACAAACACACTTGTTTGAATATCATCTTCCCATTAGAATGTAAGCTCTTTGAGCACAAAAAATGTATCACAGCACTTTAGCACAGTACCTGGCACATAGTACATGTTTAATGTTTATTGACTGATTGATTTATTGTTTCAATCCTCAAACGAGGATTAGAATACATATGTTAGACCCATTTGTTGAGATATCTGGGTTGTGATAAGCACTTTTAGAGGGGTAACTCACATTGATGATATCCTGGATCTGTTAACATATCAAAGTATTTCAATCATACCAGATGGTTTAATAATTATTCCTTATATTATATACTATTTTATAATTAAAAGTGTTTTCCTCACAATAAACTGATATTTTCCATAGATTCCAAAAATAGAAATTAAGGTTTAGGAAAATCAAGCAACGTGCCCAAAATTATCAAATAGATAGAAAAAGCTGTACCCAAAATATAGATCTTATTATAAATATAATGTAATTTTCACTAGGTCACTAATTGCTGCCTTGAGTACACAGGATTTGTATTTGAGGGTTTTCTTTTTGGAGGTTGAGTAAAATGCATGGATGGAAAATGGGATTCTAGGTTAACAATGTTAAATTAAACAATTTTATAGATATAATAATTATTAGATTGTGTTTAATTAGCATCAGTTAGATCTGTTTTTGTCTAAAGTTAAAAAAATAAAGTTAGAATGGAAAATAATGTGAACATTTGATAAGGGGTAGGAATCTATCGTATAGGATTCTTATGCAGGAAGGTGAGAGTTAAAATTATGTTTTAAAAATACTATTCTACTTATGTGCACAGTATATATGAGAGTAGAGATTATGTTTCTGTAAGGTAGAAGTAGTTGGAAAAAGAAAGGTTTGCCATGATAAAGTGTAATAGAAGGAGAGGGTTATTTGAAAAGTTATTTGACAGTGAATTCTGCTGTTAGAACCTAAGACATGTTGTAAAAATAGAGCTTATTATTAGCATTTTAAATGAGTAAAATATTGTGTCTTGATTTGTTTTTGTTCAATTATTTTTTGTTCGAATACTTTTGTGCATGTTGCAAGGTGCTACATAAGGATGAGGAGATTGGGAATAAACTCAAACACAGTTTTGTACTTTTGAAAGCATTGAATCTGAAGTCAGATGACCTATGTTAAAATCCTACTTATACCTGCCTTACCTTAGGCAAGTTCCTTTGCTTCCCTGGACCAAGGGTTTGTAAAATGAGTGATTTGGTCTACGTTGTTCCAGATGTTGCTTCCTTTAGATTCTTTAAACCTATGATTTTTTGATAATTCTGATGCAGCTTTAGGTTATCTTCTTCATCACTTATTTGTATAATTCTGGTGTATGCTGTATTGGGGTCCTCGAGCCTCATGAGTCATGACTGTATTTCAACATCTGAATATATCCTTCATCAAAATGATGGTTTAAAGGAACAAAACGGAGGACTGAGTGAACAACTGTTCCTCCTTTACCTTAATTGTGTCTACCACTACTTTCTGCAGAAGGTGCAAGGAAATGCTATTCCAATTCTAGCCTCTACGCCATGCCATTTTCCTGCTATTTTAGCACTGAACATTTCCTTAAAACTGTTTTTCCCCCAAAAAAATGTGACTGATTTTTTTTGAGAGCTGCTACCTTAATTAAACATTCTTAACAATATTTCACGTAAAGTTTTAACCATTAGTATCAGAAAATGTCATTGCCAGAGACAAATGCACTACTTTAAGAACCCTGCCTCAGGGGATAAACCTAATGATGACCATGGAGTACCCTAGAAAATGTTTACTTGGAATTCCACAGCAATAAGGTCTAAAGGCTTTTGGGCTACAATTCCCCATTGACCCTCTTGAGTCAGTTCTAAATGTTGCTGCTGACCTCCTTCAGCTATAATAATGATTAATTCTTTGATTACAAATCCAATATGCTCTTAATCATACTATTTTCCTATGTTCTCTTATTTGATTAAGCGAATATGTCATAACTTATCTGGTATTTCTGTGATATTAATAAGTCCCTGTCACCTGGCATCATGGATAGACAATTGGTCAGAGTATGGAAGAGCAGCATTTGAATATAACCTTAGAGCTCTGTGACCCTGGGCAAAGCACTTAAGCTTTCTCAACCTCAAGAATGAGTTGTGAGGAACTCATGTGATAATGTAAACTTTAAAGCTATCAAAATGTTCATAAGGCAGTGCCTTAGTCCATTTCACTGCAACGGTTAGGCAATTTCATCATCTACTGATGTGACCAGTGCTTTAGACTCTGTCCCAATACTAATTTTCTATACTTACAAATAACTAAGGCTCCAGGCCTACAGGGGCATACCTGACATCAAATACATTCAAAGATATACAAGGGGTCATCCCACTTAGAGCCAAAGACTCTGTTCAAACCCCTTTTTATTCTGGTTTCATAAAATAATGCTGAGTTTGCTTAATAAAATATCTAAGACAGAAGAGAGCCTTTATCTTTTGGATTAAATTCATGCCTAATAAGTCACTGAGGACTTCTCAGTACAGGATAACATATGTCTGGCTGAGCAACACTTTGGGCTTCTAGTGTCATGCTTCTTGGGGACAGAAGAGTCACAGAAGCATAAAACATGAAGTCTCTGAGGATGGAAAGCTGGTGACTGTACTTCAAAGGCCTATGACAGGTTATTCCCAGAGAGGCATAAACTGTAGCAGATAAGGAGACCTGCTGAATAACTACTCTTATCTATTGTGAGATACTAGGCAAAAAAAAAGTTGAGGGTTTTCAGCCAGCATTATTCAAAGAAAATAAGAAAGTGCTTCCATCTTCTAATGTACTCGCTGAAGTTTCTCATTAGATAGCTATGGCATGAGACTTATCATCTGATTATTTTGATGAAAACACTGATAATGCCCACCTATATAATAATACAGGTACTTACTATGGTGTTCACATACGACATGGAGTGAAAAGCCAGTGCATTTAGAGTGACATACTCATTAGTTATAATGGTACAATTGTTCACATTTGGATTAAACAACCTTGATAGTGAATATTCTATGTGATGTCAAGAAGTACTGCTGGATTCCTGTTGAATCATACCTGGAAAAAATGTCCATTAGACATGACAAAATTATAGAAAGTGTTGAGAATCAATTGAGATATCATAAAAGGGGGAAGGAGGAATTCTTGATGAATGGAAAATATCTCTGGAAGTGTCCTTTTTTCCTGTAAAAAATGTTTCGCATATTACTTAAGCTCCTGTTGGCCTATATGGAAGATTTACTGGAAGCTTTAATATATGCAATTTTTTAGAATTCCTTTGAATGAGTTTTGCAGGGTGGTTGACACTTACATATATGATTTCTTTGGAATAAAGCACTTATATGGAGGAATCCTACTCTGTCAATGTGAAACAGAGAAGGTTATATAACTACATAAGTTTAGAGCATTGGCTGCAGCACCAAGACGTTAATTGCTCTTTCTTGAAGAAATGAGGGAAGAAAACATAAGAGTTCTAAAATTTAGGACTATACAAAAAAATATGCAAAAAAAATCTTTCTGTTCACACAATTATCAAATTAAATAATCCAAAATTGAAAGGAATTTCAAAGATTAAACTAATCTAATATATTCCCAAACAGGAATCCATTCTACAAGTTTTGATACAAATTTTGCTTAACTACTTTCAGTGAGTATAAACTCACTACATCCTACTTCAATCATTTCCATATTTAGATAGTTGAATCTATCAAGAAGCTTTTCTTGATAAACCCTATTTTTAATGCAGTTGCCCATAGTTCGGCCTTCTAAGGTAGCTCTAAAACAAATTTAATCTCCTTTTTTTGATGACAAGGAGTATGTCTCCCCTAAGTCTTCACTTTCTCAACATAAAGATCCATTTTTTTCTTTTTAATTTGTTTTGCCAATTACATATAAAAATTCATAAAATTAATTTTAAAGGAAATTTTGACTTCCAAATTCTGTCCCTTCCTCCCCTAAACCCTCATTGAGAAAGCAAGTAATTTGTTATAGGTAATATACGTATAGTCATGCAAAGCATATTTACATATTAGCCATGCTATGGATGAAAACACAGCCCAAGGGGAAAAAAAAGAGGTGGGGGGGGGAGTGAAGTATCCTTCAAACTTCATTCACTTCTTTCTCTGAAGGTGGACAGCATTTTTCATCATGAGTCTTTGGAATTGTCTGAGATCAATATATTGTTGAAAATAGCTAAGCCATTTACCATTATGCCCTCCATCTATATGTACTCTTTCTAAATGTGGGAATAATGATAAAGTTCTTAGGAATTATAAGTATTATCTTTGCATATAAGAATGTAAACACTTTACTGTTAGTGAATCTATTCTGATTTCTCTTTACTGTTTACTTGTTTATGCTTCTGTTGAGTATTGAAAGTGAGATTCTCTATTCAGGTCTGTTCTGTTCATCAGGAATGAGTGAAAGTTTCCTATTTCATTAAATATTCATTTTCACCTCTGAAAGGTTATAATCAAATTTTATTGGGTAGGTGATTCTCGGTTTTAATACTAGCTCCCTTTGCTCTGTAATAACACATTCTAAGCCTACTGATTCTTTAAGGTAAAAGCTACTAAATATTATGTTATTCTGACTGGGGCTCAATATATTTGGATTTTTTTTTAAATCTGTTTGCACTATTTCCTCTTGGACTTGGTGAGTTCTGGGATTTGGCCATAACATTCCGGGGATTTTTCATTTTGGGACCTCTTTCAGGAGGTGATTGGTGGAGTTTTTCAATTTCCTTTTTACCCTCTGGAGCTAAGATATCAGGGTAGTTTTCCTTGACATTTTCTTGAAAGATGAGGTCAAGGCTCTTTTTATAATCATGGCTTTTGGGGAGCCCAACAAGTCTTAAATTATTTATCTTCAATCTATTTTCTAGGTCAGTTGTTTTTCCACTGACTTTTGATCATTTTCTCCTATTTTTTTATTTTGTTTTATTGTTTCTTAATGTTTCATGGAGTAATTAATTTTCAGTTACCCAATTTTAATTTTAATGAACTTATTTTCTACATTTAACTTTTATGCCTCCTTTTCCTTTTGGCCAATTTTACTTTTTAAGTAATTCTTTTTTCAGTTAATTTTTGTGCATTTGTTTCATTTTGCCAATTCTGCTTTTAAGGAGTTCTCTCTTCAAAAGATTTTGTGTCTCTTTTACCATGTGGCTTATTTTGTTTTGGTAAAATGTTATTTTCTTCAGTATTTTTTGTGCTTCCTTTAACCAAGTTGTTGACTCTGCTTTTTTCATGATTTTCTTGTATCTCTCATTTGTTTCCCCAATTTTTCTTCAACCAGTCTTTTCTGATTTCTAAAACCTCTTTTAGCTCTTCCAAGATCTGAGATCGATTCACTTTTTTTTCCTTTGATGCTTTGCATTTAGCTTTTTGATTTCACAGACTTCTTCTGCCTATGGGTTTTGATCTTTCCTGTAATCATACTAACTCTCTACGGTCCAGTTCTTTGTTATTATTTGTTCATTTTTCCAGCCTATTTCTTGATTTTGACTTTATTTTAAAGTTGCAATCTGCTCTAAGGGTAGAAAGGGGAACTGTCCCAAGCTTTAGATTTTGCATGCAGCTTTTTTCAGAGCTAGTTTTGATCTTCTATATGTTTCCACTCCTTCCAAGATGTTATGATCTAAGAAGAGGTGTGGTCGATGCTCTCTTGGCCTGTGCTCTACCGTGTGAGTCACCAAAAGCACTGTTTTCTGCCTGAAATTGTGACCAGGGTCCCAGATCCTCTGGTGTTCCTCCTTGGCCTGGAATTATAACTGAGAACTACATATAGGCAATGGCAAAGGGCCCTACTCCCATTGTTACCAAAGTGTCCCCTGTACTCTCCTTCTGACCATTTGTTGATCCCCATTATCATCTGTGGGCTGAGAGCTGCTGAAGCCAAGACTGCCACAGATCAAGTTACTCCCATGGCCTTGTGTTAGCTTGGTGGGCACAGCCTATATTGGAGTTTTCTGAGGTGAACTGAGCTCTACTCTCACCTCAGTGAGATAGACCTTGCCTAATGACCTTCTAAGTTGTCGTGGGCTAGAAAATTCTTTCATCCCATCTTCTTAATGGTTCTACAACTCCAGAATTCATTTTGAAGCTTTACTTTAATGTTGTTTCAGGGAAAAACTGGAGGAGCTCAGGCAAGACCTTGCCTTTATTGCACTGTCTTGACTCTGCTTCTGGTCCTTACTTTCTCTAATTTCTATATAAGATGAACTGGTTGAAAATTATAGAAAATATAACATTTTACTATGCTTATTATTTATTATAAATCATATAATTATCAAAGTGGATGGATTTGAAGCACAGGGTAATACAATTCCCTCATTTTATAAATAAGAAATTGAGGCACAGAGAAGTAAAGCTATTGATGTAAGATTATATACTCACTTATTTGAAGAGAAAGGAATAGAACACCTTCATTGCAATGGTCATTACATTATCTTACATAGTCTCCAAAATAAGTATTTCAGTTGGTCTTTTGACCAGGAAGAATGAAAGAATATTGAAGTTCTCCTCAAATGTCCTTAAACATGTTAAAAATTATGGGAAGCAAAAGCATCATAACATAAATGGGTCTGGTGTGTTAATATTGGGGGATGAGCCATTGCTCACGCTGAAAACTGCCACCAACAACAACCTAACCCTCACCCATCATGCCTCATAGATGCTCCTAACAACAAAAAACAGAGTTGGACTATGTTTGCTATGATTCCATGATCATGAGGCTACTCACATAGGACTTGCTTATCTACATGCTGTTTTAGGGCAAGAGTAATAAGCCCATTCTCCCAGGACAAATGTACCTGGGGGTAGATTTTCCTCTGTGGTATTACCCTCACAACATACATAGACAGGTTAGAGGTAAACATACATTTTTGTAGACTGCAGTGGGTTAGAGCTTTTCTCAGAGACATGAAGACTAGGTTTCATATACTCTTGTGAAAGGAAAATCTGCTTAACCTCTCAAGAACCCCAGACCATCTAGTTCTATTAGAAGTTAAAGGAAAGATAATAAAATACATTAGCAGATAAAGTTGCCGATATGATAGATGGATGACAGATGTGATAGATAGATGGATAGACAGATGGATAGATAGAGATAAATAGATAGATGAGAAATTTTTCTCTCTACACTTTAAGGAGGATGTCTTCCATAGCACAAGTATTTATTTATATCTATATATGTATAGGTCATATGGCATGAAATTAGACCAATACAAGTGTTAGCTGTTGTTATTGTTGTTGATAAATGCTTTCCAGGCACCCCTCTGCTAGGTGGTGGACTATAAAATGCAATAGATAAGATGTCCCAGTTCTAGACAGAGGAGTTTAAATACTTTTTGCAAGTCACTCCTCTCATACTAATTCAGTTTATTATTCATTTGTAACACCTATTGGCTGGAAAGTCTTCCTTTTTATCTGATAAATCAGGGGAGACATTAGTGATAGCCAATCTTATCCCATGGTAAATTTCTTTGAATGTTGAATTGAAATAATATCACAATAAGACTTACATTAACTCAAGGTAAAATGGAAAGTTGTATTGTGGCTGTCAATAACCTACATTATGTTACTTTTGATGTCCTGAAAAAGAAGTGGAGTGATAATATTTTTGAGGATATATAGAAAAAAAGAAAAGAGTGTGCTACTTATAGAGCAAGAAAAGTATAGAATACATTTTCAACTATAATTTACACCTTAAAGAGAGAAGAAAGAGAAGGATGAGGAAGAGGAGGAGGAGCAGGATGAGGAGGAAGAGGAGGAGGAAGAGAGGGAGGAGATAGAGGCAGAGGAGGAGGAGAGAGAGGGGGATGACAAGGAGGGAAAGGAGGAGGAGGAGAAGGAAGAAGAACAAGAAGAAGAGGAAGAAGAAGAAGAAGAAGAAGAAGAAGAAGAAGAAGAAGAAGAAGAAGAAGAAGAAGAAGAAGAAGAGCAACAACAACAGAAAAACTGAATGATACTCCATGGAGAAAATATGGTAAAATATTTGCTGTACTGAATAAGAATTAGACAGTTACCTATTTCAGTAAGGAAAATGCATACCTACTAAGATGAAACCAAAGATCATTCAAAATCAAATTATTCTTCTAGAACTCTGCTTAAATACAAGTTAATTTTCTACTTATTAGAAAGTAGTCTTCCTTGAAAGTGGTTTCCCTTTATTTATTAGGAGTACCCAGCATAGCATCACTTTTACTGAGTATTACACACTCTAACTCACTGCATTAAACTTCTAGAGGCAAAAGCTCTTGAAATCAGAAGCAGAGAGTCCTTGACCTACTGCTGATCTGATGTAGAACTGTTTACAGAACTATTTTTGGGTACTTGGAACATGTGCAGCATATATCTCAGTTGAATATTTGGTATTATCCACAGAGCAAATCACCCAGATCAAAATTAAATTTTTAATTCAGTCAACATTGTTCCATTATTGATGTACTTGTCCTACCTGGTAAATAAATACTACTGTAGACTAAGTTGCTAAAATATTAGCAAAAAAATTTAAATGCCACTGGAATTTTAAAACAATCTTAGATTTCACATAAATTTAGAGTTCATATTATTATATGACATACTTAAAGGTTTCTGAGGTACATTAGCTAAATATAAATAGTCTCTTCCATAAGCCTTGAAAATAGACATGAAGGGAAGACAGAGGGATAGAGGAAATCATAAAATAAATATGAACCATTATAGCACATTCATTGTTTGAAATATGATGTAATAGCATTAAAAAGCCTTCATAGAGGGGTGGAACCAAGATGGCGGCATGAAAACAGGGACTCACTTGAGATCTCCAAATCCCTCCAAACCTGTAAAAAATGACTCTAAACAAATTCTAGAGCTACAGAATCCACGAAATGACAGAGTAAAATAAGTCTCCAGCCCAAGATGGCCTGGACAGTTACTGGGACTAGTCTGTCACACCATGCTCAGAGTGGAGTACAGCCCAGCATGGGCCATTCCAGAAGAGACCAGGCCAGAGTAGAACTGACTGAGCAGGCCTCAGGGCAGTGAATCACTGGCAGCTGTTGTAGCTTCCAGACTTCTCAAGTCACAAATGCCAAAGACAACTGAGCAGGTCAGTGGGAAAACTGTTGGACTTGGGTGACAGAAGTACATGGTCCAGCCCCAGCCCTGGGGCAGGAGGCAGCTGTGGCAGTGGCAGCAGCAGCAGTGGAGTCTGCTTCTGCAGCTCCTGGCCCACAGATGATGGGGGTAATCAAGCAGCTGATCAGAGCAGAAGTCCAGGAATCTCTTTGCTGTCACTGAGGCATATTCTCTTGCTTTGCCCTGTTTAGATCTAGGTTGTCATCTTGTTTGGCTGTCCTTGGGAGAAGAGGAGAGCTGCTGTAGAAGAGCTTGTGGTGGCTGTGGAAAGGGAATCCTCCTTGTAGTTAAAAGGCAGAAAGAAGTGCTTGAGACCAGAACACAGACCAGGAGAGGAATATCATACAATTTCAGAATAGAAGTAGCTCTGAAAACCACAGTGCAAAACCCCTGAAGCTTGGGACATTGCACTCTACACTCTGACAAAGAGCTCAAAAGTCAAGTAATGGGCTGAGAAAATGAGCAGACAGTGTAAAAGGACTCAGATTATAGAATCTTTTTTGGTGACAAAGAAGATCAAAATGTACAGCCAAAAGAAGTCAACAAAGTCAAAGATCCTACATCAAAAGCCTCCAAGAAAAATATGAATTAGTCTTAGGCCATGGAAGAACTCAAAAAGGATTTGGAAAATCAAGTAAGAGAAGTAGAGGAAAAAAAATGGGAAGAGAAATGAGAGTGCAAGAAAATCATGAAAAACAAGTCAAGGACTTGCTAAAGGAGATCCCCCCAAAACACTGAATTAAATAACACCTTAAAAAATGAACTAACCCAAATGGTAAAAGAGCTCCAAAAAGCCAATGAGGAGAAGAATGCCTTAAAAGGTAGAATTAGCCAAATGGAAAAGGAGGTCCAAAAGACCACTGAGGAAAATACTGCCATAAAAATCAAGTGGAAGCTAGTGACTTTATGAGAAATTAAGAAATTACAAAACAGAGCCAAAAGAATGTAAAAAATGGAAGACAACGTGAAATATCTCATCGGAAAAATCACTGATCTGGAGAACAGATTGAGGAGAGATAATTTAAAAATTACTGGACTACCTGAAAGCCATAAACAAAAAAAGAGCCTAGACATCATGTTTCAAGAAACTATCAGGGAAAACTGCCCAGATATTCTAGCACCAGAGGGTAAGACATAAATTGAAAGAATCCACCCATCACCTCTTGAAAAAGATCCCAAAAAGAAAATTCCTAGGAATATTGTAGCCAAATTCCAGAGTTCCCAAGTCAAGGAGAAAATATTGCAAGTAGCTAGAAAGAAACAATGGGAATATTGTGGAAACACAATCAGATTAACACAAGATCTAGCAGCTTTTACATTAAGGGATCAAGGGGCTTGGAATATGACATTCCACAGTTCAAAGAAGCTAGGATTAAAACCAAGAATCACCTACCCAGCAAAATTCAATATAATGCTTCAGGGCAAAAATATGGATTGTCAATGAAATAGAGGACTTTCAAGCATTCTTGATGAAAAAAACAGAGCTGAATAGAAAATTTGACAAGAATCAATAGAAGCATGAAAAGCTAAACAGGGAAGAGAAATCATAAGGCACTTAGTAAAGTTAAACTGTTTTGTTTACATTCCTGCCTGGAAAGATGATATTTGTAACTCATGAGACCTTTCTCAGTATTAGGGTAGTTGAAGGGAATATACATATATATAGACAGAGGCACAGGATGAGTTCAATATGAAAGGATCATATCTAAAAAATAAAATTAAGGGGTGAGAGAGGAATATATTGGGAGGAGAAGGGGAGAGAGAGAAAGGGGTAAATTATCTCACATAAAAGTGGCAAGAAAAAGCTGTCGTAATGGAAAGGAAGAAGGGGTAGGTGAAAGGGAATGAGTGAATCTTGCTTTCATCAGATTTGGCTCAAGCAGGGAATAACATAAAGTCAACTGGGTATCTTACCCTACAGGAAAGTGGGGGGGGGGGGAGGGGATAAGAGGGAGGATGACAGAAGTGAGGGAATATTGGGGGAGGAGGTAGGCAAAAGCAGACACTTTTGAAAAGGGACAGGGTCAAAAGAGAAAACTGAATAAAGGGGGACAGGATAGGATGGAGGGAAATATAGTTAGTCTTTCACAACATGACTTTTATGCAAGTGTTTTGCATAACAATACATGTATAACCTATATTGAATTTCTTGCCTTCTCAAGGAAGGTGGGTGGGGAGAGAAGAAGAGAGAGAATTTGGAACTCAAAGTTCTAAAACAAATGTTAAAAAAAAATAAAATCATTTTTACATGCAACTAGGAAATAATATATACAGGCAATAGGGTATAGGAATCTATCTTGCCCTTCAAGAAGGTAAAGGGAAAGAGGTTCGGGGAGGGTGATAGAAAAGAGGACAGACTAGAGAAAGCAGCAATCAGAATACATGCTACCTTGGGGTGGGAGGGAGGGTAGAGATGGGGAGAAATTTTGTAACTCAAAATATTTGGAAATAAATATTGAAAACTAACAATTTTTTAAAAGCCTTCATAATTGTATTTGAAATAACAGTAACGATATTAATGTAAAATATATTAAATTGGTAGGCTTTTGGAAAGTGGGGAGAAAGACAATTTCTTGTGAATTAACAGCTTTTTTTGGCTAAACCTGAACATTCTAAATCTATATATAAATCTAGTATTTTATATGTGCAAAGGATTGAGGAGACTTCAAAACTTTCTACTTTCTTAAGCCTATTTTTTGGAAGGCAAACTATCTATCTATCTATCTATCTATCTATCTATCTATCTATCTATCTACCTATCATCTATCTATCTATCTATCTATCTATCTATCTATCTATCTATCTTCCCCCTCCTCCATTTAACAGAATATACTTAATAAATACATATTTACTGACTGATGATAATGAGATCATAAATATTTGACAGTCATGGCAGATGGGTTATCTTTTCTTCTGGGAAATACTACAATAAATGGTATGATAATACAATAAAAATATTATTTTTTATAGCTTAGTGAGGGATATGCATTAAAGAATTATCTTTGTGTGAATAAATTTGGACTTAAATAAAATTTAACACAATGTTAGTTGACCTCTTAGCGGTTTATATTTTTCTGGGCTCTTTATTTTTTCTTTTCTTTTTTTTTTTGCATGATTACTTTAGATGGAAAAGATTGAAAGTGACAAAATTTAATGCACTACTAAATTCAAGTTAATTCAACAAGGAGTAATTAGTATCGGCTACTTGAAAGGCACTGAATGAGGGGGCTGGACATAAAAAGGAAAACAAAATGAAACAAAACAACTACATTCTTAGCTAATAATAATCTTATCCTAAATTATGTTTTGTTTTTGGTTCAGTTCATTATCTAAATATAAAATTTTGGCCTATCGAAGTTTCCAAAATTTTGCAGGATGCCTGAAGGATACATGATTGTAAGGGAATATTACTGTGCTACATGAAATGATGAGCAGACTGGTTTCAGAAAAACCCGCAAGGACAAGTATGAATTGATACAAAGTGAAGTGAGCAAAACAAGAACATTGTACATAGTAATAGCAATACTATAAGTTAATCAACTATGAAAGACTTAACTATTCTCACCACTACAATGATCCAAGACAATTTCAAGGCTCATGATGAAAAATGCTATCTACCTTTTGGAGTCTGAATGAAGATCAAAGCATATTATTTTTTTTTTCACTTTCTGGTGTGTGTGTGCGCGTGTGTGTGTGTTTTCTTTTGGGGTTGTATCTTCCTTCACAATATCACTAACATGGTAATTTTTTGTATGATTGAACATATATAACCTATATCAATTTGCTTAATATCTCAGAGAGGGGTAGGTAAGCGATAAAAAAAAGGAATTTTATTTTTGTAATTGAACATTAAAAATTGTCTTTGCCTGTGAATAGAGAAAAATTAAATTTTATTGAAATAGAAAAATAATCTAATCACAATCTAAAATAAATTCAAGAACCTATCTCACAATGATATGTCATAAGATTAATAATAACTCTAATATTTGACTGTAAGGTTTATAAAACACATTTGTAATAAATTGAAATGTTGGTAAAAACCAAATCCGTTTTTTTCCTCAATTGCTAATCAAAATAACCTTGATAGTTTGCTACTACAGATACTATCAACCCTACTTTGTAGATAAGAAACTGAGAGTCAAGGTAGCTAAACATTTTTCCATATTTTTTCACATTTTCATGTTTTCCTGATTTTCCAAATAAGTATTTAGAAGTATTATTTGAATACATATTTCCTCTAAGACCAAGGAATTTTTTAAAAATGTTAAATGCTAGATGTGTATGTATAGGTATGTATATATATATATATATACATATGTGTGTATGCATATATCTATCTAATTATAGTTATCTCTATTTATCTATCTATACATCTCCATATTTATTATAATGTATATATGTATGTATGTATATGCCTACACATATAGTATGCTCATAACACTCTTTTAACTCTACCATATTCATCTTATAAAAATGAGAATAGGATAGTATTATTTCCTAAAAAATTATTCGTGGCAATTGATTCAAGGCTGAATTCATATCTATTTAAGGACTATTTCCTAAAGGAAATGATACTGTATTTGTTTAGAACCTTAGTGGGAAAAAGTACTTCAAAATCTGGCCATCAAATAACCATTTTCCATACTCCTAAATATCAGTTTATTTCTGGTGTAATATATTAATTGTGTTTGCTTTCAAAGTTATATACCTTTTATTCTCTAGATCCAAGCATGCTTGAGACTAGCTGATTTTTAGGGTCCCCTCAAGGTTTAAATCTTATGATCCTATGAACTAGAAAATCAGAAAGACAAGAGTTACTGAATTGCAGCTTATTTAAATGAATTAATGGTTTGTAATAAGGTAATTTACATGACACTTTTCTTTCAATTCCATTACACAATACCAGGAACTATTCAACAAATACACATATGAGTTACAGAATTCCTAGATTTGAAAAAATCTTAGAGGTTAAAAAGCTGACAAATATTTATTAAGTTCCTACTAAATGTCAGGTATTTCAGTATCTGCTGGAGCTTACAAAGATAAAAATGACACCATCCTTGCTCTCAAGGAATTTACATTCTATATAGGGAGAGGGCATGTACATATGCAAATATGTACAGAATAAATATTAAAAAGGAGTTCACAAGGATGGAAAAATGCATATACACGCAATTATACATACATACATACACATGGACATAGCATGTGTGCACATTTTTGTATATATTTTATGAATGTGTTTACACACATATATTTATATATACATATAGGTTCATACATGTGCATATATATATATATATATATACATATATGTGCATACAATATATACTTAAAATAAGGAGATTAGGATGGGAATTGACTGAGCGAATAAATAAAATCACCCCACCCCATAAGTGGAAATATGATATGATCTGATAGCATATCTGAGTAAGAACATTTCTCAATTCTGTCTACCATGGGCTTTAGACTAAGTACAAGAAAAGTTCTTGATCAGTTTAGATGATCAAGGCTTTTAGAATAAAGCATTAACATGACTTAGAATGATGTTGTACAGGAAGTATATTTAGATGAGTGGATGAAACTTGGTCACAACAAGAGTTGAAAACAACAGACCTGGTGAAACCCAGGGAGTTGAACATCTGGAAACTAAATGCTAAAAGTCTTCTGATCAAATCGTTAAGAAGGAATTGCTTAAGCGAGGAAAAGAGTGACCACAATCTTTCTCCACCCACACACCCCTTGAATAGAGCAGAGACAAAGGAGTCCGAACTCTCATCTGCACCCTAGCAACATACAAGAAACAGCAGCAGCTGGCAGAAATGCCTACTTCAGAAGCCAAGAACACCTAGGGTAGATTCAAGTATCTCCAAGGAGTTCATTCCATCCTTTCTTGCTCACTAGCTTGTTTTCTTCTCCTCCCCCTCCTCCTCCTTTTGCTCTTCCTTTCTCTTTTCGTCCTTTGCTCCACCTCCTCTTTCTCTTGCTTTGCTCCTCCTCCTCCTTCCTCTTTCCACTCCGCTCCCCCTCGTCCTGCTGCTTCTCTGTCTCTCTCGCTCTCTCATGTTCTCTCCATTTTGTTTCATTTGGACAATTGATTATTGAATGGGACTTTAAGAAGTAATATATTTTTGTTTCTTTTAGGGAAAAAATCTAGTACTCCATTTAATTAGAAGTAAAATTCATTGATTTTGAAGCAACTATTTCTATTCAAAAACACAGCTGTTGTTGTTGATCTGAAATTTGAGACACCTGTTAACATCTATTACATTAAATCTTTATTACTCAAGGTAATGGAACAACTCAAATCTAGATAACTGAAAATAATTATTTCAAAAATATTTTAATACAACTAAACTGTTGACAAAGAAGAGGCCAACAACTTGTAATTAAGCATATTACATGTTAACTGCCAGTAGTGACTATCGTGTTAGAGAAATAAGTACTTAAATAGAGAATCTCTGCCAAACTTTAAAACTATGTAAAACCACAGGTTGCTTAACTTATTAAGCAAAACCAATATCTAATTAGTATTTCCATCTCCATCAAAATTAAAAATCTATTTTAATTTAGGCTAAATTGATTAAGATTAGTAAATATATAGGAAGCCTCCTTCTAGCAAGTCTCTTCCTTATTATAGTTGTACCAACCTAATCAAATGTAAAACAAAGATGAAACGTAAATCATATTTTACTGAAAATCAACTTCATAATGAAGGCAAAAATTACAGTGGATGTGCTTATATATTAAGCTGAGGTGATTTAATATTTATACTTAGAAATGAGGTAATATCAAATGATTACTTTGGGGGAAGACTCTAAAAAAACATATTTATCAATTGTGTTATTGTTTTTCATCCTTTATTCTTGAAGAGGAGCAATGACATCAGGAGGGTGATGTCTTGACTTGCAAGTGAGTTGCATTTAGGTAAGGCAGAGCTGTGCAAAGTCAGAAGCCTCATTATCTCCTCCACAGCCATTGGAGTCCAGTAGCAAGACAAAGGTCAACATGACTGACAACGGCCCAGGATAAACCTCCATTATTTTTAAATAATTTCTCATATATTTTCCATAAATGAGGCCCCTAACATAACAAAAAAAGCTTTCTTCTCATTACTTTAACAGAATAGGAGTACTTGATCTGTTAATTTTTTTAACTTTTTTTTTTTTTACTTTTGAACATCTATTTTTTAAAACCTTCAGTTCCAAATTCTCTCCCCTCTTCCCTTCCCATCCACCCTCCCTAAGAAGTCAAGCAATTCAACATGGTCCACATGTGTATCATTATGTATAACCCTTCCACAATACTGATGTGGTGAAAGACTAACTATATTTTGCTTCTTCCTAACCTATCCCCCTTTATTGAATT
>CM053623.1:273184889-273196012 GCA_028646595.1 Phalanger gymnotis
AATTATCTTCCCCTGAATAGACAACTGTTACAGTGTTGTCCTTCCCATGGGCTATGACTTCTGCAGCCTTTGGAATATCATCTGGCTTCCGTTTTACCCATACCTTAGCTCCCAATTTTATTCTATCAATGGAACAAGACCCTTTTGCTCCTCTAGTAGTTATTTTAGGAGGAGGGTCAGTTTTCACAAAGGGTATTTTTTCACAGGAGATAATAATCACTTGAACTATCCTATCATTTCTACAAAATTGTACAGGTTTTTCACCCAAATTTTGGAGTGTAACAACAATTTCTCTTTGATAATTAGAATCTATCACTCCAGCCAATACATGTACTCCTTGAGTTGCTAATCCTGGTTTAGATAATATCCATCCAAAATGATTTTTGGGGATTCTCATATATACCCCAGCAGGGGTTTTTCTTATTTCTTTCCTATTCAATGGATACAAAGAAAAGGGGATGGGAGTGGAGTGGGGTGACAGAAGGGAAGGCAGACTGGGGAACAGGGTAACCAGAATATATGCCATCTTGGAGTGGGAGGGAGGGTAGAAATGGGGAGAAAATTTGTAATTCAAACTCTTGTGAAAATCAATGCTGAAAACTAAATATATTAAATAATAAACCAAAAAAAAGAAAAAAAATTCACAACTCCACCAACAATGCATTAGTCTTCCAATTTTGCCACATCATCTTCAACATTTATAATTTTCCTTTTTTTGTCATTTTAGCCAATCTGACAGGTTTAATGTGGTACCTCAGAGTTGTTTGAATTTTCATTTCCCTAATCAATAGGGATTTAGAGCATTTTTCGATATTACAATATATAGCTTTAATTTCTTCATCTGAAAATGGCCTATCTGGCTGCTTCAAGACACTTGCCTATCCGGGGCTGCACTGAAGCATGTAGTGGTTGTCCATCCTGGAGTATGAAGTTTCCCTGGATATGCTAAAGTACAAGAGGGCTCCTGGTGGTGGCCAATGCCTGCTCCATTACCCCGAGGCTCAGAATCTTCTGCTGGTTGGTTGAGGTGGAGCTCAATGATAGCTTGCTGGGATACTTCCTATCCTGCAATGTGCTTCCCTTTTACACAGGGTAAGAAATAACTTTCTTGCTGTGCCTCCAAGTTTCCCAGGCTGAAGAAATACTCCAACCCACCTTTCCACTGGCTCTGCTATTGCAGATTTGTTCTGGGGCACTATTTTATGTTTTTTTTTTTTTTTGGAGGTGAATATGGTAGAGAGACAGTGTTTTAGTGCTTGCTCCACCATCTTGTTTCCCAGAAATCCTATAGCATTTTTTCAAAGGACTATAAATAGCTTTAATTTCATCTGAAAAATACCTGTTCATATCCTTTGACCTTATCAATTGAAGAATGACTTGTATCTATATAAATTTGACTCAGTTCTCCATATACTTTGGGAGTGAAGCCTTTATCAGAGACCCCAGCTGTAAAAAGTTGTTTCCCAATTTTCTGCTGCCTTTCTAATCTTGGTTTCATTGACAATGTTTGTGAAAAAATCTGTAATGTAATAAAAATCATCCATTTTGCATTTCATGATGTTCTCCATTTCTTGTTTGGTCTTAAATTCTTCTCTTTTCCTTATATCTGACCGGTAAATTATTCCTTAACTTCCTAATTTGTTTATGGCGTCACCCTTTATATCTAAATAGTGTATGCATTTTAACCTTATCTTGGTATACCATGTACTTGGTATGCCAACATCTTAATGCAGGTCTATGCCTAGTTTCTACCATGCTACCTTCCAGTTTTCCCAGCAGTTTTTATCAAATGGTGAGTTCTTATCCCAAAAGCTAAAGTATTTGCGTTTACCAAATATATTACTATAGTCATTGACTAATGTGCCTTTTGTACTTAACCTATTGCACTGATCCACCACTCTATTTCTTAGCCAATACCAAGTAGTTTTGATGACTGTTGCTTTATAATACAGTTTTACAACTGGTATGACTGCGCCACCATCCCCTGCATTTCTTTTCATCAATTCACTTGATATTCTTGATAATTTATTCTTCCAGAAGAATTTTTTATTCTTTTTTTATAGCTCTATAAAATATGTTTGGGTAGTCTGATTGGCATGAAACTGAATAGGTAAATTAATTTAGGTAAAACCATAATTTTTATTATATTAGCTTCATCTACCCATGAGCAACTTATATTTTTTCCAATTATTTAGATATGACTTTGTGTGAAAAATATGTTATAATTACATTCATATACTTTCTCAGTTTGTCTTAGCAGTAGACAACTAAATATTTGATATTGGCTACAGTTACTTTAAGTGGGATTTCTCATTCTTTGTCTTGCTACTTGAATTTGCTAGTAATATACAGCAATGCTGGTGATTTATGTGTTTTATTTATATCCTGCAACTTTGCTAATTATTTCAAGTAGGTTTTAGTTGATTGCTTATGATTCCCTAAGTGTATCACTGTATCATCTGCAACAAGTGATAGCTTTATTTCTTCTTTACCTATTCTAAGCCCTTCATTCTTTTCTTTTATTGCTAAAGCTAACATTTCTAGTACAATATTGAAGAACAGTGGTGATAATGGACATCTTTTTTCACCCTTGATCATATTTGTAATGCTTCCAGTTTATCCCCATTAGATATTATTCTTGCTGATATTAGATGTTACGTGTCATTTTTAAAGTGTTTTTTATTGAAAAGGGTGCTGTATTTTGTCAAAAGCTTTTTCTGCATCTACTGAGATAATCATGTGATTTCTATTGCTTTTATTACTGATGTAGTCAATTATGTTGATAGTTTTCCTAACACTGAACCAGTCCTGTATTTCTGGTATAAATCCCCTCACCATAGTTGTTATCCTCAGGTTGAGTTGCTTTAATCTCTTTACTAATGTTTAAAATTTTTGCACCAATATTAATTAGGGAAATTGGTATATAAATTTCTATTTCAGTTTTGGCTCTTCCTGGATGAGATATCAACACTTTATTTGTACAATAACAAGAATTTGGTAGAACTCCTTCTTAGCCTATTTTTTTTCCAATAATTTCTATAGTATTGGAGTTAATGGTTCTTTAAATGTTTCATAGAATTCACTTGTAAACCCATATGGACCTGGAGATTTTTCTTAGGGTAGCTCATTGACAGTTTGTTCAGTTTTTTTTTTCCTGAAAAGAGGTTATTTAATATTTTATCTCCTCTTCTGTTAATCTAGGAAATTATTTTTTTGTAAATATCCATCTATTTCAATTAGATTTTTCAGACTTATTGGCATACAGCTGAGCAAAATATCTCCTACTTATTGTTTTAATTTCTTCTTCATTTGGTGGGGATTTCATCCTTTTCATTTTTGTTACTGGTAATTTGTTTTTTTTTTTAAATCAAATTAACCAAAGTTTTATCAATTTTTTTCCTCTGAAACTAGCCCTTAATTTTACTAATTCAATGTTTGTTTTAATTTGAATTTTATTAATGTCTCCTTTGATTTTCAGAATTTCTAATACGATATTTAATTAGGCATTTTTAATTTGCTCTTTTATTTTTATCTTTTTAGTTGTATTTCCAATTCATTGATCTCCTCTTTCTCTATTTTATTCATGTAAGCATTGAGAGATATAAAATTTACCTTAAGAACTGCTTGGTCCTATAAATCTCCCTGTCTCTTTCTCTCTGTTAGGCCTTCTGTTTTTTTTTTTCCTTGTGTCTGTTTTTTTTTTCTCTCTCTCTCCCTCTCTCTCTCTCCATCTCTTAACTTTTGCACAGATCTGAACAGCATCATTGGTAAAAGTCAGTTCAACTTACAGTATGGCAGGCATATAAAAGGAATACTCCTTTATATAGCTTACTCTTTGACTGTCAGGGTTAACAGTATCTGGAATCCACTATAAGCTTTTCGTCTTGATTTTTGAAGCAAGGTATTGACAATGGAATCAAAAGATTCTCTCAAAAGAACTAGTCTCCCAATGAACTAAATCACTGAAGATTAGAGCCATCTTCATCTCCCAATGTAACATGCATCATGCCACCACTGTTCTTCAGTGGGTTTACTTTCACTATTAAGTGACAACTTCCTTTTCCTTCTCTCAGTTTCAATATTCCACTTACCATCATGATATTCTTCCTGTTAACCTCTTCTTCCTGAGAGATTACAGGGGATACCCTCCCTTTTTTGTACCATATACTTGATTAGGTTGCATTACATATTCTCTATACTCTACCTATATTTTTCCTTTTTATTTTTTCATCATCCTCTACTGCAATTTATTCACCAAAATACATTAACATGTAGGGGTATTTGGTGGGTTTAGTCCATGATGTTTCACTACTTCTCAAGCACCACTTCTCCAACTTTTTATGTTCCATTTTAATTTGTAACTCTTTTTATCATTTTAGAAAGAAATTTTTCTATAACTTAATAGCTTTAACTTTATTTTTACTTTACTTTTTAGTAGTTTTTAGAGATGAAATAAATGATTTTTACTCTCTTATGAGTGCTGTGTGCAAGCTTTCCTTTATCATTGGATTTATCTTCTGTATGTGTGTGTGGCTGTGTGTGTATGTATGTGTGTGTGAGAGAAAGAGAGCGAGAGAGACAGAGAAGGTGAAATACAAATAATCTGTTTTTTTTACACAAATGTTTCAAATCACTCTATTTTATTGAAAGTACTTTTTTTCATTGATGATTAAACTTAGGTTTGCCAGGTATTACATTTAGGGTTTCATTTTAAGTGTTAAGGAGGGAAGGTAATAAGCATTAGGCATTGTACTAAGCATATTTCACAAATATTATATTATTTGATCCTCACAACAATCCTATGATGTATGTGTCCTTTATTACGCCCATTTTACACTTGGGGAAAAAAAGCAGAGGCAAAAAAATTAAATTACTTGTCCAAGGTCACATAGCTAATGTCTGAGGTGAGATTTGATATAGGGTTTCTCTGACTCCCTACCACTATCTATCTATCTAGTCTCTATGATCCCTTATTAGCTCCTTAGCATTTAAAAATGGACTCTTCCTTTTCCTTTTATATTTTCTGGTGGGTACAGAATAGTCTTCCAAATTTCTATTCCTTTAGTTTCATAGAATTCTTTGCTGCTTGCAAAGTTCATTGTTTTTCATTTAATTGTGAATTTTAACCAGCCTGTGTTTCAACGTTTGAATCCTGTTTGTTTGTTATTGGTTGTGACTTTGTTTCCGAAGGTGATCTGTGATTTTTTTCTTTTATTGGTGCTTTGAAGTTTGGGGTCACTTTCACACACACACACACACTCACACACACACACACACACAAAAGTTCTGAGTCACTTTCATGCACGTGTGTGTATTTACATATACCTGTATGCACATATAATTTTTTATATTATCTGTGTTTTTGACTTGCCATATTTTATGGAAGGTCTTTGATCCTTCAGCTGTTTCTACAAATGCTGTTTGGGAGATCAATGTACTATGCTTATTTATAGATCACGTGTCTTTTATAATTATTGCTTTCTGATTCTCTTTGAGTTTTTCTTTCATTTTAATACATTTGTATTCTCAGTTTTCTCTTTTATTTTTTTGGGAGGAGAAACTAATGTCGATTCTCTTCTTTTTCTATTCTCTTAATTGTTTCTATTTGTAAAAATTCTGCCATTTGTTGTTATTTTACTTTAATTTAGAGAATAAAACAAGCATTTCCATAATGTATTACAATAAAAAGGATGATTGTACATGAGACTACAAATATACTACGCACAACTTGCTATTCCTTCCAAATATAAAACAAAATTCTCATATAAATTTCTTTTATTTTTTGGAGAGTAGAAGGCAGGGCAATTGCAGTTAAGTGACTTGCCCAAGGTCACACAGCTAGTTAGTGTGTCAAGTATCTGAGCCTGGATTTGAACTCACATCCTTCTGACTCCAGGGCCAGTGCTCTACTCAGTGGGCCACCTAGCTGCCCAATTTCTTTTATTTCTTAACTCTTCTCCTGCCCTTGGGATAGCTACCATTGGACTCAAATAGGTATACACACACACACACACACACACACGCACACACACATACACATAAATTACTCTACACATTTATTTATCAGTTCTTTCTCTGGATACAGATAACATCTTTCTTCATTGGCCCTTCATAATTAATCTGAGTATTTATGATATTCACAATAATTTATTTACTCAAAGTTGTTCTTTAAGCAATAGTGCTGTTATCATATACAATATTATTTTGATTTTGCTCATTTCGCTCTTCATTATTTCATGCAAGTCCTTCCATGTATTCCTAAAATCATTGAGTTCATCATTTCTTACAATGCAGTAGTATCCCATCACAATCATATACCACAACTTGCTTAGCAATTTGTTCCTGTCTATTTTTTTTTCTAAATGTTCTGCTTTGTGCCATAAACCATTCAGGTTTTAGAATATTACCTGATGGTTTAGTTGTATGACCTCTGCTTTTAATCTGAATCCTCCTAAGATCTTTGGTGATTTAACCTTTTCCCCTTTATATCTCTTAGTATCATTTACTTTCTTACCCCTTCTCCCTTGGGTTGGTGCATCAACTTCTTAGACTTGGAACTCAAAGTTATTTCAGTACCCCACTTTAAGAAATTCATATTTTGATGCACTCAATCTCTCCACCTAGTAACTTCAGAAGGTTGGAAACAGGAGAGGTTTCAAGTGGAAGACAGGCCCCTTTATTCAAGCATAGAGTAGCCAAACAAATTCTTGCTCTCTGCCCCAGGTCCTGCCATTCTTCAGTTCCCTGCCTGGGATGAATCAATGTCTAATTGTTATTATGGTGGAGTGGGTATTCCAACTACTGTTTCTGCAGCCTTAGGTTTCCCTAAATGAGGGCCAAGTTATTTCAAGCAGAATATAAACATACCCTCCTTTTCAAAAGCTAGGCAGTGTTGAGATCTGTTGCTTGTTGCGATGGAATGCTTGAATAAGAGCAGGGACTACGTGTGTTAGCAGATACTGTAGCAAAAGGAAAATTATAGACTAGGTTTGAGTGCACAGGCAAGAGTGTTTGTTCAGCCCTGCTGAATTATGGAGGCTAGTAGGTGAAAGATGCTGAATGAGGACTAGGTATTAGCATTTTTTACTTTCAATTCATTAGGCTACTGACTTGTTTAGCTTTACAGTATCTTATCATGTGGATACAATTATAATTACACTACCTCTGGTACATAATTTCTCTTTAGTTTTGTTTTTGTTTATTTGTTTTAAAAAGTAATGTGGAAATGCTTAATCCGCTATTTGGTTGGGCATGTCACCTGATCTCTCAACCTATCAAGCTGTCTTTTGAATTCCACTGGTTATTGAATTGATATTTCTGGGAAATATGCTGTGATTATAAAATGCAGGTACTTTAAGGAGAAGGTTCTATTTTTTTACATTAAAAGGTGATTGAAAATTTCTTTAAAAAATAGAGCTGGTTTACACTTGAAGCAATTAGTGCCCAGCAGTCACATCAATGTACAACCCAAATATAAGCAGCAGTCAAAACATCTTCTAGAGTATTCTCTGAGAGACAGGGAATTTCTAAGGAAGAGCTAACATTATTTTCTTTGGATTCAGTCATGTAACATGAAAATTGCAAATTTATTTAAAGGAAAAATTGAAGTTCTAGACTACCTAATCAATATAGTTGTGTTTTAAACTACCATCTAACCCTTGGGGCTCCACCAATTGTTTCATACTAAAATTAAATTCAAAGTGACTGTGTTAACTCTGAGTGACCTTCTTCTTTGGCAGCCTCATATTAAAATAATGTAGTCAGTCAATCAGTCAACAAGAATTTATTAAACTCCTTTGTTATAGTTAACCCCTTGGCTTAAGTTGCTAATGATTCATGATACTTTGCTGGTAAGGCTAATTAACGAACTAAGTCCTTATTTAAGATCGAATGAATTTATTACTTAATGTTTCTTGAACTGCAGCTGCAAGCACAATATTGGAAGATTACCCTAATACATAAGAAAGGAAAACACTTGTGGCAAGTGTATTATGTTGTCAGCCAGTCAATTAAGCTTATTACATACTAAGTCTAGTTATCCAAAAAAAAGCATAAACTGTCTTCATTAGAATATGAGCTGCTTGGTAACAATGTGTAAATGACATACATGTATGGATGTATACTCACACACACATATACACACACACACACACACACACATACACATATGTGTAAGTATTGTGTGTGTGTGTGTGTGTGTGTGTGTGTATTAAATAGAAAGTTACCTGAGTGAAGACTGTGAATGTGGAATGAAAAAACATTCCTTTGAAAATTTTACTCTAAGATAATAATAGCTTCTTCAAGGTAATTTTTAGGATAATTCATTGAACTAGACTCACACTCTGACCTAGCAGTTGTTTCCAAAGAATTTTAGATGTGTCCTAAGCTTGAAATACCCCCAAACTAATAATAAGTACAGAAGGAAAATCCCTGAGATCGACCATCTGTGCCATCTCTAATTACCACCACACCCAATATTCAAGGCCAGATCAAAAACAAACATTTATTTATAAACTATAACAGAAGTTATACTTTATTATGATATAAGCAAAAATAATCTAGCCTCAAATTGCATGCCTTTTGAAGATTCCTCATTGACTGCCCTCCACATAAGTGGTACCCAACAGTCTCAAATATTAATGATAATAAAAATTCCCTGTGGCTTAATCTCCATAGACATGGGCACCTAAACCAACAGAATTAAGCATGAGGCCTCTTTATAGACTCAGGGGGATTGAAAAAGTCAATCAAATATAGTATCAACACTTTTCTCTCTCATTGTGAGATCTCAGTGGCTGTGCTATATTCCTCAACAACCCTCATTTGGGTTTGTAAGTATAAGACTGAAGAACTTCTAAGTAGCTCAGAGGGATTGGGCTACTATACCTACTCCCTGTTCTCTATCCAGGAATAGAATTTGTATTAAGCTCAATACCAAGAACTATTGCCTCTAATGATAAGGGGAGTTAGGCTCCATGTTTCATATTCTTTACCTTTTTAAACCCTCACTTAATTGACCTGGATATGATTTTAATTATATCTTTAGGTTATGGTTAACATCTAGTTTTCTCCAAAAGGGGACAATGAAAAGTTCTCCACATACCATATAAAATAGATATTAATAAGGCAATTTATTCCTCTATGCAAAAGAAATGCTAAACATAATGAATTCAAAGAATATTAACATAATGGTGTACAAAACACAGCAATTTAACACATAATTATTTTTATGTTTTGACGAAAGATTGTTATATAATTCTTATCACAAAAAATAATTTGGAGGATATAGAATTTAACGTTTTATATTCCCTGTTCCTCTTCATCTCCTAAACTTCAGGAATATTTCTTCTGGAAAATGACCAGATTTGAGGCAATTAATTGTTCTTCTCTCCAAGAACACTTATAAATGACTTGTGAAAATCACAAGGACACCATTAAGACTTAATATATTCATATCAGGATAAATATTAATTCACCAAAGACCAGGAAAAATAGACACTCCAAATCTACCCTCGGGTTTGTCTAGGCAGATGTTTTAGCTGTCTTGTGCTTTTGGATGGATGGGTCCAAAGTGGGGTGAGGTGGTGTCAGAATGTCAAGTTTCACCTCCCTCTACTCCACTCTTTGGGGTAGCTCAAAATAGTCTAAACATGATTCCCAGCCAGATAACGACGACGACAACGACGACGACGACGACGACGATGATAAAAGACAAGCTTAAGGAAGTTGTGATCTCCTTTTTTATATCCACTAAATTATCTGCTCTCATTACTTTGCAGCAATAAGGATTATTTTTATAACTTCAAAATCCAAGTTCTTTTGCCCTGGCTGGCTTCTGGTGTGAAAACTAAGGGAAATCAAAAAGAAAGTGGCCAGTCCAGTCTTATTTTTGTGAAAGGGAAGAGGAAATAGGAAGATACTATGCTATGTACCCTAGAATTTGGGAAATGGGTTTCAAAGAGTTGAAAGTAGATTCTGAGCATTCTCTAGACTAAAATTCTATACAGATGTAGTAAGAAGGGAGAATTTATGATTTCAAAGAGAATCATATATATGTCTGAACGGTTCGAAACCACAGGATATAAGGAATTCTCTAAGTAGAAGGCAGAAGAATTAAAGCATTTATTCAGGCTCCAAAGTAACAGACCCACGAACCAGCCTCCCCATTTTGATATTTTGATCAAAAGCTTCCAGGCTCAATAAGTCCTCCTCACAAGAGTAACCAGGAGGCCAAAGAAAAGCATGATGGTATTAAACCAAATCATATTCATGCTTCCCCTCTCCTGTAAGAAGATTACCCACTGGCCTCAAGTCCTTGCTTGGCACTCCTTGGTCCACACACAGGTCGACTCTACTTCCGGGTCAGCTCTGCTTCCGCAGCTCCTGCTTCGGCTTTATCTTCAGCTTCGGCTGTAGCTGTCTCTGGCTCAGTCATCAATCCGCACCCACATAGGTTCCACACCCAACAGGGCTCTGGCCTGGGGCTTAACACTTAGCAAGATTCAATGAAATAGCTGAATCACTCAAAGCAAACAAAAGCCAAACTCCTCAAGGGCACCTGTTGAACTAAGTGCTAAGGAGCCCATTTTGCTTACCAACACAACAGGATGTCAGACATGGAGGAATTGGAGATTTTCAACAACTAAATTTTGAAGATACAAAAGAAAACAATAACACTGAAGAAGAAATCTTAGTGAGATTTGTGTGAAGAAAAAATTTTAGATGGACATGGAAATCACCATGCAATAGAGATTTTTAAAAGATATATGCAGAAAAAAGAGGCCAGATCAGGTAACAGGGGTTAGACATTTGAGGTATGGTCCTGCAAGTATACTAACACTCAGAATGAAATTAACATTGTGAGGGAAGCTAAAGGCAATACAAAGTTTTGTTATATGTGTGTGTATTTTAAGACATCTGAAGATGACACATGAAGAAGGGACAGAAGCTTGCTTCTTGTAGATGGAATAAGAAAATTAACAACAGAGGAAAGCATAGTTGCTCGAATTTCATATTATTTATGTTTTCTTAGTCAAGAGGGTGTTTCCACAATCTGGCTAGCAGCTTCTGTCGGGGGGAAAGATCCACCCACAGCCAGCACCCAGAAAGCTGCCGGCACGCCA
>CM053623.1:273196112-273222020 GCA_028646595.1 Phalanger gymnotis
ACACAGGTTCTTTTGATCTGCCTTAATAAGGAGAGCAAGGTGAAGGGGTTGGCAAGCTTACTTTAATTCAGCACACAAATATCATTCACTTAGTTCAGGGGAAAAAGCCAGCACCCTGAACTTCAGAGCAAAATACAAGCAAATTACAAACATCAACAGACAGACCTTGTCTGATTCAAATCCCAATACATAGTTACCAAAGTTCAACAAAGTCTCAGCATCCAGGTTTACAAGCGGGAGGGCTCCTTAGCTACAGCTGCCCGGAGTCTCTTCATCAACATCATCTCAAGAGACCTTAAACAAATTACAAACAGACAGACCCAATACAATTCATAGTTACCAACATCTAAGTTCAGCCCAGGAGCTCAGAACAAGGGCTGGCCCAGAGTCATGTGCCACCACTGCTTCAGCAAAGAGCTCCAAGGAAGAAGAGACCAACCCCTGGTTTTTATATGTTTGTCAGCATCAGGGGTAAGCCACACATGCGACTCACCCACATCACCCAAAATTGTCACAAAGAGGCGAACCCAAACCCACGTGGTCCAAGAGCCTCTGCTGTCCTAGACATGCAAACCAGGCCCTTCCTGGAGTTAGCCCCACCTTGCCCCCCCCCTTAGTTGCCAATCCACACCCACATAGGTTTTACACCTAATAGGGGTTTGGGCCTGGGGCTTAGCACTTAGTAAGATTCAATGAAATAGCTAAGTTACTCAAAGCAAATGAAAGCCAAATTCTTCAAGGGTACTTGTTGAACTAAGTGCTAAGGAGCCCATTTTGCTTACCAACATGGAAGGATAATGTCCACATTGAAAATAACAGAATTTTTTTAAAAAATAAAACCACTAATGCAGATTTAGGACCAAGAGCTGTAAAGAGATAAGACAGCCCACATTAATTTTTAAGTTCCTATAACCTGATCCAAGTGAACTACATCCTCAAGTACTGAAAGCAGTAGCAAACGCGATCGCTAAATTACTCTCAGTAATTTCTGAGACATTATGGAAAATGGAAGATGTATACAACATTAGGTAAGAACAAATACTATTACGATTTTTTACAGGAATAAAACAGAGCCTGTATGTCTGACCCTGACACTGGTTCTTGGAAAACTTCTAGAAAGGATAATTAAAGATTTTTTGTGGACATCTATAAAGGAAAGCAAAGATAACAAAGATTCTAGAGTCCTTCCCAGTAAATTATATTTTCTTTCACAAGAAGCTGTTTAATTAGAGTGAGCTCACTACCTCAGATGTGAAAGAAAAAAGAAGCCCAATCTGATGTTAACTCAGGCCCCTTTCATGATACAGATGATTTTGATAAATCAGCGCAGGGCAGAGAATTAGGAGGATTTCAATTTATCAATGACTCAGAAGAAGCTCTCTAGCATATTCCATGGAGATAATAATGTTTTAGCAAACTACTGATATCTGCATGTTTCAATCTTCCATTGCATTTTTTTTTATATTGTCCTGGTGGGTAGAACAGGGAACACTCTGAAAAAGTTGCAGTATCAAATTTAGGCTTGAATTTAGTGGAGGAATATATAATCCTCCTATTGATTAGAGTTGGATAAAAGTGAGCAAAGTGCTTCAATGGCGGCACATTACCCATTGCTGGAGATTTCCCTGTAGAAATTGTTTGAAAATTGGTTATCTATTTTTCTTAATGCATATGTGTGTCGATACCATTCCCTACTCAATAAATTCCAGTGACTCTCTATCAACTCTAGAATCAAATACATATTTTTTCTGTTAGGTATTTGACACTCTTCCCAAACTAGATTTCCAGGTTTTTTGCATATTACTCTTATTAATTCTATGATACAGTCCTTCAACATACTTGCTGTTCTGCACACACAATATCCCACTGCCCATTTTCATAGATATGCAATGGCTTGGAATGCTCTCCTTCCTCATTTCCAATTCCTGAAATTCCAAGTCTTTTTCAAGACACCAATAAAATGCTCCCCTCTCTGTAAGGGAATCAACCACTCTGCAATGTTAACATCTTCCTCTTCAAGGATATTTTGTACTTTCTTTATATATGTATGTTTCGTACAAGCCTATGATTTTGCACACTATCTCACCTATTAGAAAGCAAGATTCTGTAGAGAATGTACTTTTTTCACTTTGGCTTTTTACCCTCAATATCAAGAATGGTTTCTCGAACATGTTCTGGAATATGTAGCCATTTAATAAGTATTTGTTTCCTTATTTCTTGCTTACATTCTCAGTGGGCAATTATTTCTACATTTGTTTAGATGTCTTCTGCAGTCTCGTCTAATATGGATTCTGTGATTATCTTTTGTTCCTGATATATTGCAAAATAAACATGGCACATTAGGCTGGAGGCAGAAACTCAAAGGCTTCCATTTTCTAGCTGATAATTTTGTTCTTCTTCATAGAGGCGAAGGGTAATTATTCCAAATTCTTTAGAATGTAAGTGACATGACAGTATTATTCTTAGGAAAAAATATTTTGGCAACTAGTTAGAGGATGGATTAGGTAAACAAAAGAGTAGAAACAGGAATACTGTGAGGCTATTACAGATATGAGGCAATGGGGGCCTAAATGATAATGATGACCAAGTGATTAGAGAAAAAGGAACCTAATGTGAGAGCTATTAAGAAGGGAAATTGGAAAGGTTATTTCATAGTTATTGTTTGTCCTTTGGTCTCAAAAAGACCATAACATCAGGAAGGTGATGCTGTGACTTGCAAGGGAATTGGACTTAAGTTAGAAGGGCTATGAAAAGTCACCACCTTCACTCTCTCCTCCAGAACCATCTGGATCCAGTGGCAAGATATAGATCAGGATGACAGGAGATGGCGCTGGATAAAGAAAAGAGAAAGACTCTAACTTATTCTAAGTGAATTGATTTTGCCCTCAACATGAAAAAATGGAAGAGGAATATATTGTTGAGGTGACTTCAGAATAAAAAAAATGCAAAACCTCTGTGAACTGATGCAAAGTGAAATGAGAACCAGGAGATCATTGTGCACAGTAATAGCAGTGTTGTAAGGATTATGAATTCTGAAAGACTTGCTTACTCTAATCAATACAGTGACCCAAAACAATATCAAAAGGTCTCATGATAAAAAAAAATGCTATCCACCTCCAGAGAGAGACTTGATGAACTCTGAGTGCAAACTGAGGTTTAATTTTCTTACCTTCTTTTTTGCCTTCTTTTGTTATATGGCAAATATGGAAATGTGCTTCACATGATTTCAGGCATACACTCAACATCATATTTTTATCTTAAAATTAAAAAAAACATTCCCCTTGTAATTTTAGCTAAATTTATTTATTTTTAGTTTTCAACATTCTCTCCCATAAGATTTTGTGTTCCAAATCTTCTATCTCTTCCTTCCCCTCATCCCAAGATGACATGTAATTTGATATAGGCTCTACATATACATTCATATTAAAACTACTTTCACATTAGTCATATTGTAAAGAATTAGAACAAATGGGAGAAACCAGAAGAAAGAAGAAACACAGCTAAAAGAGAGAGAGAGCAAATAATATGATTCAATCTGCATTCAGACTCCAAAGTTCTTTTTCTGAATATGGAAAACATTTTCCATGAGTCTTTTAGAGTTGTCTTACATCGTTGCATTGCTAAGAAGAAATAAGTCTACCAAAGTGAGTTATTGTACAATGTGGCTGTTACTCTGTACAATGTTCTCTGCTTCTGCTCATTTCTCTCAGCATCAGTTCATGTAAGCCTTTCCAGGTTTTTCTGAAGTTCATCTGCTCATCATTTCTTATAGTAAAATACTATTTCATTACATTCATATACCACAACTAGTTCAGCCATTCACCAACTGATGAGCATCACCTCAATTTCCAATTCTTGGCCACGACAAAAAGAGCTGCTAAAAATATTTTTGTACGTGTGGGTCCTTTTCCTATTTTTATGATCTCTTTGGGATACAGACCTAGAAGTGTATTGCTGGGTCAAAGGTATACCCAGTTTTATAGCCCTTTAGGCATAGTTCCAAATTGTTTTCCAAAATGGTTGAATCAGTTCACAACCCCACCAACAATGCATTAGTGTTCCAATTTTCCCACATCTTCTCCAGCATATATCTTTTTCCCATTTTGTCATGTTGCCTTCATCATTTCTTACAGCACCATTTTACTTCACCACAATTATATACCAGATCTTATTCAGTCATTTCCCAATAGATGATCATCTCCTCCACCACAAGAAGAGCTCCTTCAAATATTTATTGTATGTACAGGCCTTTTCCTTTATATTTGCTCACTTTGGTGGTATTTCTGAGTCGAAGGGTATGCTCAGTTTTATGGCCTTTTGGACATAGTTCCAAATTGTTCTCCAGAATGGCTGGACCAATTCACAACCACACCAATAGTTCATTGGTGTACACATTTTCCCTCATTCTCTCCAACATCTGTCATTTCAGAAAGATGGGAAGTGGTGCCTCAGAGTTGTTTTAATTTGCAATTCTCTAATCATTTGATTTAGATATTATTTTTATACGACTATGTATATAGCTTAGATTTATTCTTATGAAAATTGCCTGTTCATATCCTTTGACCATTTATTAATAAGAGAATTGTTCTCTTTTTTGAATAAATTAGTTTCCCATATTCCCTATATATAATGATAAAGTCTTTATCAAAGAAAGTTGCTATCATTTTTTATGTTACCTAATTGTCTACAGTACCATTTAACAAAATATATTTTCTTTGACTATGTCTTCTAATTAGGCCTCTTTTAGCTTTTGCTTTGTTTGAGATTATGATTGCTATCCATGATTTTTCTTTACTTCAGCTAAGATTCTGCTCTAGTTTCTTATTTTACCAGTGCATGTCTGCATTTCTCTCGCAAATTTGTCTCTTTTGAATGGTGTATCGTTACATTCCAGTATCAAATCCATTCTATTATTTCCTTCCATTTTATGGGTGAATTCATGCCATTCACATTCACAGTTATGATTACTTTATATCCTTCCATCTCATTTTCTTCTGTTTATTCTTTTCTCTCTTTCTCTTTAACCTGTTCCTCTTCAAAAGTCTGTTTTGCTTCTGACCACAGCCTAACTTAATCTACCCTCCCTTTTATCAAATTAAACCCTTTGTCGTATGGCCTTCCTCTCTTAATTTCCTGTTGGTTAAGATGGATTTTTTTTAATCCAGTGTGTATTTCCCCATTCTACTTCTCTTGTTTTTCTTTTCCTAGCACATCCCTCTTTCCCATACCTTTGAAAGAAATGGTTATTAATGATCAATTACTATAGGGAGTTCCAGGTTTGTTTTTTTTTTCCTCATTTAGTTACTAAGTCAAGACAGCCTTTGAAGGCTGAAGATGAGATCTGGTTCCATCTTGGGTGGGATCACATCAACTGAGAAATCTTTGATTGGATTAAAAGGTAAAGGCCATCTTTCAACTACATCAGTGATCTGGGTGGAGGATAGATGCTTTTTGTATAGATTTCTAGAGGCAGAATGATCTGAGTGTGGGGATGAATCTCTTTGCCCAAGAGTGACATAATAATAGTCACAGTCCCCTAGCAACTCATTAGAATAAAACCATCTTTTATTATAATGTTCATTCTCTCATTGTTAATTAATAAGAGTTGATTTTCATCTGTCAGGAACACCCATTCTTCTGAGGTTACTTATGCATTCAGGGGACTCCAGGGTTGGTCGTTGGTTTACAAGATAAAACCACTGACCTAAAACTATATATTACTTCCTAGACATAATCAATAAATTACTAATTATCCTGAAATTATCTTTCTCAAACTTCATTCTTCACACGTTCACATTTTATATATCATCTCACCATAATCAAATCACACTATGCCCTCCAAGTAGACTTCTTCTAGATGTCTTTAATAATACAGATCTTAAGAAATATATGTATCATATATAGGAGTGTATAGGAATTTAAACAGTATAACTTTAGTGAGACTCTAAGGACTTTTCTTTCTTGTTTGTGTTGATATGTTTCTTTGAGTCTTTTGTCTGAATGATAAATTTTCTATATGTGTATTTTTTCCCCAATCAGGAATGCTTGGCAGTCTTCTATTTTATTAAAGATCCATTTCTTCCCCTGACTGTACTCAGTTTTGCTTTCTGGGTTATTCTTGGTTGTAATCCTAACTCTTTTGCTTCCAGAATATCACATACCAAATCCTCCAATCTTTTAAAGTAGAAACTGCAAAACCTTGTGTGACCCTGACTATGGCTATATATTATTTGAATTGTCTCTTTCTAGTAGTTCACGATATTTTCCTCTTGACCTGGGAAGTCTGTAATTATAATATTCCTGGGAATTTTCATTTAGGGATCTCTTTCTGAGGTGATCAGTGTATTCTTTCAGGTTCTATTTTATATTTTGGATTTAATATACCAAGGCAATATGCCTCAATAATTTCTTGAAATATGTCTAGGTGAGCTCTTGCTCTCTCTCTCTCTTTGGCCAATTCTGTTTTCTAAAATGTTTTTTCCTTCAGTTAATTTTTACATCCTTTTCTATTTAGCCAATTCTGATTTTTAAGTTTTTTTTTTCCTCACTGACTTTTTGTACCTCTTTTACCAAGCTGTTAAATCTTTTTTTACATAATTTTCTTCTATTACTCTCATGTCTTTCCCCACTTTTTTGTCACCTTTATCTCTCTTTTTAACACTAGTCCAAGAATTCTTGTTGGGCTTGTGTTCAGTTGCCATTTCCTTTTCTTTGAAGCTTTGCTTTGTGACTATTTTCATATTGCTCTCTTCTGTGTGTCCTGGCATCGTGGAAGCTTTTTATGGTCATTCTTTTTATTTGCTTGCTCATTTTTTTAGCCAGTTCTTTGAATGTTATGCTAAAGTCGGGCTCTGCTCACTTGAAGGTAGGGAGGAATTGTGCCAGGCTTCATGCTTTTTCATGTTGCTGTTTTCAGAACCAGTTTTGAGGGTCTGAAAGTTTTTGGTGCTTCAAGGTGATGTGATCCAGGGACAGGTGTGGTTACGGCTCTCATGGTTTATAATCTGGTCTTTACTCAGGAAGGGCCCCTGTTCTCCTACAGAAACAACCAATAACAATCCTCTTGGTCCTAAAACTGTTGACCGGTCCTTTACTTGTCTTGTAGGGGCAAGCACTATTGCTCCTTTTATGCCTTGTTAACGTCACCAGAACCCCTGCTCCCTTGTGACTGACAACAATCACTCCTCTGGGACTATAACCCAGAATTTCTACAGGCAATATAATTTTCTATTGGTGCCAGCTGCTCCCAGCACCAGTAAGGGGTACCCTACAATCTCTTTCTGATCAGTTGTTTTAATCTCTTCCCTCTTTGAGCTAAGAGCTAATGAAGCTGCTAGTGTTTTTGCTGCTGCTGTTTCATCTCCCTTCAAAGCCAGTGGTGGTATTGCCTCCATGTGTGCTATGGGTCAGGCACCTTCCCTGATTTCATTTCTGTTGACCTACTAAGTTGTCTTAGGCTAGAAAAATGTCTCGACCCAATCATTTTGGCCCCTGCTGCTCCAAAATTTGATTTGAGGCATTATTTTAAAGTTTTGTGGAGGAGAATGTTGGGACTGTTTAGGTTGCTGCCTCTTTTCTGCCATTCTGTTTTCACCCTAATAGAATATTTTGAGTCCAAAGATTTTTAAATTATCTTTCACTGATAGGTTTCCAGATCAGCTATTTTTGTAATTATATTAAATATTTTATATTTTATTTTGTTTTCCAATATTTCTTTTTTCATTTTCTAGTATTTCTGTCTCAAGGATTTGCCGAGTTTTTGTGTAATGTGTGGAGGAAATATTTTTCGAGATAAAATTTTTCACTTTCTGTTTTAAGTGACTTATCCTTTTCTTTTTCTTCATGTATTTTATAGCACTTTATCGTTTTTTCATTTCTTCTAAGCATTCATGTCTTGTGATTTTCTTTTTCTGTTCAGTATCTGCCTGCAGGTATAATTTCAATAATTCTGATAGTCATTGTTATTGCTATTTTTAATTTACTCTTTTCCTATTCTAACTTCTGGATTATGGAATTGTGTCCAGGTCAGGGGCTGACCCTTCTAATCTTTCGATTACAATGATAAATGCTCTTTCTTACCCTATACTGTGTTCCTACACTGACTTCCCATTCCAATAATTCCACTCCCATCCCAGCACCCTCTCCCACCTCTTTGAAATCAAGACCACTGGAATGTCTGTGTCTTCTGACACCTCTGGACAAAATGTTAAAGATATTAGAGCTGTTAGACCTAAGATCTGGATTTGAACACTGTAGCATGCTACTGCTCACTACAGGCTGCTGTCCTCTTGAACTTCTTGGTTCCTTCCCTTGGGGGACCTCTGACTCTTGCTACTTTGGGAGACTTTCAGACTAAAATTTTCCTGCCTCTGGTGATACTGGTAATCAATTTGTTTGAGAGTCTGTCTTTTCTATTTTTCTAAGGCTTTTTGCCTGACTTGTGTAATTTTGTGGTAGAGGACATCACTAACTGTAGTTTTTCCATTGCATCTTTTTATCATTATGCTTCCTGGTGTTAATTCCAAAGTTTCACCGTAGTATGAGTGAGGTGGGCTACCCAACCAAGCTGCCTCTAATTCAGGTAGTCATCTTGGAAGGAAGCCACGTCCACTGCCTTTTAATAAGATTCTTCAGTGTTACGTGTAGCCTTGGGGAAAGTTCAGGTTTAACATTTAATTATTTTACACTTTGCGGTGTTGGGACACTGTCTCTTCCTGGCCTGTTTTCCCATTTGAAATTGGTACCTAAGTGATTTCTGGAACATTCTAGGTCTTCATTTTCTCCTGCTTTCCTGCATTCATTTCTGGGTTTGATGATTTAACTACACTGCTTTCTTTGAATAAGTGTCATAGATGGTCCATCAAAATGCAGAGCATAATACAGTAATAGGTGTTTTTCATCCCTATTTTCCACTTCATTAGTTCATTTCAGTATTTTGCTTTGGTGGATCTGTGATTTAATCATTATAAGTACTTCCTTCACAAATGAAGAAGACAATCTGTTCAATTTTCTCATATTGGGTAATTCTGTCCCTTGATTTAATATACGTATATATATGAAACATTCTGAAGGCTTTCCACTTGTTATTTTACTAGTTATTGAGTCTCTCATCTGTTTATATTCCTAGACTTTAATATGCACAAAGAAGAGCAATTCTTCAGGAATTTAGCCTTATTTTTCAGTGGTTACTTTCAACATTCCACAAGGAATATTTCCTTTCCTCTTCTTTTCTTAATCACCCATGACCTTACTAATATTTTACACAAAAGGTACATAGCTGATGCAAAATTAGATTTAATTTGCACAAGTATGTACTTTTTCATTACTTGTTTTTAATTCTCAGTTTAATTCTTCTATGCTCAAGGAAGTCCATTATTCATAACCATTTAGTCTTAACAGAATATTGATATGTGTCTCTATGATTGTTGAGTATCTATCATGGCCCAATCTATCTCATCTGGTTCTAGCCATTTTCCACTGTCCTCCTTGCCATCTTCTCATCAAACATGTTACTAGACATTCCATACCAAAGACTATGTCTTAAAAGATTTTAGCCCTTCATTTGTGGTTCTGGAACTCCTGCTCTGTGGCCAATGCTTCTCTTATTGGTGATTAAATGCCTCCATGGCTAACTATATGTATTATCTCTAGATTTGTGTATAAAGGTAAATAATGCATACACCTGTGTGTATATACAGTTATACATGTGAATTTACACATGTATGCATAATTATTCATGCACACATGAATATGTGTAAATGGGTATAGCATTAAATATAATGACCTTGAAGGCAAAGATTGCCCTGACTTTGTATTCATATCGTTATGTATGTGTAAAATAGTACTCAGAATTTAGTAAGCACTTAATATATTTTAATTCATCAAGAAATTTAGTTTCAATGAAAACAAAACTCTCACTTTTCAAACATGATCCAACCCAAACTACTTTTGTGCAATCTACTTTTGTCCAATTTCAGTACTTGCATATATTTTGTTCTGGTCTTGGCCACACTTAGGAAAGTTGTCTGAAAATTTGGAACAAAATAAACCATTTATATTTCACTCACTAGTTAAGAAATGTTGATTTTCTTAGCAGGAGTACATTAAAAAAAAAGTAAACATTGAGGAAACTTCCAGTTGATACAACTTAAATGAAACTCTTTAATGATATAGACAAGATCCCACCAGTCAAGTATATCCTCTGGAATCCTTATTGGATGATCTGTTTTCCAGTGAGGAAAGACTGATGTCAATACTCTGAATTTATAAAATTTCAAGGGAAGTTTCAATACCTTTTAGGGGAAAAAAATAGCCTAACTTTCTTGGGGAAAGGGAATAGAGTATTGTTCCTACCACATATACTTATATTCTAATTCAGTGGAGTGTCATACAGATTTATGTTACTGAATGAGGAGTCTGAATTTTTCATTTATTATGTTTATTCAGTTTGGACTACTATAGAAACTACGTATTATTTGCTGGCTTTTGACTTCCCTAGGTTTAGTAGCATGAGATGGGGGGCAGGAATCAAATTTCAATACAACTTTGTAACATAAATAGATCAATTGGAGAAATGTGTATTCTATTAAGTATATCACTTTCTTTGGAAAATGCACAGTATTATTTTGTCATTGGCAAATATAAGTGAAGTTCATAATCTAATATTAAACCGCTTTGACATCAACATTCAGCAGATCATTGGCAAAAAAAAATACACCGTGTTGATCTTTCAGGTAAATCATTACAATTTCTTCTGGTTTTTATACTATCCAAATGTTTTTAGCATTACTTTTATGACAATTCATGAGGAATGTTTTCAATTACAAGTTCAATACTACAGATTTCTAACTGATATTATGGCTAATTGGGGTAGTATTAAAAGAAAGTAAAGAAAGAAAAAACTTGTGAATATGGTAAATCAAGACTTTCTCAATTAATAAACAACTGTAATCATCATGATTTTCCATGTTATCTGCTTCAGTGATGAAGCTAAAAGGAAACTAGAACGGACTTTCTGTAACCATTGCCAAATTGCCTAAAGATCTCAACATCAATTTATTTCCAACAAACTAAAATCACATTTTAATAAATTCTTTCAACAAGTCTTAATTGTGTTGACAAGCAATTTAATGATGGTGTGAATTCCCTACAAGAAAGGAAGTATGAATCACAAATTAAAACAAAGTGAAAAATTTGATACTTGTCACTTGTATTCATTAAGACCAACCAGAAATTTACCCTGTGCAAGTTTTTGTAATGCATCTATCTCTGATGTGCTATTTGACTAACAAAATTATATTTCTACAGTAGACTTCATTCAGCTCACTACAAAATAAGCAGAATGATAATTTACTAGCTAAGTGTGCCTAGACTTAATATTTAGAATAATGCTTAGAATAATAAAACCCAGCTTTTTAGTTTTGGGGATTTAAAAAATAGATGATTTCATAATAGTATAGTAGAAAGCTGAATTTAGAAATTAGAAGACCTATTTTTATTCTGTCATGCACTTAGCACTCATTATCAAGGTGCCCTGTGTCTCACTTTCCTTACATGTGAAATTAAGAGGATGGATTAGATAGGTGTCTGTACGGTATATCTAAGCTCTAAATATCTTAGTCTGCTATTAAATTTATCTAGACACAACACTTCATAGGATCATAGACTTAGCATTTAAAATGGAATGGGGTCCACAAAGAGAAAAAGCATTTGTTTAACATCCACCATATGCTTGGTACTTTTCTAAGTGCTTTACAAATATAATCTCATTTGATCTCAACAACCCTGTGATGTAAGGTCTAATTATTCCCATTTACCAGTTTAGGAAACTGAGGTGAAGAGGTTATATGACTTCCTCAGTGTCACACAGCTAGTAGTTATCAGAGGCCTGGTTAGATCATAGGTCTTTCCTGACTCTAGGCCTCATGCTCTAACTACTGTACCACTTCAGTGTCTATTTAGTCCAGTGTCCTTATGTTAGAGATGAGGAAACTGAGAGATAAAATAATCTCATGAAATAACCATGGGAAGTGGAATTTGAACCCAGCTTATCTAAGAATCAATTCTTTTTCCATTATGTCATACTTCGTGATTTGTTATGTTTTACTAATCAAATTAGATAATATATGCAAAGCAGAGCTAGATTAATATTACACACTATTATTGTTTTCAAAATTATCTTTAACTTTCCATTTTCTGATAGAGTTCAGATGATTTCATCCTAGGAAGAGTCAATAGTTTACTCTCTCTTCCTCTCTCTCTCTCTCTCTCTCTGAATATATACATATATTTCCTTTATACTTAATATTTTGTGGACTGTGACATTTAAAAAGGTTTGGGAGACACAGTTTCTGGGAAATTTAATAATTTTATTAAGAAGGCAAACAGGTTACTAATAAAAGGATGATCATTTGGCTGTCTAATGACAAAGACCTCAAATGCAGTGGGGTCACAGTCCCTTCAAAGGGGTGTTCCAAAGAGGTGGGGGGGGTGGATAATCAACTTGGATTGGTTAACACACTGAGAGGTGGGCTATCTTGGGGCACTTGCCTTATGTCACTCAAATCTTGGTTAAAGAGATATCAATTTCCTTATCACTTGTTTTTATAACAGGGAGAATAAACATTTTCCCAGGCCTGTCTGAGCAAATTCAATGATTGGGAATAGATCCATTCAACAGGGAAACAGGAAGAAAATGGAAGAAGAGGGAAGTGAAAATAGAGGGAGTGTAGAATAAGGGACAGATTATTCCTAACCTAAACACAACCTGTGAATGTATAAAAATTATTATAGCTTTCTTGTAATGGCAATGAATGAAAATCTGATGATTTGTCCATAAATTAAGAAAGAGATGCATCACTTATGCTACATAAATGTCATGGAATACTATTGTATTATAAGGAATATGAAGAGATGGTTTAAAAGAAATCAGCAAGATTTGTATAATCTGATGTGGACTTTAGTAATCAAGACTAGAAAACAATTTATAAAATAACAGCAGTATGGTAAAGCCAGACAACTTTAAAAGAATCAGGAGCTCTTATCAGCATAATGATCAACCACAATTCTATGATAAAATATGCTACCCACCTCCTGATAGAGAAATAAAGGAAATGAATAATGAGACTTTTTTTTTTCTTTTTTGACATGGACAATGTAGAAATTTGTTTTGACTGACTATACATATTTATCACAGGGCTTGATTTTCTTTTGTTCTCAAGTCAAGGAGGGGGTTTTGAGGAATGAGGGTGAGAAGGTAGATTTAAAAAGAAAAGTAAAGGCTTCTCACAAGTTATCTACATTGAGATTTTAAAAAATGCTTTAGTTCAAAAAAGTGAGTCTTTTTTACTCTATGTACTTTTTTTATTTTATGTATTTAAAAGTATTACTATAAGTGCGAATCCATAGTTCTCATCAGAATGTCAAAGGAACTCAAAATACAGAAATCACTAAAAATTCATGCCTCATATCCTGGAGCAAATAATAACTGGTGGGCAGATTAGGGAGTCTGGGAGGAGAACTGTTTTCTGGACACTTTGGTCTGGGCATTTAGTTTGCAGAAGTAAAGACTTTAATTGAGTTAGACTTGTATTACTTGAATGGAAGTTGAAGAGACCTGCATTCATTTCCTAGAACCAACATAATGAAAAGGAACCTTTCTAACTATTTAAACTTCCCAAATTAGAATGGACTGCATCAGAAGGTAATGGATTCCCATTACCTGGAAGAAGAACTGATGATAGAACTTAGTACGTTTATGGTAATTTAAGCCTTAAAAAGAGATTTACATGTTTCTCTTTCATCCAGAGTATCGACAAAACAATAGACCAAATACTGATATGTAATATTTGTTGATTTCAGATGTGTAAACTGTAAATGTTTATATTGAAAACTTAACCATTAGCTCTATAAACCTATTCCAGTTATCTTCAGGTTACCCCTGAAAAGCCATTTGTGATGACCTCCCTTTCTACTCTTTTTGTCCCTTTCATAGTAGCAGTTACCTTTCTTTTGGAAATTGAGATAATTTGCCTATCTTTTTTTTTCTTTGTAGAAGAGAAATATATTAGTGTTTTGGCCTATCCTCAGCATTAAGATACCCCTTCATGACTTTTGAGTAATCAGAAACATTTAGGAGAAAAAAGTTGAGGTGTTTTTGGTTGGGTAGGGAATTGATGTTTATCATGAGAAGCTGTCACGTGTTCCTTGTAATAGTTAGGTACATGTAGAGAAAGAAATGGTACAATGATGTTACTGGAATCAATAGAGTAAAGGTGCTAATGCAACTTAGCACCAAATGAAGCTCCCATTCACAGGGGATGAAGAAGCACTGGTTGAGATCTGAGGAATGTGAGTCAACTGGTGTGACACTAAAAACAAAGCCTGATTGAAACCAAAATAAGGAATAGGAAGCAAACTTGCCTGGGAATAAAATGAGAATTGCGAGGTAAGAGAGCATACCCAGAAATGAGGAGGAAATGTGTACCAGGTGCAAGAAGACGGGGATGAAACCTTCTGTGAGACTTTCTCTACCATTTGAAGTGTTTTGGAGCCAGGGTAAGATGCTGATGGACTTGAACATCAGTTTTTGGAATGTTCTCATAGTCTGTGAGGAAAAGAGAAGTGTTGAAAAACAGAACCTAAACACCAGGGGACTGCACAAAACACGACTTTGAGAGAAAAAGAAAAAAAGTCTAAGCTAGAATAGAATGTCAATAGAGAACAAATGGTTTAGGGGAAATTGCTAGAGGCAACTAGGATGGTATTTCAGCTCCCCTGGTTGCAAAAATAAAATCCCCATATTGAATTGGATAAGTGTTATTTTAATTTCCTCCTTTTTAAATTCACCCTTTGGAAGTGGAGATATCACTGAATCCAATTACTGGGCTTACAGATAAAATCAAGGATCACAGGTCTCAAATTTATTGTGGGTAGGAATTTCTCCACCATACCCCAAGAACCACCACCCAAGAATGTTATCCAGGTTATCCATCTTCTCATTTTCCATGGACTGCACTGTTTGTGGATTTCTCCATCATGTCCCAGGGACTTTTTCTTTCTGAAAGATCATTTCAACCCTGATATTCACATCTCAGAATTAGCCAATACCCCTGCAGTCCATGCCTCTGATTGGGTAGTTCCTCCCAGAAATTCCATTTAAGGAAAGCTCCCAAGATACCATTTCCTCATTTCTACCCAAGCTACAATCCAGATTCTTCCAGCATGGTTATCTTTTCTCCCTTTCCATTCCAAAATCTACTTTTCAACTAGCCTTTATGCACTGTATTCCCCAACTACAAGGTGTTCCTAAAGTCTGGAAAAATAGGCAAAAAATGCGTATTTTCAAGAAATGAAATAATTGACATTTTTGGAAACATTTTATTTAATTGGAATATTAACAAATAACATCTTCAACTTCAAATAACATTATATGATTTCATATTCATATTCCAAGAGTGAATGTGAGAAAATTGACAGCAATGTGGAGTTATTGAGTTATTGTATCGAGTTCATGTGAATCTTGCAAAGCACATCAAACTATGCATCAGAAACGATAGAAATCATATTGAAGATGTTATTTGTTAATATTCTAATTAAATAAAATGTTGAAAATAGCAATCATTTCATTTCTTGAAAATATGCATTTTTGCCTATGTGTTCAGACTTTAGGAACACCCTGTAGAACGTAAACTTCTTCAACACAAGGATTGTCTTCATTTTGCTCACATTTGTGCTTAACACAGTGTCTTTTACATCCTTAGTTGTTGATCACCTTACAAAGAAAATTTAGCAAGGAAGAAGTGGATTCCTTGTTGTTTATACTCTCCCACCAACAATTAATTCCTCATGGATCTCGATATTGAGATATCATTTTTTTAATTGGAGAGAGGTAGGAGATGAGAAGAGAGGGTTTTGACTGGCGTGACCAAGAGAGGCAAGAATCTGTGGTCATATAATCCAAGAAATGCGAAAAAAAAAGTATTTAGACAACCAAAATGCTTTCTGATTCACAAGAAATCAGGGAACACTATAAAGCTATATTGATTACAAGGAGTTGAAGAAAATAATTGTATGATACCATTTACCTCTTATTTCTGATACCATGGAAAGAGCATAAAGGATCCTGATTTTTGCTAACTTAAAGGTACAGGATCTTTATAATTGTGTGAGAATGAAATTCAGTAAATTAATAAAAGATAACCTTTCTTTATTTGCCTTTTATTATTTATTACATCAATACATATTTATGGTAACAAGCATTTTCATAACAGTATAATAAAAAAGAAGATGGTACATGAAGCTAAATATACTAGGCACGAGTTACTATTCCTTTCACATGTCAAAAAATCATTATATAAATTTCTTATTTTTCTCCTTTTTTCTTTTTACCCTACCCCTACCCTGTCCTAGAGATGGCTAACATTAGACACAGAGATAGATAGATAGATAGATAGATAGATAGATAGATAGATAGATAGATAGATAAATGGATGTAGATAAATGGATAGATAGATGTATATACACATATATAAACATACATATGTAAGTGTATGTAAAATCATTCAATACATACTTTTATTTCTTGGTTATTTCTCTGGATGCAGATGGCATCTTTCTTTATCTGTCCTTGATATTTAATGTGGCTATTTATGAGAGTCAAAATAAATTATTCATTCAAGGCATTCTTAAAACAATACTGTTGTTAAAGTATACAATGTCCTCTTGGTTCTGTTCACTTCACTCATTAAGTCTATGTTTTTCTAAAATCATTGTGCTTATTGTTTCTTACAGCACAGTAGTATTCCTTCATAACCATATATTACACCTTGTTCAGTCATTCCCCAATTGACGGGTATCCCTGAAAATTCCATTTTTTTTTGCCACCTCAAAGAGAGCTGCTATAAGCATTTTAGAACATATAGGTTCAGAGGCAGAGCCAAGATGGGCCTCCTCAAAACTCCTCCAAATACCTTTAAAAATGACTCCAAGGGGCTGCTAGGTGGCGCAGTGAGTAGTGCACCGGCTCTAGAGTCAGGAGGGCCTGAGTTCAAATGCAATCTCAGACACTTGACACGCTAGCCGTATGACCTTGGGCAAGTCACTTAACCCCAACTGCTCTGCCTTCCCCCCTCCAAACAATTAAAAAAAATTTAAAACAGATGACTAAACAAATTCTAAAGCAACAGAACCCAGAAAAAGACAGGATGAAAACAATACCAAGCCCTATTTATACACTGTTCATCAATCCATTAGCTTGATAAGTAGTATGTTCCATGTTGTAATTTTCTTGTAATCTCTAAGTATGTATACCTTGTATCTTTTGCACCTCACCTTGGTAAATGGTGTAAGATATCGGTCCGTGAGGTCTTGGAGTAAACAAGTCGCAGCTGCAAAACCTGGGCGTGGGGGCAGCGCCCCGGCTCCAGGGCACCACCCTACCCCTGAGCCCAGAGGATGGGGTCCCTTCGCACAACTGGGCTCTGTGCTCCCTTTGCTCACCATGGTGCCCTCCCCGGGTGGGGCCACTGCTCCCCTCCCCCGCCATGGTTCCCATCTCTAGGCCCCACACCTTCCAAGCTTATCCAGGGCTGTCACCTAAGGTACAGTTGTGCCCAAACTCAAGCACACCTGGCCAGCCATGATGACCTCGCCTCCAAGTCCTTCAAGGGCAGCCAGGGCCGTGCCTACCTCTTTAATTCTGTGGTGAAAGTGCATTGCGGGTGGGCTGTAGAGCTTGTGCTACAAACAGCGCTCCATGCTGTGGCTGATATCCTCTGTGAAAACCGACCTCGGCAGGAAACAGGAACAGGCCTTGGAGTGCAGTCAGAAATACAAGGAAGGGAAGTACGTCGTTGAGCTCAACCACGTGATCGAGGAAGATGGCTGGGACTGACCTCTGACCTCTGACCTCAGCCCCATGATTCCCCCTGATAAGATGATTCTGCTGCCCCTACCCCAGCCAGGCTGGTGGAGGAGGAACAACTACTTGCTCCCTCTCCAAGGACCCTGCGGAAGTCCAAGTTCTCTCTCCTCAGGGCTTTGTTGGGAGACGGCCCCAAACCATTGCACATTCGTTTTATTATTTTATTGCATACACTGTGACTTTTTTTAGGGGGGTAGTGGAAGAAATGACCCTGTTCTGCCCACCCCCATGATCTGGCTGGGTTGTGTCTCATTTTTAACCCTCTTCCTAACCCAGATTCACCTGTAGATGCCCCTTCGTTGTACACAACTCCCCACCTTCCTCTCCATGGCATCCCTTGTCCCCCTGCCTATATACCTCAAGCGTGTGCCAGTATTTCCGCATAATTTCCTTAGCTCTTCGTGGTCTGTAGCATCTGTAAATAAAATACCCAGAGATAAAAAAAAAAAAAAGATATTGGTCTGTGCCAACTTTCTGCCATACTGCTTTACAATTTTCTCAGCAATTTTTACCAAATAATGAATCCTGATCCCAAAATCTTAAACCAAATATCAGGTTATGTTTATTTGCTGCTTTAGTCGTAGGTCTTCTCTGTTTCCTTTATCTTTCTTTTTCTTAGCCAATACTAGTTGTGATAATTACTGTCTTATAATTTAATATTTAATATATAATTTAATATCTGATAACTGCTAAATCTTTATTTTTTTTTTCATTTTTCCTTTGATGTTTTTTTGGAGGGGGAAAGCCAGGACAATTGGGGTTAAGCAACTTGCCCAAGTTCACACAGCTAGTGTGTCAAGTGTCTGAGGTGGGATTTGAACTCAAGTCCTCCAGACTCCAAGGCTAGTGCTCTACTCACTGCACCAACTAGCTGCCCTCGATATTCTTGACTTCTTTGCTTTTCCAAATGATTCTTTGCAACCTTTCTTGCCTCATTTCTTACCTAGCCCTAATCATTGAATGAATATTGCCTCAGTCAAACCGAGATCTAGGAAATACTTCAGCTTAAAAAGGCCAAGGTCTCCCACTGCATCCAGGGCAGCCATCTCCAATATTCCTCATCTATATCTTGCCATTGGATCCAGTTGGCTCTGGAGGAGAAATTGAGGTCATGACTTTGCATAACCCTTCCTCACTTAAATCCCATTCACTTGGCATTACCTTCCTGATGTCATGATCCTCCTCAAGAATGAAGGACAAACAATAACACAGACAACAAAGATATTTTATTTTGAATTGCTCTAATCAATAATGATTTAGAGAATTTTTTCATATGACTAAATTGTTCTGATTTCTTCTTTGGGAAGCTGCCTGTTCATATCCACTTATCAACTGAGGATTGACTCATATTCTTACACATTTGACAATGTTCTTTATATATTTTTGATATGAGACCTTTATACGATAAACTATAATTTTCTCCTTTCCTTCTTATTTTGGCTACATTCGATTTATTTGTACAACACCTTTTTGATTTACTGTAGCTTGAATTACTCATTTTCCAACTAATTTTGTTTTCTTTCTCTTGTTTATTTATAAATTGTTCACCTATCCATTAGCTTGATAAGTAATATGTTCCATGCTCTGATTTTTTGTAATCTTTGTCTCTTTTATGTATGCCATGTGTTCATTTTCACCTTGTCTTGATAAATGAGATAAGATATTGGTCTGTGCCCAGTTTCTCCCATATGGTTTTGTAGTTCTATCAACAATTTTTACCAAATAATGACTCCTTATCTCAAAATCTTAAGTCTTTACACTTGTCAAATATAAGATTATGTTTATTGACTGCTTTAATTGTAGGTCTGTCTATTCCATTAATCTTCCTTTGTTTTTCTTTACCAGTACCGGTTAGTTTTGATAATTACTGCATTATAATATAGATTAATATCTGGTACTGCTAAATCTCCTTTACACTTTTTTTTTTCGTTTTACTTTCGATATTCTTGACTTTTTGTTTTTTCCAAATGATTCTTTGCAACCTTTCTCAATAAAAGTTTATACTCTGTATAGCTGGATATGCCTTTTTTGTTTGCTTTTCATTAATGGTGTGCTTGCTAATGGATTTATAGGAGCAGGCTTCTATGACATGATAATATTTTCATACCATGATGAAGAAGATGTCTTTCATCTAAAAAAAGACTATGGCTTATTCAACAAGTTGAATTGATATCCCTGTCATGAGATTCAGGTAACCACCTTTATTTATTCTTGGGATACCACTGACAAGAAATGCATTCAAAATTGTATGTAGGCCACCCAGAACTATTTTCTTCAAGGTAAATCCTTATATTATTTTCTTGCTATTACAAATTTCTTATAGTAACACACACATTTGGACAATTTTGATTGGTTAAATTCCGGGTCATACTTTGGTGATAAGGTATTGGATTTCACTTGGTATTACAACAAGAAAAGTCTTTTTCTTCTCAAGGTGTCTTGCATGGTCTACAATAATATTGTACGTGATGTCACATGTAGGGCAGAGTAATAAAAGAGTTGTCCGTATAGTAAGGAAGTGTCTTGCAGATTTGGCCTAATAGCTGAACAGCTAGAGATCTCCAGATAAAATGCCTCATGAGGAAATGGTGACTAGCAGTTGAATCATTTTAAGCAGCTATAGACATTGCAGAATTACTTGAAATCATTCTATCTCACTTAGAAAATGTCTGTCAGAAGAGCACTATTATCATTTTTTTTTCTTGGATCCCTTAGGTATTCTGAAGGGGCCTATGGGAACAGAAAGAGGGAGGGAATAAACATTTCAAGCTCCTACTATGTTCTATTCACTGTACTATAAGCTTTACATTTATCAGCAAATTTGATCTTGTAAAATAGTTATTAGCTTGACTTTATAGTTGAGGAAAATGAGGCAACTAGAAGTTAAGTAATTTGCCCGGGATCACACAGCTAGTAAGTTTCTGAGGCTAGATTTGAATGACAGCAACCGATTTAACATAGCATTTCACTTTTAAAAAGCATTTTCTTCATAACTGTCCTATGAAGGTATGTGACACGTTCTTGGTCTTACGGAAGATAAATGCCAGGATGAGGATTAACACTCACTTTTCCTCATTCCACATAGAAAATTTCTTTTCACTGGATTTCATATTCCAGTGTTACATTTCACATTATTATGAAATTGTTCCTACATCACAAATTGTATTATGTTTTGTGTTTAATCCTACCTTCTGTGTGCAGTAATACATCTTGTTGATTATAATATCCATTTTATTTTTATACCTTCTGTTGTAATTAGGTTCTGCTGCTTTTGTGAATTTGATGGTCTTTTTATAAGAGTAATTTAATCCCAAACAGATGAGTAATGGGGCCCAGTATTTTAGAAAGGCTGAAAATGTCTCGCCTGAAGCTTTCATAACATAAAAATATTCCTTTGACTTTGTTGAGGAGAAAATGCTTATGATCCAAGGATGGTGAAATTTGTTTTGGTTGCCCAGGGAACCAATATGCAATCTTTAAATCCCTTTCTTCTAGTAATGAGCCATTCTGTCTTATAGATTCCAAATGACAATGTTGAAATAACAAATCTGATTTTTGTGCATGAAAATTTTTAAATAATGTACATTATGTGACTTAAAAATTATAATTATAAATGTATAAACCTGCAAAGAAAAATGAATTCATTTCCTCTCAAGATATTTTTTTCAGCCAACTCAGACATACAGATTAAGCATTATATTATTTACAGGTTATTGTTAATTAGATAACAATTAATTTACATGGATAATTTGGTGATTAATTATAAAACCACATAAATATTTAAATATTAGCTATATTACATATGGTTGAACTCAAGAGTAAACAAACTGGCACATAATAGCCCTGATTAGCTGTACTAGTTCTGTATTTTTTTTTAAATAAGAAGCTTACTACCACTAAGGAGTTGGCATGGGAAAAAAGAAGGATTTCAGAAGGGAATGGAACATTCGGAAATACACTGCTGTTTTTAAAATATATCAATCGGTATTTTTTTTAAATTATAAGAAACTTTGAAAAATGGAAGGTATAATTATGAAAAATTACCAATTGAGAATGAATTAAAATACTATAGGTAAATGCAAAAACATTGATTAACAAATCCACCCTTTGCAAACATCTAAACTGTGTAATTAATGTTTATGATTAGCTTGCACCATTATAAAACATTGTCAGAACTAAAATCTAATCAAAGTTTAAGCTTCATATGTTTTTAACTTCTGGAACGTGATATATATTTTGCAATATGTACATACATATTGTATACATATATATGAAAATATGCTTAATATGTTGATGTAGTTTTGAGTCTTGAGAACTATATAGATTTGTAAACTATTATAATATATTTTCTATTCATATTAAGAAAAGTAAATTATATATGCTAATATGACCAATTCATTTCTCTAATATATGTTATGCCACATCTTAAATGTATATTACTTACTACTGATTAGTATAATACTGGGATTCCAAAAAAAAAATTCTGAAATAGCCTCTATCCCCAAAGAGTTAGAATTCTACTCAGTTTAGAAGTGGTGATATTGTGTTGTCCTCATGCTTTTGGGTATTTAAGGTGATTTGGGTAATTGGGTAATTAAGATGAATAAAGAACTCCCAGAACCCTCTTCGACCATTTATGGTTGCTCAGGACTGACTTTATGTATACCATTATTTTGTTCCAGGCATTGTCTTTTTCACTTACAGCTCCACCTGACTTGCTCTCTAATGTCATCCTATGGTACATTGATTGGTGTAGCAATGAATACCTAAACTTTATATAGAAAGTATTATTATTTTTTAACATTGGTATTGCCTAACCAGGGTAATTAATGCATCTTCATTTATAATAATTGGCTTTTATTACTGTGTAGAATTCTTTGTGATTTTTTTAAATTCATATATGTGTCTTGGTAGGTAGATTTGAAAATATTTTATTTGTTCTATAGTTATTTTTCATACTTTTTATTTTTATTTATTTCTTTTGGTTTTTTGTTAATAATATACAGAAAGAATAATCATTAGTGTGGATTTATTTTATATCCTACTATTTTTATTAAGCTACAGATTTTGAAATTTATTTTTAATTGCCTCTCTTGGGTTCTACTGGCAGATTTTTAAAAAATGAAATGTTTATTTTTCTTCTTTATGTCGGCTCATTTGCCCAACTTCTTTTTCTTTTCTTATTGCTACATATAGCTTGCATTTCTAAAACTACATCCAGTAGTAGTGATGATGATGGCCATTCTTCTTAAACTTGATCTTATTGGAAAGACCTGTCCCTCTTACATGTAATATTGGTTTTGAGTTTTACATAGACATTATTTGCCATATTAGAGAAAGACACCTTTTATTTTGTCAATAGTGTGCTGCTTTATTATCAACATAATCATGAGCTTCTATTTGTTCTTATTATCAATCTTTTTTTCAGAAAGAAATCATAAAAGGAGGGCCACAGAGTCTTCTCATACACATGCATAGTCAAAATAAATGATATTCAAATATGTTTCTACTAAACAATCTATGAAACATACTTAAATATATTTATTTTATGTACTTTTCATATTATATTTTGTATTCTGCTTATTTTGCATTTATGTGTAGTATAGTTCAAGTGGTAACTTCTCTGCAATACTTTTAGTCATTTAACTTCATTGATGATCTATTCAAAAATGGTGCATGGGTCAGGTTAACTTACACATGCACACGTAGAGTAAGTTAAAAATACGTAAATTCAAATGTTGATTAACTTTTATTTTCTACCAGATGTAACATGATGCAAGGCAATTATAAATATATTAATTACTTATTTTAAACACTTTATATGTAATATAAATTAAACTATTCAAGATTTCTGTAGCCCTTATTTAAGCTACTTATCTATCTATCTAATTTCAAACTATTCAAGATTTCTTTAGCACTAAGTGCTACAAAGCTAATTAGATGGCACTTATGGAGGCAGCAGCTTCAGATATCATAATAGTTACTAAGTTAAGGTTTCATTTGGTTAATTCATGGGAAATTTGTTATTTTTGAAAGAAAGTCAGGGCAGTGATACGCGTGAACACTGAAATTTCTGGAGCGCGCAATCCATTCTGTGAATGGATAAGGAGAGGGAAGACATTTTGCTTTCAAAGAGTTCTTCTTGAGAGACTTCTGGCAGCCAAAATGGTGGGATAAGCAGTAAATCACCAATATTCTCCAAAACTCACCTCCAAACAACCATAAAATAGTGTCCCCAAACAAATCCTGGAACAGTATAATCAGAAAAAAAGAGATGGGGGGTGGGGAGGAATCTTTGAACCCAAGAAAGTTGAAAGATCAGCAAGAAAGTTCTGTCTCAGGTAAAGGAGAGTACAGTCTAGGATAGCAAGTATCTGAGCAAGTCAGTAGAAAGCTGCTAGAATATGTTATTTAAATACACTTGAAGCAGAGAGATACACACAGAGCAAAGGTAAAAGACTAGAACAGAACATTTTGTACTTCGACTAAAGTAAAAAAAGAAGCAATGACAGGAATCCTGAAAGCATAGAAAGCAAAAACAAAAATAAACTGAATAATTAAAAGAGACAAGGAAGGAAGCTACATCTTGTTAAAAGGCACATAGACAATGTTAAACATATATGCAACAAGTGATATACCATTCAACTTTTTTGACATTTTAGTCACTTTTTTGGTATAATTTCAAATACCTTTTGAAAAATGCTTGTACCATTTCACAAGGCCACAAACAAGGTATTAGTGAGTCTACTCTTCTACATCCCTTCAACACTGACTGTTACCAATTTTTGGTCATTTTTGCCAGTTTGCAAGGTGTGCACTAAAATCTTCGAGGTTTTTTTAACATTATTTTTAATTTGCTACATTCATTTCCATTACATTTTGGGTTCCCTTCTCCCCAAAAACAATAGAGCCAATGGTATGCTTCTATCTGCATTCAGACTCCCAAGTTCTTTCTCTGGATATGAATAGCAATTTCTGTCATAAGTATCTTGGAATTGTCTAAGATCATTGCATTGCTGAGAAGATTTAATTCTATTAAAGTTAGTCAACACACAATGTGGCTGTTACTGTGTACAACGTTCTCCTGCTTCTGCACACTTCACTTGGCATCAGTTCATATAAGTCCTTCTGAGTTTTTTCTGATGTTTACCTGCTCATCTTTTCTTATAGCACAATAGTATTCAGTTACATTCATATACTACAACTTGTTCAGCCCTTCCCCAATTGATGGGCATCCTCCCTTCAATTTTTAGTTCCTCGACACCACAAAAAGAGTTACTATATTTTTTTTTTTGCATGTGGGTCCATTTTCCATTTTTATGATCTCTTTGGGATAGAGAGCTAGAAGTGGTATTGCTGGGTCAAAGGGGATGCACAGTTTTATAGCCATTTGGGCATAGTTCCAAATTACTTTCCAGAGTGGTTGGATCAGTTTACAACTCCACCAACAGTGCATTAGTGTTCCAATTTTCCCACCTCTACAACATTTATCATGTTCCGGTTTTGTCACGTTAGTGATTTGATAAGTGAGATGTGGTACCTCAGAGTTGTTTTGATTTGCATTTATCTTATCAATAGTTATTTAGAGCATTTTTTATTTGACTATTAGATAGCTTTAGCTTCTTCCTCTGAAAACTGCCTGTTCATATCCCTTGATGCATTTTCAATTGGGGAATGACCTGTAGTCTTATAAATTGATTCAGTTCTCTCTATATTTTAGAAATGAGGCCTATATCAAAGGTACAAGCTGTAAAAATTGTTTCCCAGCTTCCTGCTTCCCTTCTGATCTTGGTTTCATTGAGTTTGTGCAATTTTTTTTCAATTTAATGTAATAAAAATCATCCATTTTAGAAAGACAATAATGAGACAACATACCAAAACTTATGGGATGCAGCAAAAGCAGTTCTTAGGGGAAGTTTTATATCTCTAAATGCTTACATGAATAAAATAGGGAAGAAGGAGATCAATGACTTGGGCATACAACT
>CM053623.1:273222520-273249885 GCA_028646595.1 Phalanger gymnotis
GGGATAGGTTAGGAAGAAGCAAAATATAGTTAGTCTTTCACAACATGAGTATTGTGGAAGGGTTATACATAATGATATGCATGTGGCCCCTGTTGAATTGCTTGACTTCTTAGGGAGGGTGGATGGGAAGGGAAGAGGGGAGTAAAAAGTTTTTTTTTTTTTATGCAACTAGCAAATAAGATGCACAGGCAATGGGGCACAGAGATTTATCTTGCCCTACAAGAAAGGAAGGGAAAGGTGGATGGGAGGGAAATGGGGTGACGGAGGGGAGGGCAGACTGGGGAACCGGGCAACCAGAGTGTACGCCATCTTGGAGTGGGGGGGGAGGAAATGGGGAGAAAATTGGTAATTCAATGTGAAAATCAATGCTGAAAACCAAACATGTCAAAAATAAATTAAAAAAAAAAGAAAGTAGAAAGAAAAGATAGAAACTGCCAAGAAAGAATTGACAAATCTTAGCAACAGATTAGATGTATGGGCTCAGAAAGATGGAAAGATCCACTAATTCATTTCAATTTAGTTAAATGTCCTCATAATATGTAAGACCTTGTGGCTGGCTCTGAGCACAAAGAGATAAATGTGAAAGATATCAATCAAGGAGTTCATTTTCAGCTGAGAGAATGGAACCTTTTTGAAGGAAGTACCCTGTTAGTTAAATTTTAAAGAAAATAACTATATTCGCAGGCTGAGTTATATAGCACATCCTTAGCACAAGAAATGCATTTATGAAAAAAAAATGGAGTTTAGAGTAGGGAGAATGACATCAGGGAATGACTAGGAGTATAATTTAAGAGGATTTCAGGTAGTTTGGAGTGGAATAGTATAACTCCAATGCCATACCCACAGTGGCTGCTATTAATATGCTGGCATATTTACAGGTTTGAATGGCAAGATGTAATAGACTGTCTAGCTCAAAGATGAAACTAAGACATTTAGTCAAACACCAGAAAGCCAAATCTATCATAGTAATAAAGAAGTCTATGCACATTACCAATGCAGAGGCCACCTCTGTCCCCAAGCTTTCTCTTTGTCAGGCCTCCCCACAAATAAGGTCCTTTAAGCAAAATCACTCCTTCTCTCACTGACGCTAGCTGCTCTTCCTGTGCCTTCTTCTCTGTCCCTCCCAGCTCTGACTGCTCTGTCTTACCTACTCACTTCTTGTTCCACCCGTTCAGCAAGCTCCTCCCACCACAGGTCATGTGACTCAGGGGATTAAAGCAGGTCGTATAGGCCTGTTAATAGGCAGGAAAGATAGTCCCATTACATTAACATTACAAATAGTATTATATAAGACCTTGAATTTAAGGAAAATTTAAAAAATGTATTTTTTAAATCTTTTCGACAATGCACATTACTATGTGGATACAATTCATGGAATAGAGTTACAGTTGGAGGTCACAATGTGAATGAAGAGTAAGGTTATGTAAAGGAAAGCTGAGAGAGAGGTGAAAATCCAATAGATTATGATCAGAAAAGGAATTTTAGAATTCTTGAACAAGAAGATATCATATGTATTCAGTGATGGCAAGATCAAGGGTATGGCAATCTATGTGTATGGCTTAGGTTGGGGAGAAGAGTAGCTTATGGGAGGTGAGTAGGTTGAGGAACTGAGCTGTTGAGAGTAATTGGGCGAGAACTGATATGTATGTTGAGGTTTCCTACTATGAAGGTAGAAGTTGGGAAAGAGAGGAAAAATAATTACGTCAGATATCAAACTCCTTGAAGAAGGAAAGGGGATGATCTAGGGATCTGTAGATAGGTACCAGGGTGTTGATTGGTTATTGTTGTTCATTTGTTCATTCATGTCCAACTCATCATGACCCCATGGACCATAATATGCCAGGTACTTCTATCTTGTTCTATCTCCCTTATAGTATGGACCTCAAAGGAAGAGAGGTTACTTTGCAATGGAGGAAGGTAAAGAATATGGAAGAATGTTGGGGAGCAAGAAGTATTACAACTCCCCAACCTTGACCATTGGGTTGAGAAAAATGAGAGAAGGTACAGCCAGTATTGGAAAGAGGGGCCAGGGAGGCTGTGTAATCAGGGCCATACCAGGTTGGTAAGATCTAGTTGATGAGTATAAGGAATAGTAAATAGCAAATAAATTTAAAAAAATCATAAAAATTACTTAATAGCTACTTAGCTAGCTTACATATTTACTCTTCTGGATTCCTAGAACTATAGTAGTGTAATAAATAGAAAAATAATAAATTTAAGATTTGGAAGATGTTTTGGAAGAGAAATATTGAGTTTGGTGTCAGACGACTTTAGACTGGTCAGTGTTCCAGTGGATAGAGTGCTGAACTTGGAATTGGGAAGGCAAGAATTCAAATCCTACCTCAGAAATTTACTAACATTACCACCTTAACAAATCACTTAGCCCCTCTATGCCTCTATTTCCTCATTCATAAAGTACGGATGATAATAGTACGTCCCTCCACTAGTTGTAAGAATCATTAATTTTTAAGTGCTTAGCACAGTGTCTGGCACATAGTAGGTGCAAGTGAGAGCAGTGAAGGAAATAAGAAAGATCCAGATCTTGGCCAAAGAAGGATAAGACTTCCATACTTAGCTGGAAAGAATTAATCTAAGATGAACAAAAATTATATAATACATTCTTTATATTCTCACTTCCTCTGGATTCAGATCTTTCCAGGCTAAACAAATTCTACTAAAGATAGCTAAATGACAAAGTAGAGAGAACACTTGGACTTGAGAGAGGAAGACCTGTGTTCACATCCTGCCTCAGATAGGTATGTGATTCTGGGCAAGACACTTAACCTCTGTCTGCCTCAGTTTTCTCAAATGTATAATGTTCATAAGGGCACAAAACTCAGTGCTTTACAGATCTTAAAGTTTTGTATACATGATAGCTATTATACACACACACACACACACACACACACACACACACACACACACACACACATACAGTCATTTTGGCCACAGTTTCTTTATCTGCAAAATGAGGAGGTTGAATGAAACTACTTCTGACATTCTTTCCAGCTCTGAAACTATAAGAACCACAGTTGGGAAAAAATCAATACTGAAAAATGTTCCAAGCCATTTCATAAAAGAATCATAGATTTTAATAAAACATTTACTGAAAAAATTCCAACAAAACTACTTATGGTTTTTTAAATTATTATTTATTTAATATTTTTATTTTTCAACATTGATTTTCACAAGAGTTTCAATTACAAATTTTCTTCCCATTTCTACCCTCCACCCCACTCCAAGATGGCATATACTCTGATTGCCCCATTCCCCAGTCAGCCCACCCTTCTGTCATCCCACTCCCTCCCATCCCCTTTTCCCTTACTTTCTTGTAGGACATGATAAATTTCTATGCCACATTGCTTGCATATCTTATTTCCTAGTTGCATGCAAAAACTTTTTTTTGAACATACGCTTTTAAAACTTTGAGTTCCAAATTCTCTCCCCTCTTCCCTCCCCACACCCCCTCCTTAGGAAGGCAAGCAATTCGACATAGGCTACATGTGCATCATTATGCAAAACCCTTCCACAATACTCATGTTGTGAAAGATTAACTATATTTTGCTTCTTCCTATCCTATCCCCCTTTATACAATTTTCTCCCTTGACCCTGTCCCTTTTTGAAAGTGTTTGCTTTTGATTACCTCCTCCCCCTCTCTGCCCTCTCTTCTATTGTCCCCCCCCTTTTTTTTTATCTCCTTCCTGCTTTCCTGTGGGGTAAGAAACCCAATTGAGTGGATATGTTATTCCCTCCTCAGGTCAAATCTGATGAGAGCAAGATTCACTCCTTTCCCTTCACCTGCCCCTCTTCCCTTCCTACAGAACTGCTTTACCTTGCCACTTTCATGCTATATAATTTACCCCATTGTATCTCTCCTTTTCTCCCTCTCTCAACATATTGCTCTCTCAACACTTAATTTGCTTTTATTTTTTAAATATCATCCCTTCATATTCAACTCACCCTGTGCCCTCTGTCTATATATATATATATATATATATGTATATATATGTATAGGTGTGTATATATATATATGTATAGGTGTATATATATATATGCATGTATGTGTATATATATGTATATGTATTTGTATATGTATATGTATATTCCCTTCAGCTGCCCTAATACTGAGGTCTCATGAATTATACACATCGTCTTTCCATGTAGGAATGTAAACAAAACAGTTCCACTTTAGTAAGTCCCTTATGATTTCTATTTCTTGTTTACCTTTTCATGCTTCTCTTGATTCTTGTGTTTGAAAGTCAAATTTTCTATTCAGCTCTGCTCTTTTCTTCGAGAAAGCGTGAACATCCTCTATTTTATTGAAAATCCATATTTTGCCTTGGAGCTTTATACTCAGTTTAGCTGGGTAGGTGATTCTTGGTTTTAATCCTAGCTCCATTGACCTCCAGAATATCATATTCCAAGCCCTTCAATCCCTTAATGTAGAAGCTGCCAGATCTTGTGTTATCCTGATTGTATTTCCACTATGCTCAAATTCCTTCTTTCTGGCTGCTTTGCAGTATTTTCTCCTTGATCTGAGAGCTCTGGAATTTGAGGACAATATTCCTCAGAGTTTTCTTTTGGGGATCTTTTTCAGGAGGCAATTGGTGGATTCTTTCAGTTTCTATTTTACCCTCTGGCCCTAGAATATCAGTGCAATTTTCCTTGATAACTTCTTGAAAGATGGTATCTAAGCTTTTTTTTTTTTTTTGATCATGGCTTTCAGATAGTCCAATAATTTTTAAATTCTCTCTCCTGGATCTATTTTCCAGGTCAGTGGTTTTTTCAACGAGATATTTCACATTGTCTTCCATTTTTTCATTCCTTTGGTTCTGTTTGAGAATATCTTGATTTCTCATCAAATCACTAGCTTCCACTTGCTCCAATCTCACTTTTAAGCTAGTATTTTCTTCAGTGGTCTTTTGGACCTCCTTTTCCATTTGGCTAATTCTGCCTTTTAAGGCATTCTTCTCCTCATTGGCTTTTTGAAGATCTTTTTGCAATTTGAGTTAGTCTGTTTTTTAAGGTGTTATTTTCTTCAGTATTTTTTGGGTCTCCTTTTTTTTGGGTCATTGACTTCTTTTTCATGATTTTCTTACATCACTCTCATTTGTCTTCCCAATGTTTCCTCTACTTCTCTTACTTGCTTTTCCAAATGCTTTTTGAGCTTTTCCATGGCCTGAGACCAATTCATATTTTTCTTGGAGGCTTTTAATTTTGGTTCTTTGACTTTGTTGACTTCTGGCTGTATGTTGTGGTCTTCTTTGTTGCCAAAGAAAGATTCCAAAGTTTGAGTCTGAATTTAAGAGCGTTTTCACTGCTTGTTCATGTTCCTAGCCAACTACTTGACCCTTCAGCTTTTTGTACTTTGTCCCAAGCTTGAGAGGCTCTACTGCTATTTTAAGACCTACTTCTGCACAGCAAGATCTGCCACACATGCTCTCCTTCTCCCCCAAGAACTGCCAACCAAGATTGCGGCCCAGATCCAGGCTGGGCAAGGCAGGGTGTTTACTCCTGCTCTAACTACGACTTAATTCCTCCCAGGAGGTGGTCCTGTGGCTGGAAGAAACTGCAGCTATAGCTCTGGAAGCAACCTCAGTGCTGTATCACCTCTTTTACCCCCTCCAGTGGTGGCCAAATATGAATTCCTTTCAGTCTGTCCCAGCAGCTTTTCCTGCTAACCTTCTCTGTTGTCTTTAGAGTTTTGGGCTTGAGAAGTCTGGTAAGTGCCACAGCTCACTGATTCAGGGCACTATGCCTGTTCTTCCCAGCTCCCAGTCTGGGTTTTCCTAGTGTGGCCCATGCTGGGCTCTGCACTGCTCCATTCCCAGCTCCATGCAACAGGCCCTTCCCAGTGACCATCTAGATTGTTCTGGGCTGGAGCCCTGCTTCCCTTTGATATTTCGTGGGTTCTGCAGCTATAGAATTTGTTCAGTCATTTTTATAGGTGTTTGGAGGGACCTGGGACAGGGAGCTTAAGCAAGTCCCTGCTTTCCGGATGCCACCTTGCTCCACCCCCCATTCTTTTTTTTAAATTGCTGTTTTGAGGTAATCAGATTATTATATATTCTCTTCTTGATCTATTCTCCAGATCATTTTTTCTTATTATATTTTTCATATTCTCTGATTTTTTTTTCATTTTTTATATTTTATTATTTCTTGACCTTTTATATCTTTGCTGGCTTCCCCTTGCCCAGTTCTTATTTTCAAGATGTCATTTTCTTCCTTAAGATTCTAAATCTTTTTTATTGGTTAACTTTCTTTTCATAGTTTTCTTGCTTTTCTTTGTGCTTTTTCTAACAATTCTTTTCTTCAATCTCATTTGATTTTTAATGTCTTTTTAAAGTTCTTTTATGAATTCTTTATTGACAGGCGACCACTTGATGTTATTCTTCAGGGTAGCAGAAGCTTTTTTTCTTCAATTTCCTCCTCTGACGACAAACCCCTGCTTTTCTTTTCTCATAGTAAATTTCTGTAGTTAAATTTTGTCTCCTTTACCTGCATATACATGCTCACACACACACAGTATGCCCGTATATGTAATTTATATAATGCATTTATATAGTGTATATAAATACATACTCTGTGTGTGTGTGTATGTAAAGCAACTGCTTACTTTCTCTAATTACCTCTAGCCCTGGGATATAGGGGTGGTGTCTCTGGCCTAAGATCCTCTTTCAGTTCTGCCCTCTGGCCTCTAAGTAAAAGTAAAAACTCCACCCTCCTGTAAAGGCCAATAGCCAGTAGCTTCACTGCTCTGTTGCTTCTGCACAGTTGATTCTTGCATTCCTTACTAGCAGAGGTTCCCTCAATCTTCTCAGACTAAGAAGCCAGACCCCCCACACTTTCAGGGAAGAGTAAGTTCCTGCGGCTGGGACTGAGTGAACTCCCAACCTCGCTAGTCCCAGAGCTCACCACTTACTGTTTCAGGGGAACTAGCTTGGAGTTGTTTACTCTTCACAGGAACCAATCCTCAGTCCTATGATTTTTCTTTGAATCCTCCCTGATTATCTCACTAGTAGCACTGTTTACCCTGACTCTTGTTTATTTTTATGACTATGTTTGCCCTGAAATGTTATTTTATCTTGTTTATGGTGGAAATTTGGGGAGCTTAGAATTTTCTGACTTACTCCCCCTGTCTCCCCAGAATCTTTTCCACACGATTTCTATTTTCAGTTTGGAGATTGTCAAAGAGAGTGGTTGGAAGCAAAACTAATTCCAGGCTAATGATTATACAGAGAAATGAAGAAGAAAGGAATGGAGCTAAGAACTACAGTCCTTCTTACCCCATCTAGACACTCAGAAAGTTTGTTTCTTTACCTGGTTATATGTTATGTTGGTTTAAATGAAAGCAATTAATTTCAAAGTACTGAGCTTCTGAGTTTTTAAAAATTCAGGAGAGTAGTTCTTAGGCAGTCCAAGATCAAAATATATGTCAGATTTTTAAGTCAAACTTATATTGATTCTCCCAGGAGTAGGGGGTGGGGTTGGGACTTTGGTAATGAGTCTGGTTTTTGTCATTGTTGTCACTGTTGTTGTTTTCCTTCATTCTCCAAGAGGACTGTGACATCAGGGAGATGATGCAAAGGAAAGCAAGTGAGCTGGATTTAAGTGAGGGAGGGCTGTGCAAAGTCACTAGCCTCACTTTCTTCTCTGGAGCCATCTGGGTCCAGTGGCAAGAGATCAGGATGACTGGAAATTGCCTTTGGATGCAGTGAGAGACCTTGTTAATCTAAGATCTTTAATAGGTCTCTGTTTGATTGAGGCAGCCTTCATTCAGTGATGAAGGCTAGGTAAGAAATGACACAAAGATTGGCCTCTTTTACCTAGTCCAAAAAAAATTAAGCTGGGAGAGGAAGACCCCCAGGGTTTCTGGCCGAAAGAGAAGCAATTACTATTTATATTCACTCTGAGCCAATCAGGACACACACAATGACCAAGTGAGGCTTGGTTTGGGATCTACTGCCGGCCAATCAATGAGAGCCTGAGTGATTTGGAAGTAAGGCATAATCTTTCAGAAAGAAATCTAGCTGTGTCTTTTGAGGTTGCAGTGGATCGAAATTACATTCCTTTGGGCAGAGCACCTGCAGATAACTTTATGTTGACAGAAGACGGAAAGAAAAGGAAGAAAGAGAAAGAGAGAGAGAGAGAGAGAGAGAGAGAGAGAGAGAGAGAGAGAGAGAGACAAGGAAAAGGAAGGAAGAGGGAAAGAAAGAAGTATCTAGAGGAAGGCTCATCCTATAGCAATGTCCCACTTTGGTATAAAATGGTGGAACCAATATGCAGAAAGGATGCTTTGTTTGTTTAGGGAGAGTAGAGTAATTTGTACTTTTGTTGTGGCTATATGTTTAAAAAAACTACCCCTTTGTAAGACCTAATTTATATTAAATCTTTAAATAAAACTTTAAATAGAGTCATCATTAATGGCTAAAGGATAAGGAAGCAGAGCTCAAGTTAATAGTATTAAAATAGAGACAACTCAACCCCCTTATATTATTCCTGGAAGTCTTAAGGGATATATGACCCGATTTGCTATGGGACAGTGAGCCCAGACCATACTGGCTACACAAATGAATTCACAAAATGGTGGCTGGGAAAGGAGAAGCCCAGATGGATTTTAAAATTAATTATATTAAACATTCAATGAAAAATTAACTCTAATATTATATAAATTGTCTTTGAAATATATAAAGATGAAAACTCACCAAACTCTATAAAAGAAATAGTAACCTAAATTAGGGCTATATAGAAAATGAGAGACCAATATTTCTAATTATTATTAATGCAAAAACTAGTGAATAAAATAGTTGCAAAAATATTACAGCAACCTTTTTAGTAGATTACATACATATTAAGATCAGTTTGGATTTATACAAGGAATACAAATTTTTGGGAAAAATCATAAATAAATTTATATGAAATACTTTTTAAAAGCACAGGAAATAATGAATATAGTGAATAGTATTATTCCAAATTAAAAGCTAGAATAATTTGTGATGGATACAGAGTAGAGACTTTCTAGTAAGATCAAGAGGTTAAGCAATTGATAGGCATTTCTAACACTATTATTTGAAATATCAGAAAATTGTGGGAATTATGTGAACCAAACTGACTCTGCTTTGTAAAACTGACTCCATTTTGAGACTTGTTTCATTTTCTTGTAAATTCTACTGAATTGGTAGTCATAGGAATTGAGTCACATGCTGTTTCACATCCATAAAAAAAAAGCCCTTTATCTATCCTGGTTTATATGCTGTTAATTCTTTTCCTTTAATGCACAAAATCTGTCTCCCACTTTGCTCCATGCCCAGTGCCAAACTGAGGAGGCCTGGTCCCAATGTGTTATACAATTAGCAATATGGTTAGAAGCTAGAACCTTTATTTCCTCAGTTATTTCAGATTTCACTTCTCGCATATAACATTAGAAATTCTAAATATTTCATTGAGACAAAATAAAGAAGGGGAAGGAATAAATACAAACAAAAATTATTACTACTTGCAAACAATATGAAAACTCTAGAGTGTAAACTAAAAAAAAATGAAAACGTAACTTCAGTAAATTACCAGCACATATGCCTATGGCAACTAAGTGGTGCAGAAGATAGAATGCCAGACCTCGAGTCAGGAAGACCTGATTTCAAATCTGACCTCAGAAACTTACTAGCTGTGTAACCCTAGGAAAGTCACCTAATCCTGTTTTCCTTAGTTTCCTACTCTGTAAAATGAGCTAGAGAAGGAAATGACAAACTACTCCCATGTCTTTGCCAAGAACACCCCAAAGGGGGTAACAAAGTCAGACATGACTGAAATGACTAAACAACGACAACTGCTTCCCTATTTGGTTCTGAATTAGTCTAGTTTCTATTACCCACATTTAAAACTCCCAATTTTTCCCTCAATCTTCATAATCATTGCACCCTTGTTGTTTCCCTTGTTTACTGACTATGGCCATTTATTTAATGTGAGAAGAGAGCATATCAACCTGTTTTTCACTCACTAGCATGAATCCAGGACAAAAAAAAATATCTTTTGAGGGGTGTAACCAAAATGGCAGCTGGAAAGCAGGAACTTGCCTAGAGCTCTCACCCTGGTCCCTCCAAACACCTGTAAAAATGGCTCTGAAAAAATTCTATAGCTGCAGAACCCACAAAAGAGCAAAGGCAAGCAGGCATCCAGCCCAGGAAAACCTGGATGATCACTGGGAAGGGTCAATCGCACGCAGCTGGGAGCAGAGCAGAGCACAGCACGGCACGGGCTGCACCAGGACCAACCAGAATGGGAGTTGGGCAGAACAGGCAATAAGGCCCTGAATCATTGGGCTGTGGTAGTTATCAAACTTCTCAACCAACAAATGTCAAAGACAACAGAGAAGGTTACTGAAAAAACTTCTGGGACAGAGTGAAAGGAGTATGCAATCAGCCCCAACCCTGGGGATAAGGAAGTGGTGCAGCTTTGGGGCTGCTTCCAGAGCTCCAGTGGCAGTTGCTTCTGGCCACAGGCCCAGCTGGTAGGAGGAATTAAATGGAAGATCAGAGCAGGAGTGCAGAGCTTGCTTGTATCTGGTTGGTGGTTCTTGGGGGAGGAGAAGCTGGAGTGGCAGAGCTTGAGAAGTAGCTCAGAAAACAGCAGTGCAGCCACTCAAGCTTGGGACAAAGTACTCTCTACTCTACAAGCAGTCATATGATGACAAAAAAACTCAAAGGTCAAGTAGTTAGCTGGGAACATGAACAGGCAGCGAAAACGGTCTCAGATTCAGACTCAGACTTTGGAATCTTTCTTTGGTGACGAAGAAGATCAAAACATACTGCCAGAAGAAGACAACAAAGTCAAAGAGGCTCCAAGAAAAGTATGAATTGGTCTCAGGCCACGGAAGAGCTCAAATAGGATTTAGAAAAGCAGATATGAGAAGTAGAGAAAAAATTGGGAAGACAAATGAGAGTAATGCCAGAAAATCATGAAAAACAAGTCAATGACTTCCTTTAAGGAGACCTAAAAAATACTGAAGAAAATAACACTTTAAAAAATAGACTAACTCAAATGACAAAAGAGATCCAAAAAGCCAACGAGAAGAAAGACTTGAAAGGCAGAATTAGTCAAACGGAAAAGGAGGTCCAACAGACCACTGCAGAAAATACCACCTTAAAAATTAGATTAGAGCAAGTGGAAGTTAGTGGCTTTATGAGAAATCAAGATATAATAAAACAGAATCAAAGGAATGAAAAATGGAAGACAATGTGAAATATCCCATTGGAAAAACCACTGACCTGGAAAATATATCCAGGGGAGATAATTTAAAAATTATTGGACTACCTGAAAGTCATGATCAAAAAAAGAGCCTAGATATAATCTTTCAAGAAATTATCAAGAAGAACTGCCCTGATATTCTAGGGCCAGAGGGCAAAATAGAAATTGAAAGAATCCACCAATCACCTCCTGAAAAAGATCCCAAAAAGAAAACTCCTAGGAATATTGTTGTCATATTCCAGAGCTCTCAGGTCAAGGAGAAAATACTGCAAGCAGCTGAAAGAAACAGTTTGATTATTGTGGAAACACACTCGGGATGACACAAGATCTAGCAGCTTCCACATTAAGGGATTGAAGGGCTTGGAATATGATATTCTGGAGGTCAATGGAGCTAGGATTAAAACCAAGATTCAACTACCCAGCAAAACTGAGGATAATGCTCCAGGGCAAAATATGGATTTTCAACAAAATAGAGGACTTTCAAGCTTTCTCAGTAAAAAGACCAGAGCTGAATAGAAAATTTGACTTCCAAACACATGAATCAAGAGAAGCGTGAAAAGGTAAACAAGAAATAGAAATCATAAGGGACTTTACTAAAGTGGAACTGTTTTGCTTACATTCCTACATTGAAAGATGGTGTGTGTAATACATGAGATCTTTCTCAGTATTAGGGTAGTTGAAGGGAATATACAGAGGGGATGGGGTGGGGAACAGGGTGAGTTGAATGTGAAGGGATGATATCTAAAAAAATAAAATTAAGGGATGGGAGAGGAAGATATTGAGAGAGGGAGAAAGGGAGAGATAGGATGGGATAAATTATCTCACCTAAAAGTGGCAAGAAAAAGCAGTTCATTTGGACAGGAAGAGGAGGCAGGTGACGAGGGGGAATGAGTGAATCCTGTTCTCACTGGAGTCACCTTGAGGAGGGAATAACATACACACTCAATTGAATATCTTAACCCATATGAAAGTAATGAGAAGTGGATAAAAAGGAGAGGGGAGTGATAGAAGGGAGGGCAGATAGTGGGAAGAAGTAATCAAAAGCATACACTTTTGAAAAGGGACAGGGTCAAGGGAGAAAATTGAATAAAGGGGGACAGGATGGGATGGAGGGACATATAGTTACTCTTTCACAACATGACTATTTATGGGAGTGTTTTGCGTAAGATGCTTGCGTGGCCTGTGTTGAATTGCTTGCATTCTTAGAGAGCGAGGGTGGTGAGGGAAGAGGGGAGAAAATTTGGAACTCAAAGTTTTAAAAGTAGATGCTAAAAGAAAGTTGTTTTTGCATGCAACTGGGAAATAAGACATATAGGCAATAGGGCATAGAAATCTATCTTGCCCTAAAAGAAAGTAAGGGGGAAAGGTTTGTGCAGGCAAGGGGGAGTGGTGGGACAGAAGAAAGGCTGACTGGGGAAAGGGGCAATCAGAATATATGCCATCTTGTAGTGGGGTGGAGGGTAGAAATGGGGAGAAAACCTGTAATTCAAAATCTTGTGGAAATCAATGATGAAAACTAAAAAATATTAAATAATAAAGTATGGAAATTAAAAAAACCTTTTGTGAGAAATAATTCATTTGGACCCTTATTCTATTCCAATCAGTAATAATCAGTTTGATATTTTTTCATAAATCATACAGTGATAGATAGGTTCTTATAGTGGGCCCCAAACTTTAAAGTAACGTTCACTACTTGTTTACCAGGTTATAAGGTTCACTTGTGTAATCACAAGAATGCTGACAAAGATATCTCCATCTTATTTTGCTTAGATTCCATGTCTAAACCCAGCATACATGGGATACCTTGATGCTTTGGAAAGTTGCCCAATTTATTACTATTGTACCTCTAGAGCATTCTTTCTTGTCTAACATGAGCAGGTTGCCATCTTATGACCATCTTGTGACCACTTGGTCAGTGGAGATGCTCCATGTTTCACCCAGCCTGTGAGCATCCAGCTGATGCATCATTATTGGCCCTGAAGAACAATGGCTATCAACCAATGAGAATCTATTTTGCCATGCCTCTTTTGCACATTTGGGTATCAAATCCTATAAAAACAAGGTATTGGAAGAAGGTGGCATCTCAGGTTGTAAGGAAGATCCAAGGCTCACTTCATTAGAGGGGACTATGGACACTTTAATAAAGTATTATTTGGTCAGAGCTCTGCCTCTTTCTCTTTTATAGTAGGTTTGACAACTTTCATTCCCACATTTTTGTCATCACTGGTACCTCATGCTGTCCATCTGTATTAATTCTATTTTCAAACCATATCCATCTTTGCCTAGAATTCCTTAAATTCATTGATTCTGTCTTATTAAATATATAGTATCCAACAAATGTAAAAAGCAGTATTAAATTAAATCAGCCTATCAGAATTTTAACTGGAAAAAAAGCATATCTGTGCAACTTTACTCAAGACGTGAATAGTTATTTATTTTTTTCCCCGTTCCATGGAGTTGTCAGAGCTTTTTCTTCCCTTTAGGTTGTAAACTAATGCTCCTCTGACATTCTATTATAAAGCCCAAATCAGTAGATTAAAAATCTCACTCTATAGATTTTTTAATAGAAAGTGACAGTTTAATTTGGCTTGGCTTTACTGAAAGGGTACTTAAAGCTAGCGGAGTGCCAACATCAGCAAGCTTCAGAGCAGCTGGAAATGAAAACAGAAACATGAATAATTAACTGATAAGCTTTGGCTTTTCAGGGTTTTTTAATTAGTATTATCATTAATTACTTGGATCTAAAAACATTTTTCTTCAGTTTTGTTTATGGATAAACTTGTATCTATTTTTAATAAATTAATATATATATACATATATTAGTAAGTATATGATATATGATAAATTCAACAAAAAATTTCACCAAAGTATTCCAATCTTTTTACTCAATAATGTAAAATAGCATTTTGTATTTATTACTTGTTTTCATTACAAAAGTGACCTCTTTCCATGAAATCATCAACAAAATTAATTCTGGCAATTTACTACCATTTTTACTACAGAAAATAAAAGAATGCTCATAAGTCCTCAGAATCCATTAACCTCAGGAATTTGCCATTTCTCTGCCATTCACTCATCTTTTCTCCTCACATAAAATAGCACTTTTAAAACTTCATCTCCAAATATATTGACATCTCCCCTCCTTCCTACCCCATAGTTAATCCATTCAGCTGTTTGGATACAAATTCAAATGAGATGCTATATCTGCCTAGCCTCAAACCAAGCAGAACAGTTGATTCAACCATAGAATCTCTGACTCTTACATCCATCCAATATTACTGTCTACTCTGCCAGGTCAGTATACTTGTTTCTTCCTACTACTCTAATCCATCTCAGCTATATAAAAGGATGAATATACCAATGGCCTTGCCATCATAGACAGGTATGCCATCTCCATAATCAACAAGGTTGAATTTTCTTTGTCTTATTAAACATATTTTTTTGTTTTCTTTTACCCTATGCCTCAGTCCTCTTAAAGTGAATATTTATGTTTGTTGTTGCCTCTATGCTCTTCATGACTTTTACATAGTCGCAGTCCATTCCCCTTCTTCTGAATATACTCTCCTCTTTTCTGATGCTGAATCATTGGTGAATATGTTGAACTCTACACCAACCTCTTATCTGGAATCCTTTCTTCCATTGTTGTATCATTGATTTCACTTTGCCAAACTCTAATTCTGTGTTACTTCATCCCTTTAACTCAAATTCTGCTGAACGGAGGTGGAGAAAATCATAAAACTGCTGACTGGATCCTCTATCAATTAATGCTGTCTGATTTTAATTGGGATCTGCTTAAAGAAAGATAATCACACCACTCCTCACTAATTTATTGTCATACTACTTATTAAAACAGCTTTCACAAACCTTTTCTCTTTAATCTCACACAACACCCTTGCCATCTTTTCTGCTGAGGACCTAGCTTCATATTTCCCTGGAAAGAAAATGAGACCATTTGTAAAGACTGACCCCTTCTCCCCTACTTCTGTCATATCCCATTTATGTCATCAGGTACCCTCTCACCCTACATCCCCTATTAATCTATTTTATGGTGTTGAGATAGCCATTTCGCTTGTCACAGACATCTCTACAAGCAATTTTGATATCAATTCCTCACGTCTTCTGCATTAGATTACCAACACAACTATCCACATTCTCAATTCCGCAATATCTCCTTTTCTAGTAATTCATTACCTGCTTCCTACAAACATACGAGTGTCCCTATCCTTCACTCAGGCACAACAAATCATTAGAGCCTACGATTTCCTTTAGCTTACTTCTTATCTCTCTATCATTTGCTTTCTTAATACATTTATTCAATATTTTTTTTACCAGTTGCATGTAAAAACAATTCTATCATTCATTTTTGAAAATTTTGAATTATAAATTCTTTTCCTCTCTCCCTTCCCTTTACCCCTCATTGAGAAGGCAAACAATTTGATAAAGTTTATACATGTGTAGTCATGAAAAATATATTTCCATCTTAGTCATGTTGTGAAAGAAAATACAGACCAAAAAAAGAAAGAAAAAAAGTTTTTAAAAATGTATATTTTGATCTGTATTTCAATTTCCAGTGCTTTGCCACTATTATAAGAATTGCTGTAATTTATTTTTTTGCATCTCTTTGGGTTACACACCTAGTAAAGGCATTGCTGGGGCAAAGGGTATGTTTACTTTTATAACATTTCCAAACAGGGTTGAATCAGTTCACAATCATTCCAGCAGTGCATTAGGGTCTCAGTTTTACCACATTCCAACTAACATTTGTCATTTTATTTTACTGTCATATTAGGCAATCTGATAGGTGTGTAGTGATAATTCAGAGTTTTTTTAATTTGCATTTCAATAATCAATAGTGATTTAGAGCATTTTTATATAACTATAGATAGCTTTGATTATTTTGTCTGAAAATTGATCATTCATATCTTTTGACCATTTGTTAGTTGAGAAATAGATCTTATTGTTATAAATTTTACTCAGTTCTCTATATATTTGAGATATAAGGCCTTTATCAGAAAGCTTGAAGTAAATTATTTTCACAGTGATTATTAATGTGTATTTCCTCTATTGCATTTCCCCTCTATTTGTCCTACTCTCTGTCTCCTTTCACTCTGTCCATCCACAAAAATATTTTTTTTTCTGCCTGTTGACTTCCCCAATCAACCCTCACTTCTCAGTCCCCGCATTCTCTCTTATCCCCTTCCCTTCCTACTTTTCTATATGATATATTTCTATGCAAAATCACGTGTGTATATTCTTCCGTCTTTGAGCTAATTCCAATGAAAATAAGGTTCGAGTGCTCCCCATTACAATCCCCATCCATTGTTCCCTTCATGGCTTTTTCACCTCTTTTATGTGACATAATTTATCCCATTTTCTGTCTGCCTTCTCCCTTCTCCCTGTGCATTCTTCTTTCTCACACTTTAATTTTATTTTTTATATCATCCCATAACATCTAACTCATACCAGTATCCTCTGTCTATATGAACTCCCAATTGCCCCAATAATGGGAAAAGTCTTAAGATTTTTTTCTTTTCATATTTTTACTTTTTGATATTTTTACTTTTCAACATTGATTTCCACAAGATTTTGAGTTGCAAATTTTCTCCCCATTTCTACCCTCCCCCCACTCCAAGATGGAATACATACTGATTGCCCCATTCCCCAGGCTGCCCTCCCTTCTGTCACCCCACTCCCTCCCCCTGTACCCTTTCCCCTTATTTTCTTGTAGGGCAAGATAGATTTCTATACCCCATTGCCTGTATATTTTTTCCCAGTTGCACGTAAAAACAACTTTTTTGAGCATTTTTTAAGAACTTTAAGTTCAAAATTCTCTCTCTCCCTTACCACCCATCCTCCTTGAGAAGGCAAGCAATTCAACATAGGCCACACATATATCATTATGCAAAACACTTCCATAATAGTAATGTTGTGTAAGACTAACTATATTTCCCTCCATCCTATCATTTCCCCCTTTAATTTTCACTTTGCACCCTGTCCCTCTTCAAATTACCTTATCCACTGATTTTCCTTCCCTGCTATCATTACCTCTCTTTTATCTCCTTCCCCCTACTTTCCTGTATGGTAAGATACCCAATTGGGTTTGTATGTTATTTCCTCCTTAAGTCAAATCCAATGAGAGCAAGATTCACTCATTCCCTTTCACCTGCCTCCTCTTCCCTTCCATTATAACTGCTTTTTCTTGGCACTTTTATGTGAGATAATTTACCCCATTCTATCTCTCCCTTTCTCCTTCTCCCAATATATCCCTCTCTCACCCCTTAATTTTTTTAGATATCATTCCTTCATATTAAACTCACCCTGTGTCCTCTCTCTCTCTCTCTCTCTCTCTCTCTATCTCTCTCTCTCTTTCCATATATATATGTATTCCCTTCAACTACCCTAATATTGAGAAATGTCTCATGAATTACAAACATCATCTTTCCATGTAGCAATGTAAACAAAACAGATCAATATTACTAAGTCCCTTATCATTTCTCTTTCCTGTTTACTTTTTCATGCTTCTTGTGATTCGCATATTTGAAAGTCAAATTTTCTATTCAGCTCTGGTCTTTTCATTGAGAATGCTTGAAAGTCTTCTATTTTATTGAAAATCTATGTTTTGCCTTAGAGTATTATACTCAGTTTTCCTGAATGTTTCAACAATCCAGCTAGCAGCTGCAGTGGGGGTGAAAAACCAATACAAGCCCAACAACAAGAATGCTGCCAGCACAGATTCTTTTGATCTGCTTTACTAAGGAAGGCAACATTGTGGAGTTAACAGGCTTACTTTCATTCAGCATATAAATACCATTCACTTAGTTCAGGGGGGAAAGCCAGCACTCTGAACATCAGAGCAAATACAAACAGAAACTACAAACATCAATAGACAGACCTTGCCTGTTTCAAATCCCAATACATAGTTACCAGAGTTTAACAAAGTCCCAGCATCCGGGTTTAGGAGCTGGAGGGCTCTTAGCTACAGCTGCCCAGAGTCTCTACATCAGCACGCCACCAAGAATGAGAGCCCTAAGCCAATGGCTCTGTCTTCCCTTTTTTATACAGTTTCAGACATCATCAAACGTCATCTAGTGACCAGAACTTAGGCTCCTATGATTGGCTCTGGAGTTAGCACCTCCCGTTAGGACCCTGGGAGCTTCACACCCACATAGGCTTAGCACATAGTAATTAGGGGTTTGGGGCAAACTTAGGAGCAAAGATCTAATCAGGCCTTCCTTAGTTAGCCCCGGGGGGGGGGGCGCCTTAGCTACCAATTCACACCCATGAAGGTTTAGCACATAATAGGGACTTGGGCCTGGGGCTTAGCACCTAGTAAGACTCAAAGACACTTAATTAATCATTTTAAAACAGTGAGAAAGTCCCAACTTAATTGATATTACACTGAGTAGGTGATTCTTATTTTTAATCCTAGCTCCTCCGACCTCTAGAATGTCATATTCCAAGCCCTTTGATACCTCAACGTAGAAGCTGCTAGATCTTGTATTATCCTGATTGTTTTTTCCACAATACTCAAATTGTTTCTTTCTGGCTGCTTGCAATATTTTCTCCTTGACCTGGGAACTCTGTAATTTTGTGACTGTATTCATAGGAGTTTTCTTTTTGGGATCTTTTTCAAGAGGTGATTGGTGGATCCATTCAATTTCTATTATACACTCTGGTTGAAGAATATCAGGGCAGTATTCCTTGATAATTGCTTGAAACATGGTGTCTAGGCTCTATTTTTGATCATGGCTTTCAAGTAGTCCAATAATTTTAAAATTCTCTCTCCTAGCTCTATTCTCCAGGTTGGTGGTTTTTCCAATGAGATATTTTACATTTTCTTCCATTTTTTTCATTATTTTGTTTCTGATTTATACTTTTTTGATTTCTCATGAAGTCACTAGATTCCACTTGCTCCAATCTAATTTTTAAGGTGATATTTTCTGCAGAGGTCTTTTGGACGTCCTTTTCCATTTGACTAATTCTTCCTTTCAAGGCATTCTTCTCTTCCTTGGCTTTTTGGAGCTCTTTTGCCATTTGAGTTAGTCTATTTTTTAAGCTTTTATTTTCTTCAGTATTTTTTGGGTATCTTTTAGCAAGTCATTGACTTGTTTTTCATGATTTTCTTGCATCACTCTCAATTGTCTTCCCAATTTTTCCTCTACTTCTCTTACTTGCTTTTCCAAATCCTTTTTGAGCTCTTCTGTGGCCTGAGACTAATTCGTTTTTTTCTTGGAGACTTTTAATGCAGGGTCTTTGATTTTACTGACTTCTTGTGGCAGTATGTTTGATCTTCTTTGTCACCAAAGAAAGATTCTATAATCTGAGTCCTTTTATGCTGCCTGTTCATGTTCCCAGTCAACTACTTGACCCTTGAGCTTTTTCTCAGGGTATGACTGCTTTTAGAGTAGAGAGTACTTTGTCCCATGCTTTAGGGCTTTTGCACTACTGTTTTCAGAGCCACTTCCACTCCATGGTCACCGCAACCAGCTCTGCTACACCATCACTCCTCCTCCCCCAAGAATGACCAACCAGCACCATGACCCAGTTCCAAGCCGGGCAAAGCAAGAGAATCCTGCCTCTCTCCCAGCAATACAATGCCTGTGCTCCTGCTGTGATCCACTGCTTGCTTCCTCACACGGTATGGGCCAAGGAATCTAGAAGCAGCTGATACTGGAGCTCTGGAAGGAGCTGCAGGAGCTTCCTGCTCCTGTTGCTGCCATGCCACCTCCACCACCCCAGGGCTGGGGACAGACTGTGCAATTTTCTCACCCAGATCCTTTTCTCACTGACCTGCTCTGTGGTCTTTGGCGTTTCTGGATTGAGAAGTCTGGTAACTGCCACAGGTCAGTGATTCAGGGCCCTAAGGCCTGCTCCTCCTGACTCCTGGTCTGATCATTCCTGGCATGGCCCGTGTTGGGCTGGGCTTCACTCCCAGCACAGTGATATAGACCCTTCTCAGCTACCATCCAGGCTGTCTTGGGCTGGAGACTTGCTTCCCTCTGTTGTTTCATGGGTTCTGTAGTGCTAGAATTTGTTCAGAGACATTTTTACAGTTGTTTGAAGGGATTTGGGGGAGAGCTTAAGTGAGTCCCTGTTTTACAGCTGCCATCTTGGCTCTACCCACACTTCTTAAGATTTTAAGTGTCATTTTCCCATGCAGAAATATAAAAACTTTAACCTTAAGGAATACCTTGTGATTTCTTTTTCCTGTTTACCTTTCTATGTTTCCATTGAGTCTTGAATTTGACAGTCAATTTTTTTTTTTTTATTCAGCACTGGTGTATTCATCAGGAATGTTTGAAAGTCCTGTATTTCAATGAATATCCATTTTTCTTTATTTGCCCTCAAAGAATTATGGTCAGTTTAGATGGGTAGGTGATAATTAGTTGTAATACTAGCTCCTTTGTCCTTTGCCATATCATATTCCAAGCTTTAATGTAGTATTCCAGTACTTCTCTATAGAAGTTGCTAAATCTTGTGTTATCCTGACTGTGGCTCCACAAGATTTGAAAAGTTTCTTTCTGGCTGCTTGCAATAGGCTTTTCTTTTACCTGGGAACTGTGGAATTTAGCTATAATATTTCTGGAGGTATTCATTTTTGACCTCTTTGGAAAGAAATCAGTGGATTCTTGAAATTTTTATTTTATCCTCAGGTTTTAGAGTAACAGGGCAGTTTTCCTTGATAATTTGTTGAAAAGTGATGTCTAGGATCTTTTTTTTTTTTATCATGCCTTTTAGGTACTGCAGTGATATTTAAATTACTGCTCCAGGATCTGTTTTCTATGTCAATTGCTTTTCAAAAGTGGTATTTTAGATTTTCTTCTATTTTTCCATTATTTTGATGTTTTTTATTGTTTCTTTGCATCTCATAGAATCATTAACTTCCAATTGCTCAGCCCTAATTTTTAAGGAACAATTTTCTTCAGTGAACTTTTGCATGTCCTTTTCTATTTGTCCAATTCTGCTTTTTAAGGCATTCTTCTTTTCAATGGATTTTCATGCTTCTTTTCCCATTATTCTGTTTTTATAAGAAGTTATTTTCTGGAGCAAAGCCAAGATGGCCACATGAAAACAGCATCTTACAGGAGCTCTCTCACAAATTCTGTGAGATACCTCTAAAAAAATGAATCTCAACATATTTGAGAGAGTTAGAAGACACTAATAGACTGAGTGGGGCAAAGCGCCAGGCACAGAATGAAACGGACCACACCAGAACTGGAGAAGCAGAGGAACCCAGCCAGAGTGCCAGTCTGGGAGTGCTATGGGTGGGTGAAAATGCAGGAACAGAAGCTGGCTTAGGGTGGAAGACCAGCTATGGCAGTGATCCTCGGGCCCAGGACAGGAGTATTTAGGAGCTACCAGAAACACCAGTGCAGAGCTTGTGGCTGAGGGAGCAGCTACCCCTGGCTTCCAGCCTACAGTCTAAAGTTTTGAAACTCGCCTTCTTGAAGTTCAGGTAGCCAAGATGGCCAGGTAAAAGTCTCTCATCCCTCCCTTCCTTACCCTGATAATACTCCCTCAGGAGACACCCTGAAATAGAGGAGTCAGAAGTGGGGCTTCATTAGGCTTTTAGCAATAGAAGTTGCAGAGAGGGCCGTTCTTGTGGTGGCAGAAGGAGACAAGTGCAGAAAGAGAGGTGTTCCAGCAGGCCCTATGCCAGCAGAACAGCAGGAGTTCCTGAGCCCCAGGAGGGTGAGGCAGCAATAATCAGCACCAGGACCCAGACATGCCTTTGCACAGCCAGGAGACATGGCAGACAGAAGTGCTGAGACCACCTAAGCTGTAGGGCAGGCCTAGAGGAATAGGAGACTTCCAGCAGCCAGAACACCCGTCTGCTATATCTCACAATATTAGAGACCCCAGCACAAAAAGCCAGAGAGAAGCAGAGATCCACTTTACAACCCAGGGGGAAGACAAACAAACAAACAAACAAACAAACAAACACCATGAAAAAACAAACCAGAAAACCAAAGACTATTGATTCCTATCATGGAGATAGGGAAGATCAAAATACCCATTCAGAAGAGGACAGCATTGACACTATACCCACATCTGACACCTAAAAAGGAAATGTGAGCTGTTCTCCAGCCCAAAAAGGATTCCTGGAAGAGCTCAAAAAAAGGTATTAAAAATCAAATTAGAGAAGTGAAAGAAGAGAACAAATCATTAAAAAGTAAAATTGGTGAAATGGTTAAGGAAGTTCAGAATATATTTGGAGAGAATAACTTCTTAAAAAGTAACATTAATCAAATGGAAAAGGACATACAGAAACTAAATGAAGAAAACAATGTGTTAAAAATTAAAATTGTGCAAGTAGAAGCTAATGACTCTACGAGGCACCAAGAACCAGTCAAACAAAATCTAAAGAATGAAAAAAAAATAGAAGAAAACATGAAACATCTGATTGGGAAAACAATTGACCTGGAAAATGGATTCAGCAGAGATAATCTAAGAATTATTGGTCTACTTTAAAGTCATGATGAGAAAAAGAGCCTGAACAGTATCCTCCAAGGAATCACAAGGAAAATTACTCCAAGGTCCTAAAACCAGAGGTTAAAATAGTCATTGAAAGAATCCATGGAACTCCCCCTGAAAGAGATCCCAAATTGAAAACTCCAAGGAATATTGTAGTCACATTCCAAAATTATCAGGTCAAGTAGAATATACTGCAAACAGCCAGAAAGAAACAATTCAAATAGTACAGAATTACAGTCAGAATCACACAACATATAGTAGCTTCTACATTAAAAGATGTGAGGAATTGGAATGTGATATTACAAAATGCAAAGGAGCTTTGACTGCAACCAAGGATCGACTACTCAGCAAAAGTGAGCATAATTTTTCAGGCAAGGAGATGGACATTCAATTAAATAAAGGAATTCCAGACCTTCCTGATGAAAAGGCCAGAGCTTTATGGAAAATTTGATCTTCACATACAAAATTCAAGAGAGACACAAAAAGATAAACAGGGGGAAGAAAAAGAAACTATGTTATTCAATAAGGGCAAATTCTTTACATCCTTATATAGGATTATATTGATTTATATATGTTATATATGTGTGTGTATATATATATATATGTCAGTCTTGGGAATGGTACAGTTATTATGACAACTGAAAGGGATATACATAGATGGAGGGTGTCATTATTAAATAACTGATGTGAAAATGAAAAACATTATTAAGGGGTGCAAAGGGATCGTTCTGCGAGAAGAGGGAAGGTGGAGGTAGAAAAGAGTAATTTAAGTCATATGAAAATTGCACAAAAATATAGAAGGAAAATGGGAGGGAGAAAAGCAGTGTGTAAGCTTTATTCTCACTGGATTTGGTTCAAAGAGGGAATAATATACTCTAAAGTATATAAATCAAATGTCCTACCAGCAGTAGGAGGGGAAAAGAGAATGAAAAGGGGAGGGGGGTGGATAGAAGAGAAGGAAGAAATACCAAGGGGAAAAGGGTAAGATAAGGGAGGGTTGTCTTTTGGGAGGGAAAATTGAAGAAGATGGTGGTCAAAAGCAAAACTCTTTTGAGGAGTGGAAGGGAGAAGGGAGAAATGAAAGCATAAAGGTGTGGGTGTAATAGGATAGAGAAAAAGACACAAGTAGTAATCATAAGTACGAATGTAAATGAGATGAAGTCTCCCATAAAACAGAGAGAATTAGCAGAATGGATTAAAAACCATATTCCTGCAATATGTTGTTTACAAGAAACCCATTTGAAATGGGGATACACATAGGGTAAAAGTAAAGGGCTTGAGTAGAATATATTAGGCTTCAGGTAAAGTAAAAAAAAAGCAGGGGTAGCAGTCCTTATCTCAGACAAAGCAAAAGCAAAGATAGATCTAGTTAAAAGAGATAAGAAAGCACACTATATTCAGCTGAAGACACCAACAATGAAACAATATCGTTACTTAATGTATATGCACCAGGTAGTATAGCATACAAATCTTTAGAGGAGAAGTTAAGGCAGTTACAGGAAGAAATAGACAGCAAAACTATGCTAGTGAGGGACCTTAACCTCCCTGTCACTGAACTTGATAAATTTAAACTCAAAATAAAGAAGAAACAAGGAAGTGAAAAGAATTTTAGAAAAGGTAGATATGATACACCTCTGGAGAAAACTGAATGGGGATAAAAAGGAATGTACCTTTTTCTCAGCAGTACAAGGCATATACTCAAAAACTGAACATATACTAGGGCATTAAAAACCTCTCAATCCATTGCAGAAAGGCAGAAATAGTTAATGCATCCTTTTCATACCCTGATGCAACTGAACTTATTTGTAATAAAAGACCATGGAAAGATAAAAGTAAAAATTAAGTGGAAACAAAATATTCTAATCCTTAGGAATGAGCAAGTCAAAGAACAAATCATAGAAATAATTAATAACTTCATTCGAGAGAATTACAATAATGAGACAACATGCCAGAACTTACAGGGTGAAGTAAAAGCAGTTAGGGGAAGTTTTGTATCTCTAAATGCTTACATGAATAAAATAGAGAAAAGGGGGATCAATGAATTGGGCAGGCAACTGAAAAAGCTAGAAAAAAACAAATTGAAAATTCTCAATTGAATACCAAATTAGAAATACGGAAAACCAAAGGAAAGATTAATAAAATTGAAATCAAGAAAACTATTGAACTAATAAATAAAAATAAGAGCCGGTTTTATGAAAACAACTGATAAAATCAATAAACATTTTGCCAATTTGATTAAAAAAAGAAAGAAGAAAATGAAATTAAGAGTATAAAAAATTAAAAGGGTAAATTCACCTCCTTCGAAGAGGAAATTAAAACAATAATTATGAATTATATTGCCCAATTCATTGTCTATAAATGAGACAACCTGAGGGAAATGGATGAATATTTACAAAAATATAAATTGCCAGGTTAACAGAAGATGAAATAAAATACCTAAATAATCCCATCTCAGTAAAAGAAATTGAGCAAGCCAGAAGCATACTCCCTAGGAAAAAATCTCCAGGGCCAGATGGTTTTACAAGTGAATTTTGTTAAACATTTAAAGAATAATTAATTTCCATACTTCATAGACTGGGAAAATAGGTGAATCAGAAGTCATACCAAATTCTTTTTTTACGACACAAATATGGTACTAACACATAAACCAGAAAGAGTCAAAACAGAGAAAGAAAATTATAGATCAATTTCCCTAATGAATATTGATGCAAAAATTTTAAATAAAATATTAGCAAAAGGATTGCAGCAATTTATCATGAGAATAATACGCTATGACGGGGTAGGATTTATTGCAGGAATCCAAGGCTAGTTCAATATTAGGAAAACTATCAACATAATTGATCATACCCACAACAAAACTAGCAAAAACATGCTTATCTCAATATATGCAAAAAATCTTTGATAAAATACAACACCCATTCCTATTAAAAACACTATAAAGCATAGGAATAAATGGAATCTTCCTTAAAATTATAAGTAGCATCTGCCTAAAACCATCACCAAGCATTATATGTAATGGGAACAAGCTAGAGGCATTTACTTTTTAAAAATTTTCAACAACATTTTATTTAATTGGAATATTAACAAATAACATCTTTAATATGATTTCCATCTTTTGTGGTGCAAAGGTTGATGCACTTTGCAGGATTCACGTGACTTTGATGCAATAACTCCACATTGTCCTCAATTTTAGCACATTCACTCATGGATTCAATTAAGTTAGCTGCATCTGTGATTTTCACTAAGTACACCATTTTTTCAAGTTTTTTTTTAAATTTATTTAATATATTAAGTTTTAAGCATTGATTTTCACAAGAGTTTGAATTACAAATTTTCTCCCCATTTCTACCCTCTTGCCCACTCTGAGATGGTATATATTCTGGTTGCCCCATTCTCCAGTCAGCATTCCCTTCTGTCACCCCACTCCCCTCCCTTCCCCTTTTCCCTTACTTTCTTGTAGGGCAAGATAAATTTCTATGCCCCATTGCCTGTGTATCTTAGTTCCTAGCTGCGTGCAAAAACTTTTTTTTTGAACATATGCTTTTAAAACTTGGAGTTCCAAATTCTCTCCCCTCTTCCTGCCCCATCCACCCTCCCTAAGAAGGCAAGCAATTCAACATAGGCCATATGCGTATCATTATGTATAACCCTTCCACAATACTCATGTTGTGAAAGACTAACTATATTTTGCTCCTTCCTAACCTATCCCCCTTTACCCGATTTTCGCCCTTGACCCTGTATCTTTTTCAAAGTATTTGTTTTTGATTACCTCCTCCCCCATCTGCCCTCCCTTCTATCATCTCCCCTTTTTTATCTTTTTCCTCCTTCTTTCCTGTGTGGTAAGATACCCAATTGAATGTGTTTGTTATTTCCTCCTCAGGTCAAATCTGATGAGAGCAAGATTCACTCATTCCCCCTCACATGCATTCTCTTCTCTTCCTACAGAACTGCTTTTTCTTGCCATTTTTATGCAAGATAATTTACCCTATTCTATCTCTCCCTTTCTCCCACTCTCAATATATTTCTCTCTCATCCCTTAACCCTTAATTTTATTTTTTTAGATATCATCCCTTCATATTCAACTCACCCTGTTCTCTCTCTCTCTCTCTCTCTCTCTCTCTCTCTCTCTCTCTCTCTCTCTCTGTGTGTGTGTGTGTGTGTGTGTGTGTGTGTGTTTGTCTGTCTCTCTGTCTCTGTCTCTCTCTCTCCCTCCATATATATATATATAATATGTGTATGTATGCATATATACATATATAGATATAAATGTAGATAGATAGATAGACCTACAGAATATTTTATTCCAAGCCCTTTGATCCCTTAAAGTAGAAGCTGCTAGATCTTGTGTTATTCTGATTATGTTTCCACAATACTCAATTTTTTTCCTTCTTACTGCTTGCAGTATTTTTTCCTTGATCCGGGAGCTCTGGAATTTGGCAACAATATTCCTTGGAGTTTTGTTTTTGTGATCTTTGTCAGAAGGTGATCAGTGGATTCTTTAAATTTCTATTTTACCCTGTGGCTCTAGAATATTAGGGCAGTTCTCCTTGATAATTTCTTGAAAGATGATATCTAGGCTCTTTTTTGGATCATGGCTTTCAGGTAGTCCAATAATTTTTAAATTCTCTCTCCTGGATCTCTTTTCC
>CM053623.1:273250385-273267684 GCA_028646595.1 Phalanger gymnotis
ATAGCGACAAATTAGCTAACCAGCCTCCCCATTCCGACATCTTGATCACAAGCCTCCAGGCCCAGTAGGCCTACCTCACAAGAGTAGCCAGGAGGCCACAGAAAAATAAGATGGCATAAATCATATTCACTGCCCTCAAGTCCTTGCTCGAACTCCTGGGTCCACACAGGGGTCGGCTCTGCTTCGGATTTTTTCAGCTATAGTTTCTCGCCTCTCCTCGCAGCCAAGCCTCTGGCGTTCTCAAGCCCTGCCTCAACGACCAGAGACCAGAGTCCAGAGACCAATTGGTTCTGGAGTTGGCCCCTCTTAAGTCATCAATCTATACCCACACAGATTTCACACCTGATAGGGCTTTGGGCCTGAGGCTTAGCACTTAACAGGTGAAAGTACTTTCAAGGCAAACAAAAGCCAAAATTCCTCAAGGGCACCCATTAAACTAAGCCCATTTTGCCTTACTGGCACACTTTCCTTTAGGCAAGTTGCAAGTTCCTCCTCCAATGGGGTCTGTATAACTCAGGATGTACCACAGCTGTAAACTGGGCCAGAGCTGAAAGCACCAAGACATCCACAGTTGAAATATCTGTGTACCTTTTAGACCTGGGAACATAGCCCTGTTCCAAGTAAAAAAGGGAACACATGAGGTCCCATAGGCATATTAATAGATGGGAAAGATCTTATATTCCATTAATCTTACAATAGTCAAAAGCATTACAGAAGATATCGGACCTAATTTTTAAAGACGTGGATTTTAACTACTTCCCTGCAACATGTTAGCTGTATAGTCATGGTTAAGTCACTGGACAACTCTGGGCTCATTTTCTACCTCTGGAAAAAAGAAATAATAATATTGTTTTGAATGTATTGAGAGTCTGATGCAGGTGCAATAAAGACCTTGTGTCTTATTTTGTAATCATGGTCATCTTCAGGGTTTATCTATAAAATGAGGAAATCAGAAAAAAAAATTGGTACCTAAATTCCTTTCCAACTTCAAATGTAGCCTGTTAAAATGGGAGTCTGTCAAAATGTGCAGTGCAGACCTTATCAGTTTGCCAAAGTGGTGTCATCCATGTAGGAGAATATAGGAACTGCTATAAGGAGAATCCCAAAGAGTTGAAGACATGGCTGAACTGGATATATACACATACACATATACACATGTGTATATGTGTATGTATATATATGTATATATATATACATTTATGTACAAATGTATGTAGTTTTATACATAATCATTTATTAAATTTTCATTCCAAGAAGATATATTTTATTTTCATTAATGCCTTTTCTTTTAATATCATGGTCATTTTCAAATATATCAGTCCTGCTCTCCTGACCAATAATCCTTTATGAATTCTCTACTATGCCATCTCTTCTTCTGACATGCTTGAAAATGATCACCTGACCAATTATTTATCACTTATTATTATTATCACACATAACATTTATATTGCACCTAGTATGTGTCAAAAACTGTGCTAAGTACCTTATCAATATTACCTTATTTAATCCACACAACCCTGGGAGGTAGGTGCTTTCATTATTTCATTTGACAGATGAAGAATCTGAGATAAAAAACAACTTAAATGACTTTCTCAGGGCCACATAACTTATCATTATGGGACAGTGGATTTGAACTCAGGTCTTTCTGAATATAGGGTCAGTGCTGTGTCCACTGGGGCACCAAATTGCCTTAATTATATTCTGCCTTCTCTTTTTCTTTATCTTACGTTTATGTATTTCAGACTTCAGGTTGTTATCATTATGATTATAGCAGACTCAAAGTATGGAGTTCTAAAGTTGGCTGCTACACAGACATGTACTTCTTACAGATAAGTTTGAACTGTAGGGAGGGATCACAGTTAAGCATTTTCTTTTTCTTAAAAAAATACATTTCACATAGAAACACAACAGTTACTTAAAAGAAAGTTTGTTCATAATCATAATCACAGCTAGAAGTTTGTAAATGTTCATGTAATTTATTTTGACAGTAATAGGAATTTTGCCTCTGACTATTTTTCTTTTATCTGTGATGAGTATCCTCATGAACTTTATAGATCATCTTTTTTGCTTTCATATTAAACACATTGGTCATATTATAAAGAATTAGAATCAATGGGAGGAACCATGAGAAAGAAGAAATAAAACAAGAACAACAAAAGGAGAAAGCAGATTGTATGATTTAATCTGCATTCAGACCCCATAGTTCTTTCTCTGGATGTGGATAGCATTTTCCATCATGAGTCTTTTGGAGTTGTCTTAGCTCCTTGCATTGCTGAGAAGAGCCAAGTCTGTGAAAGTTAGTCATCACAAAACATTGCTGTTACTGTGTACAATGTTCTCCTGGTTCTTCTCACTTCACTCAGCATCAGTTCATATAAATCTTTCCAGGAATTTTTTGAAGTCTGCCTACTCATAATTTCTTAAGAAATAGTAGTATTCCATTATATTCTTATACCACAGCTTGTGCAGCCATTCCCCAATTGATGGGCGTCCTCTCAAATTCCAATTATTGGTTAACAAAAAAAAGAGCTGCTATAAATACTTTTGTATATGTGGGTTCTTTTCCCCATTTTATGATCTCCTTGGCATGCAGACCTAGAAGTGATATTGCTGTATCAAAGGGTATGCACAGATTTATAGGCCTTTGGGCATTGTTCCAAATTGCTTTCCAGAATGGTTAGATGAGTTCACAGCTCCACCAACAATACATTAGTGTTCCAATTTTCAAACATCTTCTCCAATGTTTATTATTTTCATGTTAGCCAATCTGATAGATGTGATGTGGCACCTCAGAGTTGTGTCGATTTTCATTTCTCTAATCAAGAATGATTTAGAGCACTTTTGCCTATGATTGTAGAAGAGATATTCTCTTTTGAGGGAGAAGAGAAACTCAGGAAATGTTTAAAAAAGACATGACTGAGGCCACTAGGTGGTGCACAGAGTAGAGCACTGGCCCTGGAGTCAGGAGGAGCTGAGTTCAAATCCAGCCTCAGACACTTGACACATTTGCTAGCTCTGGGACCTTGGGCAAGTCACTTAACCCCAATTGCCCTGCCAAAGAAAAAAAAGAAAAACAAAAATATGAAATTAATCATGTGAAGATCACGAAATTAATCATATGAAGATCATGAAATTAATCATATGAAGATCATTTTTAGTTCTTCATGTTCTATCATGTCTAATGATTTAGTGTGTTTTTTCATGCATTTTCACCATCCTTTTTGACTCCTTTTCCTTTTAAATTCCTCTGGTTTCCTAGGGCTTCAGGCTGCCATAAGTGATGTCTTGCATTTGTTGAGGACTAGTCTCCTTAATCCTCTACTAGGAAACAGGCAAGCAAACTACTTTCTATCTAGGGCATTAGTTTTCACTTAATATAATATCTGGCACAGTAAATACAGCAAAACCATTTTTCCATAGGTAATATTTTTTTTCTCACAGAGATATCTGAAATTTTGTCTAGCATATAAAATAAGATTAAATCTAAAGCATGTTGCCTCATTTATTTTTAACACAGACGAGAATACCTAACATTCGTAGAGCATATTAAGGTTTGCAAAAGCTTTAAAAATATTATTTTCCTTGATCCTCTCAACAATCTAGTGAAGCAAGTGCTACTAAAATCCTTTTTAGGGATGAAGAAACTGAGGCAAAATGTAGGTTAAGCGTCTTGACCAAGACCCCATGGCTAATAAGTATTTGAAGGTGATTTGAAATCATACGTTTCTGACTCCAGGTACAGCTCTCTAGCCATTGTGGTGGGAAAGAAGGAGTACCTATTATACATGAGCATGGAACTAAAACACTTTTTTGTATGTATTTCATTTGATCTTCACAACTCTGTGAGGTAGGTGCTTATCCCCTTTTTACAGGTGAGGAAGCCAAGTCAAACAGAGATTTTCTGACTTGCCCAGGAATATACAGCTAATAAGTATCTGAGGCTAAATTTTACATCAGTTCTTCCTGGCTCCAGGCCTAGTGCTATACATAATAGACCACCCAGCTGCCACATTTTTTGAAAAATGCTATTACAATTTTAAAATTTTAGCTCTTTTAAGTAGTCAAAGGCTATCATTTAAAATTCCAATGAATGAGTTCTTTAATACAAATAAACTTCTTACTAATTTCTATTACCCAAACTATTAACCATAATGAAAAATCCCATTTTACTAATGCTTTTTTCTTTCATTTGTGAATATGTGCAGTAAATCAGGGAAGGAAGGACGAGAAGCTTTCAACTGTTTTAATAACATCACCGTGTAAGTTTTTAAGAATACAATGCAAAATTTATTTGCAAAGAATGAAGTTCTATGATTTACAGTTATATCATCACTTTTCTCTGCCAATGCCTTATGTACTACTTTTTGTTGAGAAGTAAAATTATAAAACTTGAAATCATAAACCTAACTGGTGCTGTTACTGAATCAGAACTATATTTCAGTGGATCAGACTCTGCAATAGTATGGGTGCCTTTTTGTTTTGTTTTGTTTTAAACTTAACTATCTCCCTTAGTTATTGGTTAAAAGAAAACTGTCACAGTTGGCTAAAAATAAATATAAAGATTTTATTAATCCACATTTTTTATGTAAAATTTAAAAACTTGAACGCTTTTAAAGATGCTGGATTCAAGACTTTCACATATAGTTCAGTTAATTTGAGATTATAATTTACACGATAATCAGGGCTCTCAGTCATGAAAATCTGATAGGGACTTAGTTGCATGATTCTAAGAACATGGATCTTAAATATCCTTCTTTGTGTTTCTGACTATTTTCCCTACAAAAACCAGGGTGATTTATCTTTTGTTCATGGTATAATATGTAGTCTAGACATATAGTGTTCCTAAAAATTTATATGAGTAAATTTATACCCAAATTTTGGACTTGATCTGCATATTTTTAACATCATTTCAGGGCAGATGGAAGAAGATTCTCAGTGGTTATGATTCTAAAGACGTGCTTCTGCTTAAGAAGACTGACAAAATTTTAAAGCTGGGAGGGGGATCAGATGTCATCTATTTCAACCTCCTCCTTTTCCAGCCAAAAAACTGAGACGTAGAGCTGAAGTAGCTTACCTGTGATTACATGGCTAGTAAATATTTCGGGATTCAAACCCTTGTTTTCCTAATTTCCTAACTCCTCCTGTCAATTTATAAGCTTACACTTTATTTTCAGTTAAGAGCATTGAAAAAACTGATGGCCTCTACTTGAACCAAAGACTATAGAAGTATTTCTATGGATATGTATGTGTCTGTGTTCACAAAGTTGTGTGCTACTGGAATCTTTTTGTCTCATAGGAGGAAATATGACTTACTGAAGAATTATACATTTATAACAGAATAAATGCAATTTTTAATATTGCAAATGCTATATTCATAGGAAGTCAGATTACAGATTTTTATTTTGGAAGTTCAAGAGTCTTGCAACATAAATGTAGCTTTGCAACCCTTGTTTGAGACTATAGACTGTGAACAGCTGCTTATTGTTGATTTGGTTGTCTGTCACCCTAGGGCCACAGTATATTGGCTTCTCCTTCTGTATGATCTCCACTCCATGCCTTCAGATTGGTCAATGATTTACATGGCCATATCACTCAAAGTTGCCTTACTTTCATGAATAAAATGCTTCACTATGTACTTTAAGCTATTGCTTAGCTCCTCATGAAAGAGTTCCATCAATAACATCTCCTTCTACTCAAATATGTCTTTCATCTGGTAGAAACAGCATGGTATAATGCATAGAGTACTGTACTCAGTGTCAGCAAGACCTGAGTTTGAATCTCATCTCAAATGTTTATTAGCTGCAGGACCCTGGGTAAGTCATATCCTCTTTCTATGTCTCATTTTCCTCATCTGTAAAATGAGAGGGTCAGATGAGATGACCTCTGAATCTTGTATCCATATTTTAATTTATGATTCTGTGAAGATGTTTATTTTAATTAACAATGAATATATACATCTACACACATGTACATACAATACACACATCATGTATAACATAACATAACAAGGCAATGTAATGCAATGCTATGCAACACAACGCAATACAGATATGATATGATACGACATGACGTGACACAACACAACATAATGTAATGCAATATAATGTAATATAACGTGATGTGACATAATATGATATGATACGGCATGGCATGACATGACATCACATGACATGACATAATGTAACATAACATACCATAACATAATATAGTATAATTAATATACCATATGATACGATACAATATGATATGATATGATATATGATATGACATAGCATAGCATGCCATTGCACTGCATTGCATTGCAGTACATTACATTATGTGATATAAATGATGTCATATGACATAATGTGATGTCATGTCATGCCTCATATTGTATCGTATCATATGATATCATATGATATCCTATCCTATCCTATCCTATCATATCCTATCATATCATATCATATTACTGCAATCCCAGCTTTGCTATATCTTCTTCCTAAGTACAAATAAGGTATCTCAGTTGTTCAGGAATCCACTTTAAACTGCTTATGCAGTTCTAACTTTCTTCAAAGAATCGTCTATCCTAGGATATTTTCTCCTATCCTACAAAGGGAATTATAAAAGTTTGATAGCACTGACAATGAAAAGCCAGGATTGCCTGTTTTTTTCTCTTAAAAGATGTTCCCTGAGACTAAAACAGGTTTGGGACTACCATAACTAATTTTGAGGAACTATTGGGGTTGTTGTTAAGACATTAACTGGTTTAGTCATTTCCCTGATTGCCGGCTTGGGATGAACATTGCCAGGCCCAGTAATCCAGAGGTATGGTACATACTCACCATATTAATTTCAGGTAGGCATTTGCATATCAATTCATTCCTAGCTAATGTAATATTCCTTTTTAAATTGGATAATTAAACTTTGAAGATAACATTATAGTTATTACAGAAGGAGCTGAAACATTGTCTAATTTCCTAAATGATGTATAGGATCCTTCAAATAGTTGGCCCTACCTATCTTGTTAGGAAAAAAAAGTGAATAAAGAAAACCTATTGTGTAGGATGTAATATAAAGTAGGATGGACAACACATAGAGATGGCTTTTAAATAAATTAATATGTGTGTATATGTATGAACATATATCTGCATATGTATATATGTATGTAGGTATGTGTCTTTATAAATATTGTACATATATAGTTGTATGTGTATGCGTGTGTGTGTGTGTGTGTGTGTGTGTGTGTGTGTGTGTATCTTGGGCAAGCAAGGATGATGGACAATGAAATTAATGGGATTGGAGCCAAGACAGCAGAATAAAGGCAGGAGCCCAACTGAAATCTCCTAACCCTGTCCTCTGAATATCTTTAAAAGAACACTTCAGATCAAATTCTGGAATGTTAGAGCCAGCAAAATGTCAAGGTGAGTCATTTTTCTAGCCTAAGACAATGTAGAAGACCTGGAGAGCGAGAGGAGTCAAAGCTTGTATGTACTAATGTTTCCCCATCTGTAAGACACACCTTAATTTTGGGGCCCGAAATTTGAAAAAAAATGTATTACACAAAGTTATTGAACTCGAGTTTTATTCCTCATAAAATTCATACAATAATACTATGAAATTCGAGGACCTTCAGCTCATAGCTTTCAGGCATCTTTTGGGCAAGTCTGGTGTGTATATGCATGCATTCTGTTTCATGAACCTGAAGCACCAATTGAAATCAGTAACTTTTTCATCAGCAATTCTTCTTGCCTCGTGCTGAACCATCTTTGTGGACACAGTAATTCCAATTGTGTTTTGCTCTTCATTCCATATCTTCAATTCCTTCTCTAAATCAGGCCATTTTTCTGACTTGCCTTTCATGGCATGGTTTCTTCTTCCCAAAGCCAGTCTCAGATTGTTTCCTCAGTTGGAGGAGGACCAAACTTAAGTTTAGCAGCAAGAGATTTCCATTCACTTTTATAAACTGGATCACTTTTAACTTGAATTCAGCACTGTACGAAATTTTTTTCTGAACCATTTCTGGCCAGAACGTGGCAAAACATAATCTAATATACCAGTAACAAATGTGAAACAATGAGCGCAAAGACAACAAAAGTGAAAAAGTGGGAAATGCAAGTAAAAAAAAAATCTACAACCACTGTATAAGACACACCTAGTTTTTAGACCACACATTTTTCAAAACAGGATGCATCTTATATGTGGGGAAATATGATAGCTGTGACAGTGAGGGAAGAAGCAGTTTCAGGAGCATTAAGCAGTAGTAAGACTACTGGTCAGAAAAAGTTTTCCAGGCACCCTTTTTACTGACACTGGGTGCAGGAGCTGGCATTGTTTGTCAAATGCCTTACTTATATACAGACCCCCCAGAACAAGCTCCAAAATCAGCACCATGAAAAAGCATAAAACTTGGCTCAGTGATGCCTCACCCTAGGTGATTAGAACCCAATTTTAACATAAAGCTCAAAGTCAAGAAATAGGCTGGAAAAAATGAGCACACAAAATAAGAACAGTAAAAGAACTTGACCATAAAAATCTAATATGATGGCAGGGAAGATGAAGAAACTAGTGCAGAAGAAAACAACAATGTGAAAAGAGCCATAACCAAAGCTTCAAAGAAAATGCTAATCAAAAACCTTCCTAACAAAACTGGATATAATCCTTCAAAGAGAAAAAAAATGGATATCCAATGAAATAGAAGACTTTCAAGAATTCCTAATGAAAAGACCAGAACTGTATAGAAAATCTGACATTCAAACATGTCTTAAGCATAAAAACATAAACATGAAAGAGAAATCATAACAGACTCTCATTAAGGTTATGCTATTTACATTTCTATATGGGAAAATGATACATATAACAGCATTACTAGGGCAGTTTGAGTGAATCTGCATAGACAAAGGAGAACAGATGTAAGTAGATTATGTTGGATAATCTCAAAAAGAATGAGGGAGTGAGAAAGAGGTATCACTGGGAGAATGGGGAAGAGGAAGAATACGGATTTTTTGTCATATAAAAGAGATATGCAAGAAAGAACTTTCACAGTGGAGTGAAATATAGGGGCAGGGTAGGTTCTTCAACTACACTCATCAGATTTGCATCAAGGAAGGAAGAATACAAATGCACACACATGTGCAGACACACACTCAGTTGAAAATAGAAATTTATCTGACTCAATAAGAAAGTAGGAGGGGAAAGAAAAAGAAGGGAGACAATAAAATGGAAAGTGGATTAAGGGAGGCAGTGGTCAGCAGGAAAACAGATTTTTGAGCAGAGACAGTGAATGAAGAGAGAGGAGAAATAGAAAATGGGAAGAAGGGAAATAAATGATAATTAATCATAATTGTTTTGTGAATAGGATGAACTCACCCACAAAACAGAAGCAGATAGCAAAATGGATTAGAAACTAGAGTCCAATAATATATGTTTTACAAGAGAAACATTTGAAGCAGAAATATACATAGAGTGTTAAAATAAAGTGCTAGGGCAGAATCTATTATGTTTCAGCTCAAGTGAAAAAAGCATTCATGAACTCAAAACAAAATCAAAAATTGACCTAATTAAAGGAGATAATCAGGAAAATTAAATTGTCCTAAAAGGCACCATAGATAATGAATTAATATTCAAAAATACAGGAAAATTCTTTGATAAATTTTTCAAACGTATAGGGAATTGAGTCAATTTTTAAAGCCTTTCCTCAAATGATAAACGGCCAATGGGTATGAACAGGAATTCTCAGAAGAAAAAAAAAATGAAGCTATCAATAGTCATGTAAAAATGTTCTAAATCAATATTGATTTGATTAAGGCAAATTAAAACAACTCTGAGGTACCCGCTTACATCTATCAGTAATGAGAAATGCTGGAGAGGTTCAAGAAATATAGTACACTGATGAACTGTTGGTAGAGTTATGAACTGGTCCAAACATTCTGGAAAAGAATTTGTAACTATATTCAAAAGGCTACAATACTGAGCATATTCTTTCACATAGCAATACCACTATTAGGTCTGTTTCCTACAGAGATCAGAGGAAAAAAAGAAAATGACATATATGTACAAAGATATTTATAGCAGAACTTTTTGTGTTGGAAAAGAATTAGAAATTGAGCAGATGCTCATTAATTGGGGAATGGCTAAATAAGTTGTGGTATATGATTGTGATGGAATGTTATTTGTAGGATAGCAGGATGCTTTCAGAAAAACCTGGGGAAAAACTTACATGAATTGATGCAAAGTGAAGTAAGCAGAGCCATAACATCATTGCACATAGTAACAGAAAGATTATATGACAACTAATTGAGAATGACTTAGTTATTCTCAGCAATACAGTAGGGCAAGATAATTCAGAAAGACATCATGAAAAACTGCTATCTACCTCCAGAGATAGAACTGATGGAATCCGAATGCAGATCAAAGTACACTTATGCACATATGTATGTACATTCATAAATATATATGTGTATGTACTTATGCACACATATAGGCACATACAGTACTTTCTTTTTTCCCTTTTTTGTCTGTTCTTTTTTCAATGTGGCAAATGTAGAAATAAGTTTTGCATTACTTCATATGTATAATCTATTTCAAAGTGTTTTCCTTCTCAAGGAGGGGAGAGGGAAAGGAGAAAAGGAGGGGATTTGGGACTCAAAATTTTTTTTTATGAAAAGTAAAAATAGTTTTTAAATGTAATTGGGAAAAATAAAAAAAACATTCTTTAAAAAGAAAGAATATCTGGGTTAAGTCCCTCTTTTGATCTTTTCTATATAGAATCCTATACACACACACACACACTCACACACACAGATATATATATATATATATATGTATATATATATATATATATGTATATATATATATATATAAAATCCTAGTCAAGTCACTTAACCTTGCATTGCTCTAGACAACTAAGGCTAAATTGCAAAAAAAGAAAAAAAAAGATCTGTTCTGCTCTGCTAGCTGGATTTAATACTAAAAACACTAAATTAAAGGTTAATTTTGCACTTAAAAGTTGCAACATATTATATACATGCTGTTTCACACAATCATCACATCAGCACTGGGAGATAGGTGACATTATGACTCCTAATTTACAGTTGGAGAACTTGAGGCAAAGAGGTGAGACTTTCCCAGGGTTATACAACTAATAACTGTATGAGTTAAGATTTTACCAGAAAGGCCTGAGTCTTTCTGACTCCAAGATGGCACATTTACTCATTAAGCCAGCTTGCTAACCCAAATTTGTAGTTTCTTCTCTGGAGTTTCCTATGCCAATGAAATCACATATCTAGCCCCATCTATGATAGATCTTTAAATTTATTAAAATAAATGAATAAAACTTTTTTAAAAAAAAATGGTACATAATGGCCTCAAAGAAATACTTAAGAAAATGGATAACCAGTATTAGACAAAAACATGTTTCTAAAGGATATGTGAAAGAATGATCATTCAAAAATTAAGTTAGATGAATATTTTAAAATGAATACCATTTTAAAAAACAGACTGCTTTTAATTTGCACATGAAAAAACCTTTTAGGGTGATACAAAAATATGAACTGGCCCAACAACAAGACAGTGGAGAAAACAGCTCTACCACTGTGGAGAAATAGGATATTAGTGACTATAGTGAAGAAATGGTTGCCAAAATTCCTATAACGTAACCACAATACACCAAATTTTTTATTTAGCTTTTGAGATATAGCCATTTCAGGTAGCATGAAATCTGAATGCACAATAAAATATATTCACAAAAAAATTGCATCTTTCAGAGTTTCTCTTTACTTTGACCTACTTATTGCCAAATACCGACAAATTTGAAAAAAAATCAGATAATTGTATATATTTTTTTCATACATTCTGGATGTTTGATATCACATCAACCCAGAAAAGATTTAAGAATAATACTTGATTTCTACACAAATTCACATTTTGATTTTGCTTATGTCTTCTGTTCTCACTTGAATTAAAGATGAGAAATCATCAAAGGCCTCAACTCTAGTTGAGACTGGAAGTTTAAAATATCAATTAAGGAGCTCATACTCAAGTTTTTGAGTAATCAATTACTTTGCCCTCAAGACATTATTTTTTGACTATCTTCCCTCAGATCTGAAGATATGTTCTCTTCCCCTTACTCTAATTATTTCAAATGCTAACTTTTTTGTTCTCTAGACTAGCTCCCCACTTCCAGGGTAGTTCTTAAAGTGGTGCTCATTACATTGTATCTTAAATCTATCATTAATCAGAGGTCAGCTAAAAATAAGTAGACATTGGCCTAGCTGTTTGTTTGTGTTGTTGTTTTTTGCATAAGCAATTGGCTATTTTGTCCTTTGAGTTAGGAATGGTTTTACATTTTTTACTTCAATAAAAACTTCATTTTTAAATATAAAAATACATTTTTAGGTATACTCTATAGGCCAGACATATAGAATAGACCAGGCAGTAGTCTACTGACACTTGATTTATATATCTATATATGTATATGTATATATATATCCATATATATATATATATCGAGTTAACTTCTTGAAGGCAGAAATTTAGTTTAATAGTGGCAGAAATTAGCTATTATATAATCTATACACTTTTCTCCACACATCTCCTTAATTAGTTTCAATTAATGAAAATAAAATAGTTTAAGTGACCCACACTTTACTTCCCTTTTATGAGAGCAATGAGCCTGAGGTGTGAAGCCCAGAATGCAAATTCTTTCTGGGACACTTCCTGACTTTGTGACCATAAGCAAGTAATGTAACTTCTCTGTATCTCTTTTTTTTTCTCGTCTGTAAGACAGGATTGTGGACCCTAAAGGCAGGATACTACACTTTTCTTCATTGTATATGTATGAAATATTTAGTGTAAAAATGAATTTTGTGTCAACCTTCTAAATGTGGTATGGGTATTTGTTTCTTTCTCTTTTGAAAGTACTTAGATATTTATAAGAGAGGACAATTAAGTTATTTAAGTTCTCTGAAAAGTGAGTCATGTCACAAAGCCCTTAAAATTGGAAAACCATAGGCTAAATAGCTCTCTTAAAAGTCATTTTAATAAGTTTATTTAATTTTATTTTACACTTTTCAAATAAATAAGATTGAAAGTACAATTATTTAAGTTGTTAAACCTTAAAATTTTTAGCATTTCTCAGGAAGTTAGAATTGGAATATGAAAAGTGCAATGGTAATGCAAAATTATATTTTCTAGGAAAAATAATTACATGGCAATATTGGATTTATAGAATTTTTAATTAGACCCCATCTAAAGTTGTTAGACATTAGGAATTTAATATTAATGATTCATTTCTGGTAATGCATGCACTTTTTAAACAGTAAAATGCGTATTAAAAACATTTTTCTCACTCTATATAGATTAAATAATACAATATACTATGTACTCCATAGGTGCACCAAAGTGATTTTATTTCCTCTTAATTAGGTGATTTTAGACATTGAACTCTAAATAAGAAGTATCCAAAATGTAACATTTTTGAGTGGATCAAAATCAGATTAATATGTAATATGGAAATGTTTAATAAAATAAATAAAAATATAATAAAGCACAAGACAATATTACATTTTAAAACTAAGTCATTATGTGGCCCCTGTTTCTTTTTGAGTTTGATGCTACTGCTTAACAGAATAAAGCTGATGGCTTGGTTGGTCCTGAAGATTAGGTTGCAGAAGACAGTAGTAGGAAGCAGATTACAGGAGTAACATTAAAATCATCAGATCATTACCTGGGAGAAAAAAAAAAATATCCCCAGAAGAGATGGTGCAACCAATGGAAAGCAAGACCTATAGAAGTAGCTCACGCAGGTAGAGACATCTCCCTCGGCAAAGATATTATGATGAGTATAAGGGATGAATTGTAAAATCATCAAAGACTTCAGGGATCATAAGTGATTGGAGGTGCCATTTGTCCCTCCGTATATATTCTCCCTCAAGTGTGATCTCTATGTCTACTCATTCTCACCTCACGTTGTTTATATGTATTTATGAGAGTATGTGCTAAAGTTTGGGGGGCATTCTATCACAAATATTCTTACTATACTATTTCACTAAAGGCATTTGTTAGTGAATATTAGGAATTTTATCCTACGTATGATATGAGTGTGTCCTATTGCTATCAAGATAGCATGTGTAATATCTATCTATCTATCTATCTATCTATCTATCTATATATCTATCTATCTATCTATCTATCTGTCTGTCTGTCTGTCTGTCTGTCTGTCTGTCTGTCTGTCTGTCTGTCTATCTATCTATCTATCTACATGCATGTACAAAGATATACTTGCTTATACAAAGGGAAGTAGTTATTGGTGTTGTGTTTACTACTATTTTGTCCTAAAAAAATTCTTGATTTTTTCTTACAATGTATTTTTAAGTTCTTGAATTTGCAATTAGAAGTAGAAGGTAAAATGTCCACAAACGAGGAAAATCCATTGATTCACAGGCAAATGTCTATGACAGGGTTGGAATCATTAGGATTATCATTTTAAATGTCAAGTTGTTTATATTTTCTAAATTTCATCCCTCTTTTCACTTCTATTTCTTAAACTAATAAGGATTCAGTACCCATTAAAATACATTTTCATCTTCATTCAAATATAGTTTTACATTCTTTTTTAATAGCTAGAAAAAGTCAAAAAGATCATTTGGTGTTAATATCAATATTCCTTTCAGGATAGAAAATAACTGAGGGATGATTTTTACATGGGATTTCAAAATGTCATATATCTCACATATTTTTCACCTCCTTACCCCAGTGGCTAAGACATATATAGTGCTATGCACACGGTATATTAGTGTTGGTTAAATTCTTATCAATGTGTAGTACATTAATATGTATTTATTTCTTTAACTTAACAATAAATGAATTATAATGAATGAATAATTCATAATGGAGCTTGTCTGGTCATTCCCAGATCACCTATTAGGGAGGCTCCTTATATCCTTTATCCCATGGGTGGGGATAGCCTCTTTTGATTAGCTATATGTTTAAAAGTGGCCAAACTGGTGCAGTAGCTCTGTTTCTGGCTCTTGGTCCTTTCTGCTGCATCCAATGAGTGAGGATCCCAGGTTAACCACATGCAGGATTCATGAAATAAACCAATGAGAAAGCAAGGACTCCTTTCCCCTTTTCTCTCTCTTTTACTCTTGCTCTGAGAAATGCATCAAGGATTGTTTGTTTCTCTTCAATGTTGTTGATATTTCTCATTTCCAGGTAGAGGCTCGGATATCCATCAGATTTGGGAATTTGAGCCATAATGCCCTTAGAGGAAGGATTACAGGTAGGACAGTATAGCCAGCTAGCCTGTTAGGGAAGTCCATAGAAGTCAGGGAACCTGAGATTCAAGCCTGAGAGATGATTTGGACTTGGAACTCAAACTGTGTTCTATAGGAACTTAACTAAGCTATGAAACTATTCCTTTTCCATTCCCCAGAGTATGAAGATGTGTGGGAGGAGAAACATTATCTCTCATATGCTGGAGAGAAAGTTTGTATATTTGTGATTATGTCTTTTGAATTAAACATTCTTTAAAAAAAACAATCCTACTTTTGAGTGGTTAAATGGAACTAGGTTTCAGGATATCTTTTGTACACTTGAGGGAATACCGTCAGTTAGGGCCCCAAACCCCTTAAAGGGTATTGGAGAATATTGAGAGAAGGATGAAATGTAACCTCACTTGTCTCTAGGAGAGGCAGTGTTAAAACTGGTTACAGTGTTTAGAAATGATATTTTCTTTTTTCAATTTTCTATTTTGTAAACCATAGACTATTCACCAAGATAACCAAGTCCCGGGAAAGCAGTACACCCGAAAACTGTCATAAGCAAAAAAATAGCTTTATTCTTTATGAAGTATCATTGTATTGTGTTTACTTTTTGTAGAGTCTAGACTTGAGAAACAATTTTGTAAAAATGATTATTTCAAAAAAAGCCAAAATGTAAGATGTTGTTTTTAAAAGCATAATCAAAATTATTTGAAATGCCTTGAAAGACAACTCTATACTTTTATAAAAACCGCTTCCTTGTCATCTCATTTATCTTTCTTCTTTTTAAAAGTGTCACATTTAAAGTTATTGAGTGTGTAAAATTTGTTCTGATTCTTATTTCTATATTCCATATTATTTAATGGGTCTATATTTCCTTCATTTTACAGTTATCATTTCTTATGACAAAATTATATTGTGTTACCTTCCTATAACACCATATTTAAGCTATGCCCAGTCATTACAAACATTGATTATTTCCTAGGTTTTTTAATATTACCAATAAAGCAGTTATGATTTCACATTCATAGAGATAATATGATAGAATGACTTAAATATTTCTGTTATCCTTCTGCCCATGATCCCAATAGTAATATATAGGTTTCAGAAACAAAGGCTTAACATTGTGTTATCCCCAAAAGTGCTTTATTATAGAATAATCACTATATGAGGTTTGGAAGGCAGGGTCGAAATGAGTGGGTGAGAGCAAGAAGTGGAAGATAACTTCAAGATTAAGAACCTGTGACGAGAAGGAGAATGGTAAAATTCTTAATTGGGAAGGGATCCAAGGAGTAATCCCCTGCAACTCTGACTACAAACATGCTTTTGAATGTCTTCTACAGTGTTCCTATTTGAACATTAAGTTTCTGCTTGTAAACATCCAATGAAAGGAAGCTTACCATCTTATCAGACAGCCCATTTATAATAATAATATCTAAATGGTATGAGCTCTTTTGCAAATCTTAAAGCACTCTACAAAATAGTTACTACTACTCCTATTCCTATTACTACTGCGGCTGCTGATGCTGCTACTCCCACTCCTTCCACTATTACTACTGGATAATTTTTCTGTGTAATTTTATTTTTAATTTATGAAATAATGCAAGCATTTCCATAACAGTATAATAATAATAATAATAATATGATTGCACACGAAACTGAAAATCTATTTTGTACAACTTGTTATTCCTTTTAAATATATATTAAAGTTACATGTATTTTTTTTCCTTTTTTTCTTCCCTTCCCCCACACCCTAGAGATGGCTACTATTAGACATTCTATACATTCTTCTATTTGTCAGTTCTTTCTCTGGATATAGATAGTATCTTTCTTCATATGGTCTTTGTAGTAAATTTGGATGTTCATAGTAGGCAAAATCACTTAGTCACTTAAAGTATTTTTTAAATTTATTTTTAATATGTTTAGTTTTCAGCATTGATTTTCACATGCATTTGAATTACAGATTTTCTCTCCATTTCCACCCCCCCACACTCCAAGATGGCTTATACTCTGGTTGCCCTGTTTCCCAGTCTGCCCTCCCCTCCGTCACCCCATTCCCCTCC
>CM053623.1:273268184-273309596 GCA_028646595.1 Phalanger gymnotis
GGTTTTCAACGGAGTGTGACTAAAGAGTTCTATGTTCCACGCTTGGGCGGATGGGCTGCCTCACCAGCACTCCTCCTTCCCCAAGAACCCCCTACCCGGACTGGGCTTAAATCTTCAGCAGGCTCTTCACTCCTGCTCTGATCAGCCACTTAATTCCTCCCACCAGGTGGGCCTGGGGCCAGAAGCAACTGCAGCTGAATTTCTAAAGCTGCCCAGCCTCCGTTGCCCCAAGGGTGGTAGGCGAACCGCAAACTCCGTCCCGTCCCACAGCTTTTCCCACTAACCTTCTCTGTTGTCTTTGCTGTTTTTGGGTTGTGAGGTCTGGTACATGCCACAGCTCAGTAATTCCGCATGCTAGGGCACTCTCCGCTCCACTCCTGGACTCGTCAGTCTGCGGTCTGCGGTCGGCACCGTGCCATGCGTGCTGGGCTCTGCTTGGTTCTGCTCCGCTCCCCTCAGCTGGGAGCTGGGAGTTCCGTGCGGGACAGACCTTACCCCGAGACCATCCAGGCTGTCCTAGGCTGGAGCCCTGCTTCCCTCTGCCACTTTGTGGGTTCTGCAGTTCTAGAATCATTTCAGAGCCATTTTTTTTATAGGTTTTTGGAGGGACTTGGTGGGGAGCTCACGCCAGTTACTGCTTTCCAGTCGCCATCTTGGCTCTGCCCCCCAATAATATTTTAATAGCATTTTCATATAATACTAGTAAACAATTTGAACTTAATTGTTGCCTTATAGGTTTTTTTTTTTTAAAGATTTCCTTACATTTCTTCTAGATAGCTTATATCAAATTTTCCATTGAGTTCTGGTCTTTTTGTTACAAATACATGAAAGTCTTTCAGTTCGTCAAATGTCCATTTCTTTTACTCAGAATTATCCTCAGATTTGCTGAGTAAGTTATTCTTGGATGCAACCCCAGCTCCTTTGCTCTTCAAAATATAAGTTTCCCAGATATATGGTCTTGTCTTGTAGAAACTTGTGAAAATCTGGATTGTTTATTCTGCAGTATTTTAGAATATATTTTCTTGTTGTTTGCAATATTTTCTCTTTAAGCTGGGAATTTTGAAACTTGGCTATCACATTCCTGTATTTTTTCCCTAGCTTCTCTTTCAGGTGGTAATTGGTGGATTCCTTTTATTTCTTTACCTTCTTGTTCTAGAACATCAGGGAAATTTTCTTTAATAATTTCTTGTAATATTGTATCCAGATTTTTTTTTATTGTAACTTTCAGGTACACCAACAATCCTTATATATCTCTCCTTGGTCTGTTCTCCAGATCAGTTGTTTTTCCCATAAAATGTTTCAGATTTTCTTCTAATTTTTCTAGTTTTATTATATCTTGTTGTTTCATAATGTCATTTGATTCCACTTGCCCAAGTCTACTTTTCAAGGAGTTATTTTCTTTCTTAAGATTTTGTATCTCCTTTTCTAATTGATTAATTTTCTTTTCATACTTTCTTTTTACTGCTTTTATTTTTTAAAAATAATTTTCCCTCATTCTCACTTGTTAGATTTTTGAATTCCTTTTTTACATTCTTCCAAGGTTTATTTTTGGGCATATGATCACTTGATGTCATTCTTGAGGGGAGCAGTGACTATTTTTTAAACTTTAATATCTTCTTCTGAATATGAGCCATATCTTCTTTTACACCAAAGTAGCTATCAATGCTAACATTGTTTTTTTCTTTGCTTACTCATTCTTATTTTTAATTTGTCTTATTTTATTTTTGGCCACTTGATATTATTCTAAGCAAGTTTTAATTCCTAGTTTTATGTAATGTTGCCCTATGCCTCAGGTCGCTCCTTGCTGTTATTGTTTTTATTTCTGTCTGGGGGCTTAATCTCAGAGATTCCTCTCCTCTTCTAAGTCACAGTTCAATCCCTCAAACACACTTTCCTGAAAATGTTCTTGCTCCCTGTGGTACCACACTCATCTGGAATGTGCTCACTCCTTCTTGCCCATAGCAATACACCAAGATCACATCTAGTCAGCCACTAGGCCTGACTTCTGGAAACATTAGGGAGGTCTTAATATAGCTGTGTACTGTTCTTTAGATGAAAGTTTTTGAGATAAAAGTTACTGAGCCAAAAGTTCATGAGACTGTGAATGATGTGAAAGTTGAGGTGAAATTTCCTGAGGCTTAGTCTGCTTCTCTCAGGGCCCATTGTTTCTTAATTCAGTGAAGTCAGCCTGGACATGTTTTACACATCACTCAGACCAAACCTCAGCCCCTGAAGTCTTCTCTGAGGTCCTCTGAAGATGACCTAGGAGGACAACTGCTTTACTCCTTTATTTTTTTGTGTTCTACATTCATTTTGTGGCAATTTTCTATTTGAGGAGAGTATCTGGAGAGCTAGGAATTTCTGACATACTCTGACATCTTCTGAGAATGCATCAAAAGTTATGTTATTTCTAGTAATCTTTATTTATAGTCAATAAGACTTTGTATCATATGGGCATGTTTTTAACAGACTTTGTGTCTTTTGGTCTCAGTGTGACTATAGTTTTCCTGTATGTGCTTCAGTGTGACTTAAGTTTTAGCTAGGCAGGGAGTCTAAAATAGGTTGGGGTCTTAACCAGCTAAATCAGCAAGATATTTCCAGGAGATGCTTCTGCTGCCTCTTTTGTTGTGTTACCTATGTTTAAAGTCTAAAGTGCAAGAGTAAAGAGAAAACAAAAATAAAACAAAACAAAAAAACAACTTCTGTCTTTTAATTGTGACCAAAATTTAAAAAAAAATAACAAACAGATAGGCGATCTTTCCTTCAACTTATAAAAGTTTGATATTCTAAACTAATTGGAAATTATTGGGGCTTTCTCAAAGTCTTGGGTTACATGATAACTTTATCCTAGTGAAACTTGGAGTAGGATACTTTTGAAATTCATTTTGATAAAGTTAAAAACATATAGGTAAATTTGAAAATAGTATCAGTAAATAACTTTTGGGGGGGTGCAGCAAGGAAGGTGAAAAAAAAGATGTAATTTTTTGGTGTAGAGCTTCCTAATTTGACGTTCTTAGTAAAACTATAAGATTTGAGCTGGCCCCCAATATATGACCTGGTTTTTGATAAAGCTAACTTGAATTGTATTAAATTCTATTTTGCAAGAGGTTTTAACATAAGGGGATCAATGCAAGTGATCTGAACTGGAGAAGCAAATCCACTAATAGTTAATCTGAAAACCCACTTATTCCAGCATGCTGTAACAACAATGTGGCTAACAGCTTCTATAGGGGTATAAGACCCAGCAAGACCAGCCACAAAAGCTGCCAGCTCATGTTCTTTGATCTGATTTTCTAAGGAAAGCATCTTTAAGGGGTTAGCAATCTCATTTAAATCAAATATGCATATATCATTCACTTAGTTCAGGGGGAAAAGCCAACACTCTGAACTTCAGAGCAAATACAAATAGAAATTTCAAACTGAAAATAGCAACAGATCAAATAACACAATTCAACAGACAGACTTTGTCTGATGAAGATATCACATACATAGTTATGAAAAAGGGAAACACCAAAATCTGGGTTTTCTCCAAAGCTGGGCTCCAGTGGCTACCCAGAATCTCTACGCCAACACTTTTCCAGTGAGTGACAGCCCCAAACACAATGCTAACCTCTGAGTTTATATATCCTATTCAGGGTGAAAGGGCATCACAACCATGTAACTTAAACCCACATTACCTAAAAGCCTCTTCAGGGTCAAAGAGTGTCACAAACATGTGGCTCAAACCCATGTAAACTAGGCTTTTCTTTGAGCTAAGCAGGTCATCAAGGACTCCTGAATTAATCAAAGAAACAAAGTCCAGACTAATCAAAGGGATTTAATTACATAAGTGCTCCAAAAGAGAAAACAGTAAAAAAGTCCCACCCTGCTTAACCTTACACATGCCTAAGAGGAGAGCTCTTCAGGGGATCAGAGAACTGCATTAGCACATGTTCTCAGAAACCAGATATCTTTATGAGATGTTCAAGCCCTAAAATATGATGGGGTGATGAAATAAACAGTGGGAATGAGTTATTGAGAAAGAAGCTGCTATGGGGTCACAAAGAGTCAGATATCACTTAATGATAAGCAGAGAGAATCATGAGGAGAGTGGAGTCACAAAGGCATGGTTCCAGTCTTTGTGTGATCTAGCATCATTACATAATATAGACTGGTTAACACATGGTAGGTATCAAGTGTGTGTTGAATTAAGTAAATTTATGCTACTTTATATTGCCATTTTAGGTCATCTTATCATCATCTCATTAATTAGCACCCACTACATGTCAGGCACCATGTTAAATGCATTACAAATATTATCTCATTGTTTTTCCTTACAACAACCCTGGACAGTAGAAGCTAATATTTTCCTAATTTTTTAAATGAGAAAACTGAGGTAGAGATGTTGTGACTTGCTTAAGGTTACATAGCTAGTAAGCATCTGAGGCTTGTTTTGAATTGTTTTTTTCCATACTCCAGACTTTAGAGGACTTACACATAAGAAAACTAATGGCATGGGGCAGCTAGGTGGCACAGTGAGTAGAGCACTGGCCCTGGAGTCAGGAGGACCTGAGTTCAAATCCGACCTCAGACACTGGACACATGTACTAGCTGTGTGACCTTGGGCAAGTCACTTAACCTCAATTGCCTGCCGAAAAAAACACTAAAATAAAAAGAAAACTGAAGACAAAAGAGGGGGATTAATTTCTCCAAGGTTACTTAGGTAGGAAATTGTAGAGCCAGCATTATAACCCAGCTTCTCTGATCCTATATCCCGAACTCTTTTTCTATAATACACTATCTCCTGAGCTCTCAATTGTCTTCTATTCATCACCAAGCAAATAAACCTAAATCTGAAACTATTTTAACATATGAACCATTGTTTCAAAACAAGCATTTGTAGAATTGCTCCTACCAGAATAACAAAGATCAAATTTTATCTTTGATTTTAATTTCAATTTCTTTAACTCAGTACAATGAATAAGGAAATCTATTATTTATTTAATGGATTTTACAAACTAAATTACAAACCATTTTGAATTATCCATAAATATTGATTAAAATGAAAAAAAATACCTCTTCCAGCTTTCTGTAGTATTTGTGCTTTTTACATTCTAAATGAGCTTTTTTGCGGTGGCCTGCAGCATGCCTTCCCGACTAAGGAAGCTGCGGAACCTCCGCGGGCACGTCAGCCACGGCCACGGGCGCATGGGCAAGCAGCAGAAGCACCCTGGAGGCCGCAGCAATTCAGGAGGGCTGCACCATCACTGGATCAACTTCTACAAATGTCATCCAGGTTACTTCGGGAAAGTGGGTATGAGGCATTACCACTTGAAGAAGAACCAAAGCTACTGCCCAACTGTCAACATTGATAAGCTGTGGACGCTAGTCAGTGAGCAGACCAGGGATTAATGCTGCCAAAAACAAGGATGGGCTTGCCTTGTACGGTCGGGCTATTACAAAGTTCTAGGAAAAGGGAAACTCCCCAAGCAGCCAGTCATCATGAAGGCAAAGTTCTTCAGCAGAAGAGCAGAGAAAAAAATCAAGGGTGTTGGTGGAGCCTGTGTCCTTGTGGCATAAAAGTCTAATGTTATCAAATAAAAGAAATGTCTTTATTAAAAAAAAAAATTCTAAATGATTTTTAAATACTATATCTCTATTTTAATGTTGTTGTGGTTGTTGTTGATGATGATGATGATATTCAGTTGTGTCTCACTTATTATAACACTATTTGTGGCTTTTGGTAGTAACAATCTTGCTAGCAACTCCAATGGGGGTGTAAGGTCCACCAACAACCAGCACCCAGAAAGCTGCCAACACAGGTTCTTTGATTTGCTTTACTAAGGAAAGTAACTTTAAGGAGTTAACAATCTCAGTTTAATCAAACATACAAATATCATTCACAGTTCAGGGGGAAAAGATCAGCCCCCTGAACTTCAAGGCAAATATAAACAGAAATTGCAAATATCAACAGACAGACCTTGCCTGATTCAAATTGCAATACATAGTTACCAGTGCCAATTTCTGGATTGCAAAGCTGGGGGACAGTTTGCAGCTTGCCCAGAGTCTCAACACTCTTTCCATGAGTGTGCCCCAAAAATCAAACTTCAAACTGTCCTCAATTATATCCTGTTCAGAGCCCTGAGGGCTCTGACCTCACCAAGGCAGGGTGTGGGAAAGTTCCCCAACCCCAGTATTACATCATGTAAAAATCAATGACTCCCAGTTGTCTCAGTGCTGAGAAATACTCGAAGACAAAAAGATCCCACTTTATCTGCCCCATTCAAACAAAGGCCAGAATCATTGAAGGTACTTAAGAGAAGGAACAGCAAAAAGTCCCACCTTAATTACTATCAAAGGCTTTCTTTGCAAAAAGATTGGAGTGTTTTGCCATTCTCTTTTCCTATTCATTTTACAAGTGAGGAAACTGAGGCAAACAAGGTGAAGTGACTTGAATAGGGTCATGTACCAAAGTAATAGAAAGTTGCAAAATAAATGTTTGTAGGGAAAATATGATGTTTTAATATTTATTTCTCAATTTCATATTACCTACTAGGCTAAAAGGTAACTAATTATTCTAGAAGGGATAATTAGAAGAAAAAATGTTGCAGGTTTCTTGCATAATAATCCTGTTTCAAAGTGTGATCCAAGGCTTTCTCAGATACATTCTTTCAGATTATTAAATATAGAAATATCATAAATTGACAGTTAATATAACCTGAAAACAACCAACTCTTTAGCAATATCTTGCATCCCAGTACTCTGAGCAAGTTAACGTAGGTTCAAAAACTGTCCAATGTTCAACTGGGGAGTAGCTTAGGCACAGAAAGTACAGGAATTATCAGGCTAATTGAATCTCAATTGGTTGCTGCTAGTGCTTTACATTTAATGACCGCATTTGAACACACATTTGCATTCTTTTTGTCAATATTGAGGGATGATGCACTAATAGCAACTCAGATTAGACCAATGTAAAATTATACATTCTGACTTGTAGAACAGATTCAATTATGTGATAATAGGGAAAAAAATAAACCACCTAATATCATTAAAACATTATTATTGTTATACTAACTGCTTCCAGGAGAAATAGGTGGTAGTTAAAAAAATATTTAATAAGTGCCTATTGTGTGTCAATCTCTTTACTAAGTACTTGGACATATAAAAAGACAAATGATATTGCTTGACCTTAAAGAGTTCACAGTGCAATGGGGAGATCACCATAAAAAAATCTAACTGTGAGACAAATGAAAAACTCTGAGACACACAGAGTTTTGGCATAATTAATAATCAATTTGTTAATTCAGCAATCCGAAAATCAATAAGTTGATAGTAATTGGTTTCTCTTGGTAACCCAAGACCTCAAGGAGGCCCCTGAAATGTTTTAAATGCCTTCTGAGAGGGAATTGCCCTGGCAAGTGAAAATCAACCTTAACTCGTGGACATTTAATAAGGAAGTAAGCTAAAAATCTTCAGCTCCTTCAGCCGAGAATGTGGCTTGATCTTCAGATTCAGCAACCTCACGGTGATTCCACAAGGCGAAGCCACCTCCATCTCCATGTGGACCTCTCTGGCTGGTTTTCTCCTTCATGCTCTAGGTCATCTTGAATTCTAATGGAGGTGACCAAGGACAGGGATTCCTTTCCCCAAGGTAAGGGCTCACCCTGACTAGGTTTGGTTTATACTCTACACACAAATTAGCTCTCCTAGTTGTGTGTGGTCCTGCCCAAATTTGAAGGACATTTTCCTTGTGTGCTAGGAGCAATCTTATCCATCAGCCATACTCTTCAGCAACTGTCTGACCTTAATAGGAGTAAGGCTTTAATAGAAAATGGAGGAAGAAATGTCAATCACATCAAAAATTAGTTATTTATATAATGATATAATATTAATTCTCTCATTACTCTCTTTGACTCACTTGAGAGACACAATCTCCTCAATGAATCACTTACTAATATGACAAATGCTTTATCAAGGGTTTTGAAACTATGGGGCTTATGATGGGAAACCATGTAAGGAAAAGAGGGAGAGAAATTGATCAATGTATTGACAGGAGTCATTGGGGGCAATCCCTTTTGGCAAGCAAGCATTCATGAGGATAATGGTACAGCCTCTTTCTCAGTAATCCATTCCCATTGTCCATTTTATCAGTCCAGCATATTTTAGGTCTCAGATATCTCATCTCACACAGCTATCTGGTTTCTGAAATAACTCCTGAGGTCATCCTCTTTCTAAATCCAGAGTCCTATTCAGTGTGCCAATGTTTGGTAGTTGGAGCTGGAAGGTACAATGGAGATCATTTAATCCCATTACCTTATTTTCACATGTGAGGAACTGAGGCTGAGAGATTAAGAGTTTTACAAAAGTTCACTGACTTTGGAATAGGGTCAGAATTTGAATTCAAATACTCTTGCTTTAAGTCTAGTATTCCTTCTAATCCATCAAGTCTATAATATCATGAATTCTACTTTATTAATCATATTTGATTCCCTTTAATCTAAAGTAATTCTTTGAGAAGCAGTATGATATAATGTATAAATATTTTGTCTCAGATTCAAGACTTGCATTCCAATCTCACATCTGGTACCAACTAGCTGCACAATTCTGATTAAATCCATTAAGCATTCAGTGGAAAGCCAGTTCTTTAAGACTTTATGTTATGGAGCAAATTTAGTGCTTAAAGAGGGGAGATCCCCAAAATTTTCCTACAGGGTAGAAATCACAGTTCTAATCTTCCCCATAATAATGAATAATTACTTGTTTCAATATTTTTTCTTTGATCAAGAGGTCATCAGTATTGTGAGAGATGAACAAAACTTAAGTTTCCACAGAATAATTAATTAAGTGTTAACTTGAATGAGCAAGGGAGTAAAAATTAATCATTGCAGGTGGGCCCAGACAATCACAGAACAACTAGTGGTTCTGTGAAAACCACAAACCCAGGATATTGAGAGAACTATTTAAACCAGCCAGATAATAGTCATAGTTGAAGAGAGAACTGAGTCAAATTACTACTAAGCATGCTTAATTGGCTAATTTAATATTACCTTATACATCCATGGGAAGGAATTTTCTGCTGTTTTTGAACATGGGACACATGTAGAGGGTGGGAGGATGTGCTTACACATATAAAGAACATGCCAGGGACTTATTAGGAAGAGTGTAACCTGGAAAGGAGTGGACCAATCCATACCCTGAGGGCGGGAATGGGCCAAATTAACACTATCAAGCTGATCTCTCTTTTGTAGGTAGCACTCCCTCTTCCTGAAGAAGTCTGCTTCTGGCCAGAAACTTTTTTTAATTCCTTTAAATTCCTCAATAATAAATTTTCCTTGATACCTAAATCTCTGTATCAAGATTATTTCTAATAGTATGATGTCTTTCACAAGGTAGAGAAATGAAGGCTATTTTGCTGATTGTAAAATACCTCATTCCTTTCTCATAATATATTCTTAGAGATTGTAAAAACATATTATGAAACTGGTATCAAATTAGTACATCCAATAAAAGAAATGGAATGGAATGGAATGGAATGGAATGGAATGGAATGGAATCGAATAGAATGGAATAGGACAGAATAGGAGAAAGATCAATGGATCCCAATCTGGAGGCTTAGGTTGTCAACCAAGATTCCATTATAAGTATTTATGCCACATTCAGTGAAGCATTTAATCTTTGGAAACTTCAGGTGCTTATTTTTTTTAAAAAAGTGAGATATTTAAGATGTTTTCTAAGGTGATTTCCAGCAACTCCCAGCTCTGCAAATTAATAACTTCCTGATCTAAGAACAGTCAAGTGACTGGTTTTTATCATGTATGAAAAGATGAAACAGGAAATGGTGTATTCCTTCTAACATCAAGTGTCTATTATTCCACAAAAATTTATGATTTTCAAAAGGAATATAACTTCAATTAAATCCACACAATGACATTTGTGATCTATTCTCTCTGGGAAACAAAAAATACCATTTATATTCTACTACCATAGGACTCAATGTAATATGAGGGAAATAACAGAAACACTGATGAACCTGATTTTAAAGACATTTGGAAGTCAAATTGGTAACATATCAGAGAGACAGGGGCAGGAGGATGAAGGGAGGAAGAAAGGATGGGAAAAGAAAGGTAGTAAGGGAAAAAAAGGAAGGAAGGAATAAAATAGGATCATTAAGAAACCCAAAACTACTGACACACCAAATTTTCTTCTCTATAAAACATTTATGAGTATAGTCTATGTAAATAATGAGTATATCCTTAATGAAAATGTGAAAATGTACAAGACAAAATTTCTCATCTAATTTGTTAGTATAGACCACAATTTTACATCATATAACTGATGCAGTATTAGGAAATGTTAGTTTCTTAGTTTCCTTTGTAATTACTAATGAGAGAGAGACAGAGAGAAAGAGAGACAGACAGAGACAGAGACAGAGAGACAGAGAGGTGAAACTTTATATAATGAAGTGCCATTTGAAAAGTCTTCCTCTTTTTTATGAATAAGGAGAAAAAGTGGCAAAAACTGGGGCAAGAGAAAGCCTGAAAAAATAAGATGATTCAGATCTGAATGGAAAGGAGGTTCCTCAATGAATCATATGTATAATAACTGCTAATGTGCCATTTTATATGATATCTTTCTTAATATATAAGAAGAGAAAAATCATGGAAGACATATCAGGTACTTTTATTCAATTTTAACACATGAACTAACTATATCAATTACCTACATGAATGCTGATAGAAAGCAAGCCAAAAGAAGGGGAAAGAATGCTACATCAATCCTAGTCATGATAAAATACACGGACAGTGAACCCAAGATGAACAAATTATCAACTGAGACACTGATATAAAAGCAAACAACATTAAAGTCTTGAAAAATTTGATCAATGCAATGATCAATCATGACTTCTGAACACTGATTGAAGAATATGTATAGCAACTCATCTCTGAAGGGTGAGGAACCAAAGATTCAAAAAGGGACCTATTTTATTAGATAGAATCAATTTATAAATTTGGTTTTGTTCTTGCTATTTTTTTTACAAGGAAGGGTTTTTAATTTTTTTTTTGTTTGCAGGATTTTTGAAGAAGGAAGTTAAACAGAAAAAGAACGAAAACAGAAATAACATCAAAGATATATTTTAAAAATAGACAAGTCATCAGAAAGATGTTCAAGGGGGCAAGTATAAGTACATCAATTGTATTAATATTGTGTTAAGTGCAATACATGTTTTGCAAATTAATCAATAAGTCAACTTGCATTTATTAAGCCCTTGCTATATGGTATGTGATATATTGGGTATTATAAACTAACTTTATATGATAGTAAATGACTAATGCCACATTCAGATCTCTCCTATTCTTCTCTGTGTATTGAAATAGCTATGCTTGTCAATTTCACAATAGCAAAGTAAATGTTTTGGGTGCTTTTTTAGAATAATTTACTTACTTTTAGTTTAGAACATTCATGTCCACAAGATTTTGTTATGAATTTTTTCCCCATTTCTCCTTCCCCCCACCTCAGGATGGTATGCATTCTTATTAGCCCTTTCTCCAGTCTGCCCTCCCTGCTAACACCCCTCTCCAGTTGCCTTCCTCCTTTCTTTCTTGTATGGCAAGATAGATTTCCATACCCCATTGCCTGTATATCTTATTTTCCAGTTCCATGTAAAAACAATTTTAACACTGTTTTTAAAACTTTGAAGAATTATGTTTCACCTCACTTCCACCTCCAGTTTTCCTCCCAAAGTAAATATTTTTAAGAGAAAATAAATTACATTGGAAGTTATTTATTTTCCCCGGATGAATAGTAGAATGACTAAGTCGAAGGCAATTATTATCAATCATCATCACAATGATCAGTAGGAAAAATGTAATTTTCTGATATATTTTAATTCTGAGAATACATTTTAAAAAATATAATTTATATGTACATGGAAAAGAGTGATCAAATAAATTTTATATAATAACATGACACTACCATCAGTATGAAATATGCATAAGAAAACTAGTAAACAAATCAGAATTCATTTGCATTGCACCATTTAAGCTTGATTCTGATCAAGCAAAACTAAGTTGTTTTTGTTTGTTTCTCTTTTGTACATAGTATTTCAAATATTTTAAAGTCACAGTATAGCCTTACAAAAACAACAGTGATATTGTAGGTTGTTTACATCTTGCTTTTGAAAAGGACATGTCCACCCACTTTCTCATTTAATTCAGGATCAATCATTCACCCTGAGTAATAAGAATATTCATCAGCAACTTTCATCTTCTTAAAAAGCTTCTCTTTCTTTGGAAATCTTTGGTAAGTAAACTTCAAATATAAGTGGAAAAATACTTTAAGGAAAGAGTATTAATACAGGTATTCTATTAAAAATCAGAAAGATGTTCATTTGTTTATCCAAAGTGACATCAAACCAGATTTCTTAGAGTACATTCTGTTTTACCTATTTAAATTTAAAAAGAAAGTTCTGTGTATTATATGGTGGCTGTATACGGTACATGCCAGAAAATTGTTGAAAATGAAAGATATAGGATAAAATGACTTTTCCCAAGGAAAATGTAATCCCTCTCTCATGAGATGTCAATTTTGCATATTCACTCAATATCTAGTTGAGTGGATTATTCTTCCCTTTATGTACAGAAAGTTTCAAAAAAAGTGCCCTGTTGGATGTTCAAGGGTTTACATTACCCCACTGTGCCAAGCATATTATTCTCATATTAAATAAAAGAGAAAATCTGTGGACACTCAGCATTTTTCAAGTGACTGAAAATAATTACTTTTGTTCCTATATGTGTTACCATTTAAGAGTTATAACTCTCCCTTCTTCTAGGAGCTTGTCACAGTGTTTCCAATAACAAAAAATATGTGAGATATAAAGAAAAAGGCATCTTCCTGTTCTGTTTTTCTTGAGGCATGCTTATCTCCTTTCCACCCCTATGGATGTGAAATATGCTGTTCTAAATGTCTTTGCAAGCCTCCATTTTAAAATAATTACATATCTACTCAGTTTAAAACATTTCTTCCATTAAGTTTTCTCCTTCATTGTGGGATATACCTGACCTTTCCTCTTTATTTTAAGGTGTAAAACTTTGGAATCATCTACTTTATGTTTGGGTTAACATGCACACTTGCATTTGGAATTTTACAGGAAGATGATACAAATAAAATTTTTATTATTATGTGGTGCCACAGGAAGACAAACATACATGCTCAAACAAATACATACATACACACACTACATGGAGTATAAACTGAGATTCACCTCCAGAAATGCAAGAAACTTACCCAAAACAAAAGTAAGATAAATATGTTGGGGAGGAAAAATGGTCAAATTTAGGGTTTGGTAAAATTATATACCTTAAGAATGGGCATGTTGAGAACCGGTAATCAGTATCAGATGTCGGGAGAGCTTTCCTAATTAAACACAATTATGATGGAGTCTCTTGGACACTTATTGATACTAGCTTAAGGTGAGGCTCAGATGGGGGAGTTTCTTTGTTGGGACCACAAACTAAGTACACTAAGTCAGCAGAAGGAGAATTACTAAAGACCCTTGCAGCTGGTCAAGATTTTTATCCCATCACAATCTGTATTATCAGTCCAATAGTTAAAATAGATAAGAACAGAGGAAAAGTACAAACTTATCTGTCATGGCCTACATGCTTTCTGAGTATCAGGATCTCTCAGCATAAGTGACTCCATTTTGAAATTTTATTGTTATAACTATAACAAATTGATATTTCTAAAATAAATATCTGATCATGTAATCATGTATTTTGCAAGCTTCAGAGGAATGAACACTAGACCTGGGTTCAAATACTGTTGGCACTCACACATACACACTTATACATATATACACACATGTTCATGCATATATGTAACTATGTATGTATGTATGTATACACACATTCTGTAAGATTTACCCTTTACTCAGTTTCTTCTATAAAATTGAAGTGTTAGACATTATGACTTTCAAGGTCTATTCTAGCTCTAAACCTATAATCATGTGACCTGCATGAAAGTTATTTTGCTCATGTTCATCATAAGTATTGAGAAGCAAAGTGAATAAATGTGAATACCTCTATATTTCTTGTTGCTTTTGGATCTATAATGAAACAAATTTTGTCACCTCCTTAATTTTCCTTCCCAAAGATAACTTCTGTGCCATACTTCAACTCAACTTCTGATGGCTTAACTAATGATGGCTACTATTTCAATTTACTGTATGAGTGTCAATATTGCTACTGTTTAATCCTTCTAGTACCTGCTACTTTCTAGACAAAGATCTCACATTTAGAATGCAGTTAAGATAGTGTATAAAGAAGATAAATATTCTGGGATTTTTAGTATACTTTCTATTTTTCAATCATTATATAAGAAGAAAAAGGTCATATAAGATACAAAATGGAATTTTATGTATGTATACATGTATACATATATGTATGGGTATATTAACATTTGTTTCATGGATTGCCATACAGACTTAATTGCTATATAAATAAATAAAAACAATTGCTAAAAGGAAAGGAGAGTCCCTGAAAGTACAGTTGCCAGGCTTTGGGCAATGAACTGAAAACATAGCTATTCCCAAAGCTCTTGGATTTAGGCTTCTGGGTTTTCTCCATAAAAGTCTAAGGGGAAATGGTGGTCATCCTGTTTTGACCTGCTTGGCACATGTTGCTTCCTCCCTCTCCCTCAGGGTGCCTTGTTTTTCCTGCTATGGTGCTTGGCTTTCTTGTGGGCAGAAAAGAGTTTGCTCATTCATACTATATTACTCATTATTACTACATATATACTACATATTACTACACATATACTCATTATTACTACATTTATGCTAGATGATAACATGGGTTCTTTAAAGAGTCAAAATTTCAATCATCCTATTTTTAATCATTCTGTCAATATTGAAAGTCCACAACCAGATGTCCTGATCCTTTAGGAATTTTCCTTTTATGTTAATTGAAATAAACAGCTCATCGGGATAGGCCGTAATATTAGCACAATAATATTGTTTGTATTGATGTTTCTTCACTATGGTCTGCAGAGCTTCGTGGTTTTTAACACATCAGATGAATATGATTCTTGGCACTCCTTCAGGCCATTTTTTTCTGTTGGAGTTTATAAAAGTGTTTATAATGTTCAGTAGATCTTTGCTAGTGTCCTTGACATGAGACTTTCTCTTACAAGATAGAAAGTAATAGAATCAGCAGAATTTACTTCAACTGTAGTACAGTACTTCATAAGCTTCTTTTGTTTGTGTTAATAAGAATGAAATATTTTATTTAGGCCCATCATCCTATGAGGCACTGAAAATATCTACATCTAGACATTTTTAGGAAGGAAAAAAATGCAAAGGTGTTTGGCTCCCCCAGATAGACAATCTATTTTATTGTAGCTTCTTACAATCTATTACATGGAAAACCTAATATAATTCTTTTTATCATGAACAAGGAGAAAATGAATCATCAAATAATAAGGTTTTAGATTATTCATTCAGGCATTTTCCTAAAGAGTGGATGTTACCATTTTTACATCTTGATAAAGTCGATACAAAAGTTTTGATACTTTTTTTTTGCTGTAACACACACTTTCTAATACTCAAATATATCAACCATAAATGATATTCCTGGAAAAGACTAACAATGGATAACTCACTTTACTTTCAACTTTTTGTAGTTTATCAGTTGTTAACAAAAAGGAAAGACCTCCATTTAACTTTGATCATTCCTTCCATCCCCTCTCAGTCTCTTCATCCCTCACCACACTCATCCATTCAGTTGCCAAATCATTCTACTTCTACCTCATTCGCTCACTACCTAACAACTTATTTCAGGTTTTAATCAATCTTACATAAATTAATGTAACGTTTTCATAATTAGCCTTCCTGACTCAAATCTTTCCCTACTTCAATCCATCCAATACATTGATGTAAATGTAATTTTTTTCTTAAGTGCAGATCTGATCCTGTGACTCCCATATTTGACTAAGTCCAGGGATTTACTTTTGCCTCTAAGATAAAATATAAAATCATTTTTTTAGCTTTTAATATGCTATAGAACCTGAACATCAAGTTCATTGTACATTATTTCTTCTCTTCTACTCAGCTATTCCAATCCTTTTTCTTTTCCTGTTCTTCAAATGCACCATTCTATTCCTTATCAGCAGTCCCTTGAAATGACCTTACCACAGGGTTGGGATGCATACCTTCCTTATAGCTTGCTTCATAGAGTCACTCTCTTCCTTTATGGCAAAATGTAAGTATGTATGGATATATTCATATCTATATATTGGTATATCAATAAATATATATATACACATACATGTACACACAATACATATATGAACATATGTTCATATAAACATATGAACATACATACTTATAGATACATATGAGGGACAGGAAGAAGGGGAGGGAGGGGGAGAGAGAGAGAGAGGGAGAGAGAGAGAGAGAGAGAGAGAGAGAGAGAGAAGGATGGTATGGGTAAAGGTATAAGAATATACACATAGGGATACACAACAACCTTATTTATTTTCTAATTCTGAAATGGAGCCAGTCTCAAATATTGTCTTCTGCAAGAGGCTATACGTTCCATTCAGCCTTTGTTGATATTCCTTTGAAGGTATTTTTTTCATTTTTGTTTCTTCTTCTTGTTCTTCTTCTTCTTCATATTATTTGAGGGGTCGCGTGACTGCCATTTCTCTTACTTAAGATACTGTTAAGCTGGTTGAAAGTTGTCCTGTGAGATGTGGAAATTTACTTAAGGCCTCAGTTAAGAAACGAGAAAGAGAATCAAATTTCCCAAAATAATTTCACTAGCCATATTTGAGGAAGGATCCCAACTGTCACTGGCTAAAGAGGCATCATGATAATATGTAAATCTCTTCCTCCTAAATCAGCCCATTGTGAACACTCTAAATGTTGTGCTCTCCTAGCTGACTTAGTTTAACTATGCAATCTGTTTAATTAGGTTTGTTTTCCTTAGGGGATTTATGAAATGACAATTCTGTTTAACTAAGTTTGTTCAACTTCTATGACATTGAAGGAAGCATGGAATAATAAAACATCAAAAAAACTTTTTATAACCTAAAAGAATGTAAGAGATTAAAATAGATATAATAATTTATTTCTCTGGCTTGGTGACATAATTTTGTCTAGAAAAAAAAATCTTTGTATAATTCTAATCTTTTGGTATTGTTAAAGCTTATTTTTCTCTAATAGAACCTGTGCTTAAGCATCATAAAAATAGGTCTTCACTTCTAAAATTTCTTCATTTTGGTACATTTATTTTGGCATCAGTACCCTACTACACAAACTCAAAGAAGAGATATCACTCTCATTATATTCCTTACATCTGAAATTCTGAAAGCTTTCTAATGTCTTCAAATAATTTGCCATTTAATTATATATATATTATAATTATATTGATTAATATATATATATATTTGTATATAGAATATAACCATATATATATACATACATACACATATTTCTAGTACCCTCATTCACTTTTATTCATTTATGAGTAAATATTGATGAAACATCTAATTTGAGAACGACATTAACATTAACTATTTTTAATTTTAACATATAGCTCAGATATATTCATTATGAATTCTGTTCTTGTAAAAGAGGGTTATACTACTTTTATGTTATCTTTCTATTTTGGGGAATCTTAAACAGGCTTAAATATTCAAATGAAATTGTTCTCACGCCCACAACTTGAATCTAAATTTAAGCAGCTCTGTTTGAAATATGTTCAAAGAAGAGAAATGTTAGGTATATAAAGTTTATGATTTGGAATTTATGAACAATTTAATGTATATTGAAGGAAGTTTAATTTGCTGAAATTAACCAGTTATAATTTATTCTATTAGACATTATCACAGCTTTCATTCACATTCACAATTTAGCTTACATTGTTCATAGATTTACTATTATTTGGTGGGTTTTTTTCATCATTGTCATTAGATTGAAGTTGTTGATAATGAATTGTAACTGAATTTTATTCCATATTGGAGAAAATATACTTACAGTGTTATGACATTTCTCTATTTTTAAAGCTGTTGACATAAATTGTAATTATAATCTAAACATAAATGGAGAGTTGTGATGAGTACATCTTTATATAGATGAATTTGTTGAAAACAACATAAGCAAAGCACCATTTCCTGATATTGTAGATAGGGGAATACATCTTTAAAAAGAGAAAAGTTATGCATTAAATGTGGGTGTCACATTTTTTTAAAAGAAAGAAACAGATGAAATAATAAGTTACTTAATCGGAACACAGCCTACATAAATGAGCATATTTAACCCCTTTCAGTTTCTCATTCATAAAAAAGAACAATAAATGTTCTAATTCCAATACTTATCCAGAGTCCTGTGAAACTAAAGGAAACAAGTTTCCAAATACAATCTAAAGCTCTGTGGTGAGATATCTGAAAATCACATATTGAAAGCAAGTAAAAAGAACCAAATTTAGCAAATTAACTGAAGCAATTTTAATTAGTCACTTCTACAATGTGAGTGTCTGTGTGTTTATGGAGAGAGAGAGGAAGGGGGATAAAGATGAGAGAGAGAGAGAGAGAGAGAGAGAGAGAGAGAGAGAGAGAGAGAGAGAGAGAGAGAGCGCTTAGGAATATTTCCTATAGAATAGTATTTTATGAATAATGATACAATAATACTAATTAGCAAATCTAGTTTTTATATAACTTTAGAGTTTGCAAAAGTTTCCTTTCAACCACTCTGTGAGTTATGCAGTACAAATATCATTGTCTCTACTTAGCAGAACAATAATCTGAGTTTTATAGTAGTTAAATGACTTGTCTGAGATCATAAATTGGTGTGGAAGCATGTGTTATGGGCCCCTTTGCCAATCTGGTTAAGCCAAAAGAAGAACCATTCTCAGAATTTTTTTCCCAATTCTTTCATCATCATTGAGGAGAATGCTAAATATCAGTTAGATGTTAGTGGAAATAAAGTTTTTCTGTCTCATGCAAAATCAGAAACTTCAAGAAATATGTCCATGGATTCCTTAAGGATCCATGGCCAGACAAAATGATGATAGTGATGTTATTGTTTTTGTATTGCAGCACTGCAAGTGCTTGACCCTGTCTCAAGCATTCAGCTTCACACAGCAGAACATGCCACATCTTGTGGATAGATATACAAGGAGCTGTGTTAATGCAAATCATTGTGTATGTCTTCAACAATAGTCCCCTAACCCTATGTGAAGACAGGAGAATACCTTTCCCTATTCTTACCTAAAAAGCCTTTTGATCTCTTTCTTGCTAAATCCTATACCTTCATCATATAACTGTTTTTTGTTTGTTTTTCATATTATAGTTTTTCTTCTTAACAAGTTAAGAAACTTGTTCTAGGACCTCATGACCTGCATTACTTCCTGTCCTTTACTTGCCGGAGTGGTTTGCCCTAAATTTCTTGCTCCAAAATGTCCTGATTATCTCAGTAGATAAAGTGGGAACCTGACTCTCACATTCATTGATTCTTCAGCCCCATCACAATTTTTCCAGGGGATGCTGCCACTTTCAGAGTTGCCAATCTCTTTAAGTAGTGAGAAGGAATGGAAAGAAAAGGCGATGTACCAATATGAATTAGGCATACAAGTAGTTCATTCCTACACAGAAAAAGGAATACTAAACAGTTAAGAACCGTAGAGCAATTAGAACAGAATCCATTATTTTTTTTTACTACTAATAAAGTTAGTTGGGTGGTTAACATTTAGGCCTCACTGGTATATTAGCAGTTTTTGCAAGGCTGCTTGGCTAATTTACATTTTTCCTCCACTGAGCACAGTCTGAACAAGTACCAAATAGTATCTTATTCTGGGACCTTGCATTTTTGCCTCAAATCCTCTTTGTGGCATACTGGACCCTATTATTGCTTCTGCTATTATATGGCCTTCAGTACATACTGCCCTTGTTGCTTACATTCAAAGGCCTTCCAGAAATTTTTGATATTCAATATTAGATGAAAGAGTAGAAGTGGAGACAGGGAAGTCAAGGGTCTCTTTAAAAAATCATCCTTTTCCCACTCAATAATGGAAATCACTGAGGCTACTATTATTTTCTCAAGAGCTACCTCTAAAAGAACCAGCAACCAAAATGTGCCTCTTCTTCAATTACACATAGGAGTCCAAATCATTTGTTTTTCAATTGGTCATACGTTTCCAGCAGTATGTAAAGGATATCTGTATTTTCTTAAGGCTTGACTTCTTCTTTGGGGCAGATAAAGTATATTTGTGCATGTTTTAAGGGATGTGTGTGAGTGTAGATGGAGTGTAGGTGATGAAGAGGGGAGAACTTGATACCTGTACAATGTAATGTTCAGATAAAAACTAAAGTTCTGACAATTGGATGAGGATTAGGAAGTAAAGATAGTGCTGGTGCCTGAATGGTCCTGGGATTTCAAGAGGTACACCTATCCACTACTCCCTCCCCGAGATGGAATGCAATCTGATATAGGCTATACATGTACAATTATAGTAAACATATTTCCACATCATTCATGTTGTGAAAGAAGAGTCAGAATAAAAGGAAAAAAGCACCAGAAAGAAAAAAAACTAAACAAAAAAAGAGAGAAAAAATAGTATACTTCAATCTGCATTCAGACTCTGTAGTTGTTTCTCTGGATGAAGAAAGCATTTTCCATAAGGGGTCTTTTGGAATTGTTTCAGATCATTTTATTGCTGAGAAGAGTTAAGCCTATGAAACTTAGTCATCTGAAAATATTCCTGTTACCGTGTGCAATGTTCTTTTGGTTCTGCTCACTTTACTCAACGTCAGTTCATGTAAGGTTTTTTTCCCAGGTTTTTTTTTCTGAAATCTGCCTGCTCATTACTTCTTATGAAACAATAGTATTCAATCATATATATGTATATATATATGTATTTATATGTATATATGCATGTATGTATATGTATATGTATATATAAAACACAACTTGTTCAGGCATTCTCCAATTAATGGACATCCTCTCAATTTCCAATACTTTGGCACCACAAAAAGACCTGTTCTAGATATTTTTTGTAAATATGGTTCCTTTAACCCCTTTTTATGACCTCTTTGGTATATCAACCTAGAAGTTGTATTGCTGGATCAAAGACTATGGACAATTTTATAGCCCTTTGGGCAAAGTTCTAAATCATTCTCCAGAATGGTTAGATCAGTTCAAAACTCCACCAACAAGGTATTAGTGGGCCAATTTTCCCACATCTTCTCCAACATTTATTATTTCATTTTTTTAGTCAAATTAGCTGATCAGGTAGAGGTTGAGTTGTTTTAATTTGCATTTCTCTAATCAATAGTGATTTGGATTGTTTTTATGTGACTATAGATAGCTTTAATCTTCATCTGAAAAAAAATCTTGCTAATTTCTTTTGACCATTTATCAACTGGGGAATAACTTCTAATCTTATACATTTGACTCAGTTATCTATATACTTTAGAAATTAGACCTTTATTAGAGACAATGGCTGTAAAAATTGTTTCCTACCTTTCAGTTTCCCTTCTAATCTAGGTTGCTTTGCCTTTGTTTGTGCAAAAACTCTTTAATATGTTATAATAAAAATTATTCATTTTACATTTCATAATATTCTCTATCTCTCGTTGGGTTATAAATTCCTTGCACTTCTAATTAGCTTGTGGTATGACCCTTCATGTCTAAATCATGTAGCCATTTTGACATTATTTTCCTACGGGGTATGAAAGGTTGGTCACTGCCTAGTTTCTGATATGCTATTTTCCAATTTTTCCAGCAGTTTTTGTCAACTAGTGAGTTCTTATCCCAGAAGCTAGACTTTTTGGGTTTATCAAACTGGAGATTATTGTAGTCATTGACAACTGTGTCTTGTGTACCTAAGCTTTTCCAATGATAAAACCCTATTTCTTAGCCAATCCCAAATAGTGTTGATGATTGCTGCTTTGTAATATAGTTTTAGACTTAGTATAGCTAGAGGACCTTTCCCTCTGTTTCTTTTCATTAATTCCCTTGATATATCTGACCTTCTGGTCTTGACAATGAAATTTATTATTTTTTGTAGCTTTTTAAAATCAGTTTTGGTAACTTGATTGGTATGGCACTGAATAAATAAATAAATTAATTTAGGCAAAATTGTTATTTTTGTTATATTAGCTCTGACCACCCATGAGCCACTGATGTTTTTCCTAATATTTAAATCTGACTTTATTTGTGTGAAAAGTGTTTTGTAATTGTGTTCATATACCTTCTGTTTTGTCTTGGAATGTAGACATCCAAATATTTTACATTTTCTATGGTTATTTTAAATGAAATTTCTCTTTCTATACTTTGCTGCAGGGCTTTGCTAATAGTATATAGAAATGCTGATGATTTATGTGAGTTTATTTTTTATCTTGCAACTTTGCTAAAGTTGGTTAATATTTGGAGTAAGTTTTTTTTTGATTGATTCTCTAAGTATACTATCATATCATCTGCAAAGAGGGATAGCTTTCTTTCTTCATTGCCTATTCTAATTTGTTTCTTTTCTTTTATTACTGCAAAAGTTAACATTTCTAATACATTTAGTAACATCTAGTAACATTTCTTGAATAACAATGGTGATAATGGACATCCTTGTTTCACCCCTTATCTTATTGGGGAAGCTTCTAGCTTATCCCAGTAATATATAATCCTTGCTGATGGTTTTAGGTAGATGCTTCTTATGATTTTAAGGAAAACTCCATTGATTTTTATGCTTTCTAGTGTTTTTAAGAGGAACAGGTACTATATTTTGTCAAAAGCTTTTTCTGCATCTGTTGAGACAATCATATGATTTCTGTTAATTTTTATATTTATATGGTAAATTATGTTGATAGTTTTCCTTATATTGAAATAACTCTTTATTCCTGGTATAAATCCCACTGGATCATAGTGAATTATCCTTGTGATAAGCTACTGTAATCTCTTTGCAAATATTTTATATAAACTTTTTTGTATCCATATTTATTTGGGAAATTGATTTATAATGTTCTTTATCTTTTTTTGGTTGAGGTTTTAACAACATATTTGGATCATAAAAAGAATTTGATAGGAATCCTTCAATGCATATTTTTAACCAATAGTTTATATATTATTTCCTGCCTTTTAAAGTTGAGCTTTCCTGCTACAGCACAGGAGCCAGTGTCCCAAGTTTCTCATTCTTAACACCAGGGACCTGGTCACTGGCTTTGTGTGCTGGGGCCTCAGGTGCTGGCAGCTGCAGGTTTTCTGGATCTAACACCTTACCTAGTGCTGAGCTGGATTCCTAGTGATGGTTTCTGGCATGTGCTGAGCCCAAGTTGGGGTATTTCTGCATTTCCCCTGGGCTACACAGAGGCACGTGGAGGTCTGGCCACTTTAGGATGCCTGCCGGCCCACGGGTTGCACTAAATCATATGGTGATTCTCTAGCTGGAATCTGCTGATTCCCCTGCCTGTGCTAAGTAAGGCATATGAGGTTCCTGATGTTTGCATTTGATGGCTCTACCACCCTAGGGCTCAGGATCTGCCACTGGTTTGCTAAGGTAGGGCTTGCTGGGATGCTTCCTCTCCTGGTCTCCCTTATATCTGAATGATATGGATACTTTTTGCCATTCCTCTGAGTCTCCTGGACTAAGAGACTACTCCACTACATGTTTCTACTGGCTCTACTGTTTCAGAATTTATTTTGGGGTTCTACTTTATGGTTGTTTGCATATGAATATCTAACATCTTCTTACTGCTTACTCTGATGTCTTTGCTTTCTTTTTGAAGATGTAAATTTTAGAGCTGGAAAAATTTATTTTTACTCTCTAGGTTATCAAGGAAAATAAAGTATACCTGGGAAGAATAGATGTACAAAAAAGAAAGAAAACATATAAAGAACCAAAGATGACACTCTTTCAGGGTATAGATTGACCCTCTGAGTCAGAAGCAGCTCTTTGCCTTTAAGCAAAGTAGGTTGTGGGAGCTAAGATGGCAGCTGGAAAGCAGGGACTTGCATGAGCACCCTGCCATGTCCCTCCAAAAACCTATAAAAATGGCTCTGAACAAATTCAAGAAGTGAAGAACCCACAAAACAGCAGAGGGAAGCAGGGATCTAGCCCAAGACAGCCTGGATGGTCACTGGGTGAGGTCTGTCATGCATAGAGCTGGGAGTGGAGGGGAGCAGAGCCCAGCATGGGTGGCGGCAGGACCAACCAGACCAGGAGCCATGCAGAACAGGCCATAGTGCCCTGAATCAGTGAGCTGTGGCAGTTACCAGACTTTTCAACCCACAAACACCAAAGACAACAGAGAAGGTTAGTGGGAAAAGCTGCCACCACCCCAGGGGCAGCAGGGGTGGTGCAGTTACAGAACTAGAGCTGCAGTTGCTTCTGGCCCCAGGCCCTCCTGGTGGGAGGAATTAAATGATGAATCAGAACAGGAGTACAGAGCCAGCTTAAGATCTGAGTCAGGTCTAGGTTGGTGGTTCTTGGGGAAGGAGGAGTGCTGGTATGGCAGAGCTGACTGTATAGAAATAGCTCTGAAATCAACGGCATGTCCCCTCAAGCTTGGAACAAAGTACTCTTCACTCTACAAGTAGTCATATCCTGATGAAAAACTCAAGGGTCAAGTAAGTTGTCTGGGAACATGGCCAGGCATCAAAAATGCCATCAGATTCAGATTCAGACTTTGGAATCTTTCTTTGGTGACAAAGAAGACCAAAACATACAGCCAGAAGAAGCCAACAAAGTCAAAGAGCCTACAACAAAAGCCTCCTAGAAATACATGAACTGGTCTCAGGACATGGAAGAACTCAAAAAGGATTTGGAAAGGCAAGTTACAGAAGTAGAGGAAAAATTGGGAAGAGAAATGAGAATGATGCCAGAAAACCATGAAAAACAAGTCAATGACTTGCTAAGGGACACCCAAAAATACTGAAAAAAAAATATTGAAGAAAACAACAACTGAAAAATAGACTAACTCAAATGGCAAATGAGCTCCAAAAAGCCAATGAGGAGAAGAATGCCTTGAAAGGCAGAATTAGCCAAATGGAAAAGGAGGTCCAAAAGACCACTGAAGAATATATCACCTTAAAAATTAGTTTGGGGAAAGTGGAAGCTAGTGACTTTATGAGAAGTCAAGATATTATCAAACAGAACAAAAGAAATGAAAAAGTGGAAGACAATATGAAATATCTCATTGGGAAAACAACTGAACTGGAAAATAGATCCAGGAGAGATAATTTAAAAATTATTGGACTACCTGAAAGCCATGATCCAAAAAAGAGCCTAGATGTCATCTTTCAAGAAATTATCAAGGAGAACTGCCCTGATATTCTAGAGCCAGAGGGTAAAATAGAAATTGAAAGAATCCACAGATCGTCTCCTCAAAAAGATCCCAAAAAGAAAACTCCTAGCAATATTGTCACCAAATTCCAGAGCTCCCAGGTCAAGGAGAAAATACTGCAAGCAGCCAGAAGGAAACAATTTGAGCATTGTGGAAAGCAAAGTAGGTTGTGAAGTTGAATGGTCTATCAAGGGAGAATATATTTTGGCAGAGGAAGGAGAGAGCCTGATGAAGTGTACCATGACAGTTATTGTTGGACTTAGCACAAATAACCTAGGGAGCTGTTGCTCTTTTGGACATCGATAGAGGATGCAATGAATACCCTACAGAGGCAAGGATAAATAATAAGAGAGAAAAAAAGAAGTCTGTGGTATGGAACCAAGGCTGTTATAAGGCCAAATGGGCTTATATTTATGTTTTAAATGCATATTTCAAAGATTAGGTTAATTTTAGGATTTTATTTAATAGGGTTTAGCTATTTTAAATGGTTTAAATGTAACAACTTGTGCAAGATACAATGAGTGTATTTTTCTTCTTTAAACTCTGAAATGTTTATATGATCTGATATGTTTATTTGTTTATACTCATTCAACAAATGGCGTTCTTTACATTTTTTCCCTGACTTTGCAAACTTTATCTCTCTAGCTCGATTTTCAGCTCTTTTGGGGTGCAGAATGTTACACACTGGAGGAATTAGAAAAAAGTGAACACAGATATATACAACAATATAGACACACATGTCACTATATGCTTAAGAATAAATACATTATATATACACATATATGTATAAATGTGCACATTCAGATATTTATATATTTGTCTTTGTACATACGTAAATACGCATATATGTATATGTATATGTATAAGTACATTAAGGCATGTGTTTACATACATATGCATCTATATGTGTCTATATGTTTATATATATGTGTGCATGAATGTCTGTGTGTTTGTGTATATCTATTTGTATTTATACACACAATTTGTGGGCAGATATACATGCAGCTGTACTACTGCGAATATATTTTGTGAACCTTGAATAATAGACCTCTAACTCTGTACATATACATATACATATACATACACGTACACATATACATATACAGATATGCATATGCATACATACACATACACGTATACATATACATTTACATATACACATACACACAATTATAAATTCAATGGCACACAATTATTTTCTGAAGGCTCAATGTGAACTTGGATCCAACTTCTGGGTTATTTTTATTTTTTTCTTCATTTTACTTTTTCAATATTGCTAATAGATTGATCCTTCTATGGACTGTTATCATATTAAGCTTTTAAGTATTTCACATGCTTGAAGTAACACATTTATTTTATGTTATTATTATTATACTTTTATTATTCTAATCCCTTTCAAATTGTCTGTGTGAAAATACAACTCCTATACTTTTTCTATTTTTCTGTTTTTTCAACATATTATCAACCATAAATGGAAAGAGTTAATGTTTTTATTTAGTATTGAAGTATTCTTATATTTTTTCCAAAGGTGTATTCCATAGAGAAAGTTTGGTAAGTTTGCATTATCCGTTTAAAATCTATTTCTTTTAGCATTCTCAAAAGTCTGTGTTGCAGGCCTCAGATCTCCTTTCACTGAATTTTGGTGATTCCCTTCTAGTTAATGCACTCCATAAATGACATTCTTTATTTCAACTATTTCCTTTCCTGGGCTATCAATTACAAAACCAAAGTTTTTCTCCAGGCTTGCTTTTGAAGAAAGAGTTGCATGATTTGGTGTGGTGGAAGATGCAGGAAAGGATGAGTTAATATAGTGATATAGGATAGGTAAGTAAGTCTCTCTCAATATTCACTCATAAGATGTGCTCAACCCAATTTCTCACTTCAGTGAATAAACTTGCTTTTAAATACTAGGCTTAGAAAATCACTAGTTTCCTCTTTCCTAGAAAAGAAGGAATATAACTTCATTATACAAAAAGAAAATAACCTGAAAACTACAGTTGCCTATCCAAAAAGAGAGAGGTATAACTTGCTCAACAAACCTCAAAGGTTACTGAGGTATATGGCCTTAAAATTGTTGGTTTGTGGTCATAAAATATTGCTATTGTGCAGATGATCTTTTGTTTTTGTTCTTCTTGAATGTCTCAGTTCCATTGATGATTCTTCTGCCTCCTGCATGTATGACCAAAGGCAAGCCTTTAAATTGGGCAGCTAAGTGATGCAATGTGGTGGACCTTGATTCAGGAAGATCTGAGTTCAAATCCAGTCTTGTATGATCCTAAATTTCTATTTACCTCAGTTTCCTCAACTGTAAAATGGTGATAATAATAGCATTTACCTGACAAGGCAGTTGTTGAAATCAAATGAAGTAATATTGGTAGAGTGCTTTGCACAGTGTGTGGCACATAGTAGGTACTATATAAACACTTATTCTCCATCTTAAAACCTTGAAATTGGATAGGACCATGGATGATCCTTAAATTCATATAGGAGTACTAACATGGAATTGTCAAAAAACAGTTGAACTTGGAATGAGGAGATGCCAACTTCTAAATGATTTGCATCTCATTTAAACTTTCAGAAATTCAGTATCCTTATCTGTAAAATGGTGTTAATATATTGATAGTACTTGAGTCATTTATCTTTCTGTGAGGTCCAAAGGAGAATATATATTTATAAATATATACATTTGTAATTATAATTTGATCAATTAATAATTAATATAAATTATATGTATATATAAAAGAGAATATATATATATTAATATTTTGTTTCCCCTGAAACTATAAAAAATCTATTTTTATTTTTGTTGGCCTACACTATTCATGAAGTGGAATACCTTATACAATATTTTATGATTCTAAAATTTTCAACATGTGATCTTCCAGACTTTCTTTGAAAACCCTAAGTAATAAGGAATTCACAGCTTCTAGAATAGGGCATTCTACTTTTTGATAGCTTTCATTGTTAGGAATTGTTGCTTAAGGGAGTCAAAACTTTCATTTCTATTTCTTTCTTCATTTTTGCTTTTCCCATCCTACATTCCAATTATATATTAAGAGTCTGAGATAAAAGTGACATAACTGATAAAACTTATACCTAGAGAATGATAAAGAACTTAGAATTGCAGAGTAACAGAATTAAGGGATAAAAGGGATTTCAGTAATCCAAGTCCTACACCACAGGAATATAAAGTGCTTGACAACCTCCAAATGAAGATTTCTGTGAAGTGGGAACTCAGCTTCTCAAGTCAGTCCATTGCACTTTTGAATAGGTCCATTTGTCAAAGGGCACCTAAGTGGCACAGAAGATAAAACAACAGGCATGGAATCAGGAAAAAACTGAATTAAAATCCAATCTCAAACCTTAGTTCTGTGACCCAAAGTTAGTCAGTTTCTTAATGTGTAAAATGATCTAGAGAAGGAAATGGCAAATTACTTCAATGTCTTTGCCAAGACTATACTAAACGGTGTCACAGAGTCAGACATGAGTGAAATGACTAGAGAACAACAAATGTTTAGGGGAAACTGAATGGTTCAGTGACTAGGACTCCTGATATGCAGTCAGGAAGACCTGAGTTCAAATCTAGGCTTAGACATTTATTATCTGTGTGACCTTAGGCAAGTCACTTAACTTTGCCTCAGTTTCCTCATCTGTAAGATGAGTTGGAGAAAGAGATGGCAAATAAGTCCAGTATCTTTGCCAAGAAAACTCCAAATTGGATGACAAAGAGTTGGACGTGACTGCACTGACTGAACAATGACAACAATTAGGAAAATTTTCCTAACATCAAGTTTAAATTTGCCTCATTGCAACTTTGTAAAAGGCAGTTAAGTGAATCACTGGATGGAGTGGTGGTCCTGGAGTCAGGAAAACCTGAGTTCACCTCTGCCTTCAGATATTTAATATCTGTGTGACTCTGGACAAGTTACTTAACATTCATTTTCCTTAAGAAACCCCATGGATGGCATTGGCATGTTATGGTCCTTGGGGTGACAAAGAGTCTGACACACCTGAAAGACTAAACAACTTCCAAAATCTTTAGAAAGGCCTCTGGTTCACTGTCTTGATTTAGATAGGGGTTTATTGGAGGATGTGGAGAAGAATTACATAAAACAAAAAGGCATGGGTGCACTACAATTTACACCATTAAAATTTCTCACAACAATGAGATATCAGATATATTAATATGTTGCTGTGTAGAAATATTATTGAACACACCTTAATATTTTGTAGAGCCGATCACAAAAAATATGCTCAAGAAAAAAAGATGATCAACTCAGTGAAAATGGTTATTAAGCTATTGATTTCCATTATTTTTTAAAATTAAAAATGGAAAAGTGAGTTTAGCCATCTTGGATGATTCTATATAGATGGATTTCAGGAAGATGATTTTGATCAAATGGCAAAAATGTCCATGTAGAATTGACTGCCTACTACCCTAAGCTGAGTAATTTTAAATAAGCAAACAAAGTACTCTGCCATCTCATATTTCCCTTGCTACTCCAATTTGTTTTCTTTGTTCTGTCAATCATTATACAAAATAAATTGTGCTTATTTTTTACAGTTAGCTTCTCTGTAAAAATATGGGTATTCTCATGAATTATTTTCTAGTAATAAAACACTTTTGAACTAATATGTCCTCAATTAAATGCATACCATGTTTTCCATTCCTCCTTTATCATCATGAAAATCAACAGACAAACTTAAAATTACCAGTGTCTGAAGCCAGCCAAAATTGTGTGACATTCTTATAGTAATCTACCTGGTTTTGGCATTAATTCCATGTTAATTTAATTACTTATCACTTTAATTGTTGATCTGCTTCTCTAGGTTAGATATTCTTCCCTAAGAATATCATCAAGAAGTGATTTTTGAACCTTTTTGGAGACTGGAAATCTCAGAAATAATAATAAAATCCTTGTTGTTATTCAGTCATTTGGTCATATCTGACTCTGTGACCCAATAAAAGACTTTTGTCATTTATACAGTGTTTGAAAGTTTGCAGAGTATTTTATACACGTGATTTCTTTGCTCTTCACAGCAACTCTATTAGTGCATCTCTGTCTACTTCCCTCAAATCCAATTAATGTGCACCAAAACATCACATTCATGAAGACAAAAACAAAGGTTGAACAACAGCTCTGTGGAGTAAGTTCAGTTATAATTTCAATTTTGCAGATAAAAAAATTCAGGGTGGTAGAGGATAACTGACTTGCCTCAAGTGATACAATCACTAAATATCTAAAATAGGATTTGAACTAAGGACTTCTTGACTCCTGTAGTGCTCTATTTGCTACAAGAACTAAGTACCTTAATAAGAGCATGAGAAACGAGGAATAACTTCAGTTATTTATATAAATTTTATTATTTTAGCACAAGTTTTTTTTTTTCATCTCTCCCAGATAAGGGAAAGTTAGGCTGATTTCCACCCATTCTGTGAACTACTTTCTTTCACTAAATTTTCCTGAGTTAGTCCAGATGAAATTCATGTCTCTCTTGATTATTTCCATGCACTAATTCTTGGCTTATTTACTTTTAATTTTATTTAATTAAAATGATATTTTAATTTAGATTTGATTTGATTTAATTTGAGAAGACAAATGTTTGAGATTTGAACTGTGTGGTTCATCTGGTTATATAATTTTCTTCCTCTTGACTTCCACCTATGGCATTTCTGATGCAATCTCATTTGCAATTGTGACACAATGGACTTAATAATGGAAGAGAATCCAACAAAAATTATTTCTTACTACTGAAAATGAGTGACTCCAAATAAAAAATATTAACCTTGAATTGAATCTAATATCAGTATTGAGTACAATTTTATTTTATTTTTTAGCTTTTATTTAGTATTTTATTTTTCCCTAGTTATATGTAAAAATAATTTTAAACATTTTTTAAAAATTCGAGTTCCAAATTATCTCTCTTTCTTCCTCTCCTCTGCACTCCCCTCATAGAGAAGGCAAGCAATTAAATCTATGTTCTATATGTGCAATCATGCAAAACATCCATAAAAACAAAGCAGAAAACTCAAGAGAAATAACGAAAGGTTAAAAAAAAAGTATGCTTCAGTCTGTATTCAGACACTATCAGTTCTTTCTATGAGGATGAATAGCATTTTTCATATTAAGTCCTTTACAGTTGTCTTGGATCATAGAATAGCTAAGTCATTCACAGCTCCTCAACTTACAATATCGCTGTTACTTTGTACATAGTACCTTTCACTTGTATCAAACCATGAAAGTCTTTCCGGGTTTTTCTGAGAGCCTCCTGCTTATCATTTCTTATAGTCCAATAGTATTCCATCATAATCATATATCACAACTTGTTCAACAATTCATTCCCCAATTAATGGGCTTCCCCTCAAGTTCTAATTTTTACTACCCCCCAAATTGCTGCTATAAATATTTTTTATATTGATAGATCTTTTTCCTTTTGTTTTTTATCTTTTTTCTCATACAGACCTAGTAGTGGCATTGCTAGATCAAATGGCATGCATGGTTTTATAGCCCTTTGGTCAGTTCCAAATTGCTCTACAGAATGGTTGAATCACAACTCCACCAACAGGGCATTAAAGCTTAATGTCTGAGTCCAATTTTAACCTGAATATTTATCTTCAGTCTAACTGATTTCATCCTCCCTACATATGTACATAGAGATAAACAAACCTAAAGAATAAGTACATCATAAAACCTTGGCACTCAGAATATTGTTCATATCCTAATTCCCTAATGTGCAAAAGCCCAGATAAATATCTTATTGAACCTTCTACTTCTAAAAGTTATTTCTAAAAGCCATAAGGCTCTGCTCAATTTGTATTGCTCTGTATTTGTGCTATTGTAATTTATTACTCCAGAGATTGCTGTTTATTGCATTTCAGGAACACAATGACTGAACACAATATCCTAAATGCTTGGATATGTTGGAGCAGGTTTAGAAAATTAAAGGGTGTAATCCCTTCCTGTGAAGTTCCGCTTAAGGTTAATGTGACATAAGCTCTGGAGCTATCCTTCCTAAGTCTCCAGCTGGGCAGTGAAGAGTATTAAAAAAAGCTTCATTTGATCCTAGCTGTTGGTCTTTGGGGAGAACAAATAACAGGGGATTAAAGGAAATAGTGAACTGTAAGAATTTGGCAAGAAAATCTATAGCAAAAGGATTAGATAACTGCCCCTTGTGAAAAAGAAACAAACTGAATGTGTTTTTGGATAGAGAGGCAGAAGCCATTTTTAAGCAATTGTAATCAATGTAACTTCAGAGGTCAGTCTAATGCCCCAATATAGAATAAATACATTTGCCACTGGGAAATAAATAGTCCCTGAGGCTTCAGTACTCTTTTGATTTGACTTATATGATCTTGTTCCAATTATTCCTTTTTTATTTCTTCATGTGAAGGGATATAATCAAAAAAAACTTCTTACCTTGATGATGGTGGGGTGGGGGTGGGGTAAGAACAGTGTTTTATAACTTTGTCTAGCAGTGGACTCTACACCATTATTTGTTTTTGAGCAAGACTTTTTCCAGAATTTATGCCTAAACATTACACAATAGGTTAAAGGAGATGAAATGTCTTTGAAAAAAGCATCTTAAATACAACTTAAAATAATTTGATAATATATATTATTCTAACGTATCAATAATGTTCTGTGGAATTGGGTCTGGATCCTCTTGAAGAGGTGTATTTCTTATATACTGAACAGAAGATTTACTTGCTCCTGTGATCATATAATCCTTTGAATTCTCCTGAAACTTCATCTTTTACTTGTCAGTTATTGGTATACATGGCTGAACTGCTTCATAGACAAAACTTCTTGACAATAGGAACCATATTTTATTAATTTCATATGCTCCTGACACCTAGTGTAGTGCCTTATTTGCAACCTGTACTCAGGATCCAACTATTAAATTGAATGGAGTGTAACATATATAACCACATATCAAATGTTGTTAATCAGTGAAATGGATTATGCACAGGGCACATGAGCAGCCAGAGGGCTGGCTAAACATTTTCTCTGATCACCACGACCTCTCACATATTTCTGAAACAGGAATTATGCATCAAAAATTTGGCAACTTCAGATGTCTCCTTGATCAAAAAGAAGGTAAAAACAAAACAAAACCCATAAACTTATGATCATTGACACTGAGCTCACTCAGCTCACCTTAAGCATGACTAGCAGTGAGACGGCACGAGCAGACATAAAGACCAAACACTCATAACAGAATGACCCCATGGTTTTTCCCTGTTCCCTATTTCAGTGCTGTGGTAGTTCTTAAACAGCAAATATGTACTGGGAGTCACAATAAACAACCAGCTCTACTAGCATACTGCTCTGTAGCACCAGCAGTAAAAAGTTATTTGCCATGCCCCACAGAAGACTGAGGAACAAAGAGGGGCAGAAAAGTTTCTTAGAAAGACTAATGAAATTGATCAATCCTTACCTATTCTAAAATTAAGAGAGCAGAATATCAATAAAATAGCAAACACAAAAGGTGAAATCACAAAAAAACATTTGAAGAAATTCATAAAAAAGAATAATGAGAATGTGTTATTCAGAGTTATATGATAAAATAAGAATACAAAAGAAATTACCAGAAGACAACTTAGAGAACTTAAATAACTAAATCTCAGAAAAGGAAATTGATCATTATATCTTTATTTTCTGTGTAATTGAATCATTTTATTAATAATGCCAGCATTTTTTTAAAATGGCCAATGACACTCTGGAATGCAAAGGCATAGTGGGTAGGCTCACATCTCATATGCCCTTTGGAAGAAGAGTGGCCTTGAGAGTGGTAATGAATTCTGATTGGTTAACAACTATTGAGACACAGATGTTACAAAAACAGGAGAGCACCCTGCAATGAGGGGCTAAGAGTGACATCCTATCCTTCCTGGACAGAGACTGTCTTTATACTCAGACAACCCCTCTACAACACCTCCCCCACCTTGGGAAATCTAAACAAAGAATCTATATACCCTACCTAACCCTGAGTTAATTTTTTTTTTCATTTTATTTCATTTTCAAATTTTATTTAATTATTTAATATATTTAGCTTTTAGCATTGATTTTCACAAGAGTTTGAATTACGAATTTTCTCCCCATTTCTACCCTCCTGCCCACTCCAAGATAGTGTATATTCTGGTTGACCCGTTCCCCAATCAGCCCTCCCTTCTATCATCCCCCTCCCCTCCCATCCCCCTTTCCCTTCTTCTCTTGTAGGGCGAGATATATTTCTATGCCCCATTGCTCATGTATCTTATTTCCTAGTTGCATGCAAAAACATTTTTTTTTTGTTTTTGAACATCTATTTTTAAAACTTTAAGTTCCAAATTCTCTCCCCTCTTCCCTCTCCGCCCACCCTCCCTAAGGAGGCAAGCAATTCATCATAGTCCACATGCATATCATTATGAAAAACCCTTCCACAATTTTCATGTTGTGAAAGATTGACTATGTTTTGCTCCTTCCTAACCTATCCCCCTTTATTGAATTTTCTCCCTTGACCCTGTCTGTTTTTGAAAGTGTTTGTTTTTGATCACCTCCTCTCCCTGTCTGCCCTCCCTTCTATCGTCCCCCCTTTTTATCTTCTCCCTCCTTCTTTCCTGTGGGGTAAGATACCCAACTGAGTGTGTATGACATTCCCTCCTCAAGTCAAATCCAATGAGAGCAGGATTTACTCATTCTTCCTCACCTGCCCCCTCTTCCCTTCCTGCAGAACAGCTTTTTCTTGTCACTTTTATGTGAGAAAGTTTATCCTATTCTATCTCTCCCCTTCTTCCTCTCTCAATATATTTCTCTCTTATCCCTTAAATTTATATTATTTTTTTAGATATCATCCCTTTATATTCAACTCACCCTGTGCCCTCAGTCTATATATATGTATATATATACATATATATATACATATGTGCACACACCTACATATATACATACATACAAACACACATATGTATACACATATACATACATATATATATATGCATATTCCTTTCAGCTACTATGATACTGAGGTCTCATGAATCATGCACATCATCTTTCCATGTAGGAATGTAAACAAAACAGTTCAACTTTATTAAGTCCCTTATGATTTCTCTTTCTTGTTTACTTTTTCATGCTCCTCTTGATTCTTGTGTTTGAAAGTCAAATTTTTAATTCAGCTCTTATCTTTTCACTAGGAAAGCTTGAAAGTCCTCTATTTTACTGAAAATCCATATTTTGCCTTGGAGCATGATACTCAGTTTTGCTGGGTAGGTGATTTTTGATTTTAATCCTGGTTCCACCAACCACTGGAATATTGTATTCCAAGCCCTTCAGTCCCTTAATGTGGAAGCTGCTAGATCCTGTGTTATCCTGATTGTTTTTCAACAATACTCAAATTGTTTCTTTCTGGCTGCTTGCAGTATTTTCTCCTTGACTTTGGAACTCTGGAATTTGTTGACAATATTGCTAGGAGTTTTCTTTTTGGGATCTTTTTGAGGAGATGATCTGTGGATCTTTCAATTTCTATTTTACCCTCTGGCTCTAGAATATTAGGGCAGTTCTCCTTGGCAATTTCTTGAAAGATGATATCTAGATTCTTTTTTGGATTATGACTTTCAGATAGTACAATAATTTTTAAATTCTCTCTCCTGGATCTATTTTCCAGGTCAGTGGTTTTCCCAATGAGATACTTCACATTGTCTTCCACTTTTTCATTCCTTTGGCTCTGTTTGATAATATCTTGATTTCTCATCAAGTCACTAGCTTCCACTTGCTCCAATCTAATTTTTAAGGTAGTGTTTTCTTCAGTGGTCTTTTGGACCTCCTTTTCCATTTGGCTAATTCTGCCTCTCAAGGAATTCTTCTCCTCATTGGCTTTTTGGAGCTCTTTTGCCATTTGAGTTAGTCTATTTTTTCAGGTGCTGTTTTCTTTAATATTTTTTTCAGTATTTTTTTGGTTCTCCTTTAGCAAGTCATTGACTTGTTTTTCATAGTTTTCTCGCATCATTCTCATTTCTCTTCCCAATTTTTCCTGTACTTCTCTGACTTGCTTTTCCAAATCATTTTTGAGCTCTTCCATGGCCTGAGACCAGTTCATGTTTTTCTTTGAGGCTTTTGTTGTAGGTTCTTTGACTTTGTTGACTTCTTCTGGCTGTATGTTTTGGTCTTCTTTGTCACCAAAGAAAGATTCCAAAGTCTGAGACTGAATCTGAGTGTTTTTTCGCTGCCTGACCTTGTTGCCAGCCAACTTACTTGACCCTTGAGTTTTTCAGCAGGGTATGACTGCTTGTAGAGTGAAGAGTACTTTGTTTCAAGCTTGAGGGGTTGTGCCATTGATTTCTGAGCTATTTCTCTACAGCCAGCTCTGCCACACCAGCACTCCTCCTTCTCCAAGAACCAGCAACCTGGACCTGATGCAAATCTTCAGCACACTCTGTACTCCTATTCTGATCTGCCACTTAATTCCTCCCACCAGGTGGACCTGGGCCCAGAAGCAACTGCAGCTCTAGTTCTGTAGCTGCACCTCCCCCTGCTGCCCCCAGGGCCATGGCCAAACTGCGAACTGTTTTCACTCTGTCCCCTGCAGCTTTACCCACTAACCTTCTCTGTTGTCTTTGATGTTTGTGTGTTGAGAAGTCTGGTAACTGCCACAGCTCACTGATTCAGGGTGCTAGGGCCTGTTCTGCCAACCTCCTGGTCTGTTTGGTCCTGCTGCCACCCATGCTGGGCTCTGATCCCCTCTGCTCCATGCCCAATAGACCTCTTCCAGTGACCATCCTGGCTGCCCTGGGCTGGATCCCTGCTTCCCTCTGCTATTTTGTGATTTCTGCACTTCTAGAATTTGTTCAGAGCCATTTTTTATAGGTTTTTGGAGGGACCTAGTGGGGAGCTCACACAAGTTCCTGCTTTCCAGCAGCCATCTTGGCCACCCTGAGCTAATTCAATGGAGGAGGAATACCAAGAATGAGAAGAATGTTAATCCTTTCTTCCACAAGCCCTCTCCTTGACAGATTGGACAAGGAAATAAGACAAAGGAAAAAAGTTGGGCCTCTTCAATTTTAATAATTGGCTCTTAATATGAAAGAAGTAATCATTTCTCTTCTTCCTTCATTTGATTCTCTTGAGAGACATAGTCTCATCAATGAATCACTAACTAATATGACACACTTCATAAAGGGTTTCTAACTTTGGGCTTTGTGAGGGGAAAAAGGAAAGATCAATGAGTGCTGTGACAAAATCAAAAGAGGGCAGTCCCCTTTAACCCATAGATCTTACAGATAAAAGGCACAAAGGAAAAAAAGTAAATAGTAAGAGAATTGTGCATTCCATGAGTCTCATTCCATACAGCATTCTTTTCCTTTGGAAACATCTAATGCAGTCCTGTTTTTTTGGGTGTGGTCTTAGCAGTTCTGCCCTGGTTCACATAACTTGTAGAGCTTCTCTTCTGCCCTAAAAACCTCCTACAAAATCTGTTTTAACACAATTTTACTTTTCCCAATAACCAGGTAAAATAATGAAATGGATCTCAAACCTTATGTCTCTATTACTAGAAAATCAATTTTGAAATCTTTTAAAGAAGACTTTATATTTTTATTTTAGCCAGTTTTCATGTTGATATATTGAAGAAACTCAGATATAAGTAGAAAATTAGAACCTAATTTTTGTAGTTGGCATTATTCATTCCCCCATTAGAAGGATGAGATTCTACTAAGGAATTAATACCAGAACGCTTTTTATGAGATGAACTCTATTTCATAAATGAATTCATGAAAAAGTTGACAGACTCACTTCAGTTGTAACAGAGTATTCCAGGATGGTATTTATAAGTATATTGAATAATCAATTTCAAAACTGTGCATATCAAGTAAGTTATTTATAATAAAACATTTTCAACTCTGAGATGTGTTCAAATAAATAACCCCTAAGAAAAGTAGACATCTCTTTAAGGCATTTACAAAAGGGACCACAAGTAATTCTTTTCTCGAGACAATTATGTTGCTACTGTTTTCATTAATGCAGAACCAAGACAATTATGATATTAATCTCACTAAATAACTAAATTGTATCCTGGTTTCACAAGTTTTTGCATCACTTGCCTAATTATCTCCATACCATTATGAGAAATTAAAGGACCTTAACTTACACAGGAATACAGAATTAGTTATGGGTGTAAAGGTTAAACATGTAGTTAGCTAGTTGCTTGGAATAAAGAAAGAACTAAAATTCTAGGTCAAACAGCTGAATCCTAGTACCTGCATCTCACTACAGTAATTCAGGTGTAGGTCTGCATAAATGTAAAAGATCCATTTAATGGCATTTATTCTGAGTGTATACCATAACTAAAGACATTTGCCACAAAGGAAGAATCAGAGACATAAGGAATGTCAACTGAATGACACAACAAACCTGACAATAAAATTCCAAAAAGAATATTTAAGGTTCCAAAGAAGTTTTCTCCTCAAACCATAATCTCCCTAATAACAGTGGGTCTAGACACAGTTTCTCTCAAAACCATTAAGTTATTGCAATAAAGTGGTTTACGAATATCATTGATCACCCTTTCTAAAATTCACACAAAAGATCTTTATTTGTACGTGTACACAAAAGATTTTTTGCTTATATATTCCTTCTGAAAATTATCTTTCTTTTTATGAATTTATTTATTTATTTTTAGTTTTCAACATTTACTTCCATAAGATTTTAACATCTAAATTTACTCCCCATATCTCCCCTCCTCCCACCCCAAGATGGCATGTAATTTTATATAGGCTCTGCATATTTATTCATATTAAACCTTTTATAACATTTGTCATATTGTAAAGAATTAGAATCAATGGGAGAAACCATGAGAAAGAAGAAACAAAATCAAAGAGAGAGAGAGAGCTCAAATAATATCCTTCAATCTGTATTCAGACTCCATAGTTCTTTTCCTAGATATGGACAACATTTATTTTCCATCACGAGTCTTTTGGAGTTATCTTAGATCCTTGCATTGGTAAGAAGAGATAATTCTATCAATCATCACATAGTATGGCTGTTACTATGTGCAACATTCTCCTGGTTCTGCTCACTTCACTCATCATGAGTTCATATAAGTCTTTCCATGTTTTTCTGAAGTCTGACTGCTCGTAATTTTGTATAGCTCAATAGTTATCCATTTCACGTACCACAACTTGTTCAGCTGTTCTCCAACTGATGGGCATCCCTTCAACTTCTAATTCTTTGCCATCAAAAAAGAAAGAGCTGCTATAAATATTTTTGTATGTGTGGGTCCTTTTCCCATTTGTATGATCTCTTTGGGACAGAGTTCTAGAAGTGGCATTGCTGGGTCAAAGGATATATACATTTTTATAGCCCTTTGGGCATAGCTCCAAATTGCTCCCCAGAATGGTTTGATCAGTTCACAATTCCACAAACAATGCATTAGTGTTCTAGTATTCCTACATCTTCTTCAAGATTTCTTATTTTCCTGTTTTGTTATGTTAGCCAATCTGATAGGTGTGATGTGGAACATCAAAGTTGTTTTGATTTGCATTTCTGTAATCAATAGTGATTAGAGCATTTTTTCATGTGATTATAGATAGCTTTAATTTCTTCCTCTGAATACTGCCTGTTCATATCCTTTCACCATTAATCAATTGGGGAATGACTTGTATTCTTATAAATTTGACTCAGTTCTTGATATATTTTAGAGATGAGGCCTTTGTCAGAGACAATGATTGTAAAAATTCTTTCCCAGTTTTCTGTTTCCCTCCTAGTCTTGGTTGCCTTAGCTTTGTTTATGTGAAAACTTTTCAATTTAGTATAATCAAAATTATCCATTTTGCATTTCATAATGTGCTCTATTTCCTACTTGGCCATAAATTCTTCCATTCTCCATAAAATCTGACAGGTAAACTGTTCCTTGCTCTCCCAGTTTGCTTACAGTATTAGACTTTATACCTAAATTGTATACCAATTTTAACTTTATTTTAGTATATGGTGTAAAATGTTGGTCTGTGCTTAGTTTTTTCCATACTGTTTTCCAGTTTTCCCAGTAGCTTTTGTTAAATAGTAAGTTCTTATCCCAGAAGCTGGAGTCTTTGGGTTTATCAAACAGTACATTAGTATAGTCATTGACTACTGTGTCTTGTGTACCTAGCCTATTCCACTGATTCACCACTGTGTTTCTTTGCCAGTACCATGTAGTTTTGATGATTTCTGTTGCATAATACCATTTAAGATCTGGTGTGACTAGGCCACCTTCCCTAGCATTTCTTTTCATTAATTCCTTTGATATTCTGGGCCATTTGTTCTTCAACATGAATTTTATTATTTTTTTTCTATCTCTATGAAATAATTTTTTGATACTTTGGTATGGCACCGAAGAAGTAAATAAGTTTATGTAAAATTGTAATTTTTATTATATTAGTCCAGCCTAATCATGAGCAGCTGAAAATTTTCCAATTATTTAGACCTGACTTTAGTTGAGCGAAAAATGTTTTGTAATTGTGGTCATATTGTTCCTGGCTTTGTCTTGGCAGGTAGACTCACAAATATTTTATAAGGTCTACAGTAACTTTAAGTGGAATTTCTCTATCTCTTGCTGTTGGGCTTTATTAGTAATATATAGAAATACCAATGATTTATATAGATTTATTTAACGTCCTGCAACTTTGTTAAAGTTGTTATTTCAAGTAGTTTTTTTTATGACTCTCTAGGATTCTCTAGGTATATCATCATATCAGCTGCCAAGAATGATAGCTATGTTTCTTTTTTGCTTGTTCCAATTCCTTCAATTTCTCTTTTCCCCTGTTATTGCTAAAACTAATGTTTCTAGTAACATATTGAATAATAGCCCTGATAATAGACTTCCTTGTTTCACCTTGATCTTATTGGGAATGCATCTGGCTTATCCCCATTGCATAGAATGTTTGCTGATGGTTTTAGGTAGATGCTCCTTATCATTTTAAGGAAGACTCCAGAGTAATTCTTCCTTAAAAACAGCTTAAAATTAATTCTGATTTTTTTTTCTTTTGAACATCTGTTTTACTAAAACCTTGAGTTCCAAATTCTCTCCCCTCTTCCCTTCCCCTCCACCCTCCCTAGGAAGTCAAGCAATTCAACATAAGCCACATGTGTATCC
>CM053623.1:273310096-273326435 GCA_028646595.1 Phalanger gymnotis
GCCGGGAAAGAGCTTGAATCTTCAGATCCGCCACTTAATTCCTCCCACCTGGTGGGCCTGGGGCCAGAAGCAACTGCAGCTGAATTTCTAGAGCTGCCCCGCCTCCGTTGCCTCAGGGGTGGAAGTCGAACTGCAAACTCCAATCCCGTCCCGCTGCTTTCCCCACTAACCTTTTGCTGTTTGTGGGTTGTGAGGTCTGGTACATGCCACAGCTCAGTAATTCTGCGAGCTAGGGCACCCTCCACTCCACTCCAGGTCTCGTCAGTCCGCGGTCTGCTGCCCCGCGCCGCGCCGCGCCGCACCGCCTCGTGCACTGGGCTCTGCTTGGCTCAGCTCTGCTCCCCTAGGCTGGGGGCTGGGAGTTCTGTTCAGGACAGACCTTACCCCGAGACCATCCAGGCTGACCTGGGCTGGAGTCCTGCTTCCCTCTGCCTCTTTGTGGGTTCTGTAGTTCTAGAATTGGTTCAGAGCCATTTTTTCATAGGTTTTTGGAGGGACTTGGTGGGGAGCTCACGCCAGTTACTGCTTTCCCGTCGCCATCTTGGCTCCGCCCCCCTCCATTAATTCTGATTTTTAAAAGATAGTCACTAGAATCTATTGAAGGAAATTCCGAACTGACAGATAACTCTTTTATTCAACCTTCAAACAAAAACAAATCTTTAAATTAGAAATTTTCAAAACTCAAATGGTGTAAAATGTCTTAAAGTATAATAAATCCCCAAAGTGCCATAAAAACAAAATAAATTCCTAATAACATCCCAAATTCCTAAGTATCACTATCCCCTAGTCCAAATGTGTTTGCAAGGGAGGAGTTTCAGATTTTTTTTAATTAAGATTTTTTAGTTTTAGTTTACAGCACTCATTTCTGCATGATTTTGAGTTCCAGATTTTCTTCCCCCCCCTTTCCAAGATGGCATGGGATCCAATATATCTCCTACATTTAACTTCACATTGGATTTATTTACACAATAGTCAAGTTGTAAAAAAGAATTATGACCAATGGAATGAATCATGAGAAAGAAGAAATAAAACCAAAACTAAAACCAAAACCAAAAAAAAAAAAGGGAAAAAGAAGGAGAGCAAACAGTTTGCCTCAATCTACATTCAGACTCCATATTTCTTTCTCTGGATGTAGATAGCTCTCTCCATCATGAGTCCTTTGGAGTTGTCTTTGAACCTTCTATTGATGAGAAAAGCAAAGTCTATCAAGGTTAGTCATCACAGAATCTATGTGTCTGTGGCTGTGCATAATGTTCTCCTAGTTCTGCTCCGCTCACTCAGAATTATATCGTGTAGGTTTTTCCATGTTATTGTGGAGTCTGTATCTTCTCCATTTCTTATGCCACAATAGTATTCCATCACATTCATATACCACAACTTGTTCAGCCATTCCTTAATTAATGGGCATCCCCTTGATTTCCAATTCTTTGCAACTACAAAAAGAGCCACTATAAATATTTTTGTACATATGGGTCCTTTTCCCACTTGTGTGATTCTCTTTGAGATATAACCCTAGAAGTGATACTGCTGGGGCAAAGGGTATGAACATTTTTATGACCCTTTCGGCATAGTTCTAAATTGCTCTCTAGTATGGCTGGATCAGTTCACAACTCCGTCAGCAATGTAACAGTATTCCAATTTTCCCACATCCTCTCCAGCATTTATCATTTTCCTGTTTTGTCATTATAGCCAATCTGACAGGAGAGATGTGGTACATAAGACTTGTTTTGATTTGCATTTTTCTAATCAATAATGATTTAGCTTGTTTTTCCATATCCCTATAGATATCTTTAATTTCTTTCTCTGAAAACTGCCTGTTCATATCCTTTGACCATTTATCAATTGGGGAATGACTTGTATTCCTATAAATTTGACTCAGTTCCCTGTATATTTTAGAGATGAGGCCTTTATCAGAGACACTGGTTGTAAAGATTTGCTCTCAATTTTCTGCTTCCCTCCTAACCTTTGTTGCATTGGCTTTTTTACACAAAAACTTTTCAATTTAATATAATCAACATTATCCATTTTGCATTTCGTAATACTCTCTGCCTCTTGTTGTGTCATGAATTCTTTACATTCCCATAAATCTGATAGGTAAACTATTCCTTGCTCTCACAAATTGTTTACAATATCAACAGTTATTCCTAAATCATGAACCCATTTTGACATTATTTTGGTATATGATGTAAGATATTGGTCTATGCCCAGTTTCTGTCCTACCATTTTCCAATTTTTCCAGCAGTTTTTGTGAAATAGTGAATTCTTAGCCAAGAAGCTATATTCTTTGGGTTTATCAAAGAATAGATTGCTATAGTCATTGACTTCTGGGTCTTGTGTACCTAACCTATTCCACTGATCCACCACTCTGTTTTAGTCAGTAGCAGGTAGTTTTGATGACTGCTGCTTTATAGTACAGTTTAATATCTGCCATAGCTAGGTTACCTTCCCTAGCACTTCTTTTTATTAATTCACTTGATATTCTGGACCTCTTGTTCTTCCAGTTGAATTTTATTGTTATTTTGTCCAGTTCTGTAAAACAATTTTTGGTAGTTTGAGAGGTATGGCACTAAATAAATTATTTTAAGGAAAATTGTCATTATTACATTAGCTCAGCACCAAAGAAATAAATAAATTTATATAAGATAGTAATTGTTATTATATTAGTTCAGCCTAACCATGAGAAACTGATATTTTTTCCATTTATTTATATCTAACTTTATTTGTGTGAAAAGTGTTTCATAATTATGTTCATATAGGCCCTGGGTTTGTGTTGGAAGATAGACTCCCAGATATTTTATAGTGTCTACATAACTTTAAATGGAATTTCTCTTTCTATCTCTTAATGTTGGGCTTTGCTCGTAAAGTATAGGAATGCTGAGGATTTATTGAGTTTATTTTATATCCTGCGACTTTGCTAAAGTTGTTTATTTTTTCAAGTAGTTTTCTACATGATTCTCTAAGTAAATCATCATATCATCTGCAAAAAGTGATAATTTAGTTTCTTCCTTGCCTGTTCTAATTCCTTCAATTTCTTTTTCTTCTCTTAAGGCTACATCTAGCATTTCCAGTACCAAATTGAATAACAGGGGTCATAATGGACGTCCTTGTCTTACTGGGAATGCATCTGGCTTATTGCCATTACAAATAATGCTTGTTGATTGTTTTAGGTAGATGCCATTAATAATTTTAAGGGAGGCTCCATTTATTCCTATGCTTTCTAGTGTTTTTAATAGGAATGAGTGCTGTATTTTGTCAAAGGCTTTTTCTGCATCTAGAGATGATCATATGTTTTCTGCTCATTTTGTTGTTGATGTGATCAATTATTATGATAGTTTTCCTAATATCGAACCAGCCTTGCAATCCTGGAATAAATCCTGGTAGTGGTAGTGTATTATTCTTGTGATAAGTTGCTGCAATATTTTTGCTAATATTTTATTCAAAATTTTTGCATCAATATTCATTAGGGAAATTGGACTATAATTTTCTTTCTCTGTTTTGACTCTTCCTGGTTTTGGTATTAGTATCATATTTGTGTCATGGAAAGAATTTGATAGGACTCCTTCTTTACCTGTTTTCCAAAATAGTCTATAAAGTATACGAATTAATTGTTCCTTAAATGTTTGATAAAATTCACATGGAAAACCCTCTTGCCCTGGAGATTTTTTCCTAGGGAGTTCATTGATGGCTTGCTCAATTTCTTTTTCTGAGATGGGGTTATTTGTGTATTTTACTTCCTCTTCTATTAACCCAGGCAAATTATATTTTTGTAGATATTCATCCATATCCCTAAGGTTGTCAAATTTATGGGCATACAATTGGGCAAAATAATTCCTAAATTTTATTTTAATTTCCTCTTCACTGGAGGTGAATTCACTCATTTCATTTTTGATACTGCTAATTTGATTTTCTTTTTTTTAAACCAAATTGACCAAAGGTTTATCAATTTTATTGGCTTTTTCATACAATAAGCTCTTGGTTTTATTTATTAATTTAATAATTTTCTTGATTTAAATTTTATTAATCTCTCCTTTGATTTTCAGTGTTTTTAATTTGATATTTAATTGGAGATTTTGAATTTTTGTCTAGCTTTTTCAGTTGTATGCCCAATTCATTGATCTCTTTTTTTCTCTATTTTATTTATGTAAGAATTTAGTGATATAAAACTTCCCCTAAGAACTGTTTTGACTGCATCCCATAACTTTTGGTATGTTGTCTCATTATTGTCATTCTCATGAATGAAGTTAATAATTCTTTCTATGATTTGTTCTTTGGCCCACTCATTCTTTAGATTTAGTTTCATACACACACACACACACACACACACACACATATTTATATAAAACAAAATAATCTTATATAAGGATGTTACTAATTAGTCTTATTGACTAACTGATTAACTAGGGTTTTTTTTCCCCGTTTACCTTTTTATGTCTCTCTTGAGTTTCGTTTTTGGAGATCCAATTTTCCATTGACCTCTGGCCTTTTCATCAGGAAGGTCTGATATTCCCTTATTTCATTGAATATCCATCTCCTCTCCTGGAAAATTATACTCAATTTTGCTGGGTAGTTGAGCCTCGGTTGTAGTCCAACCTTCTTTGCCTTTCATAATATCATATTCCAGTTTCTCCTGTCATTTAATGTAGAAGTGTCTTAAAGGATAAAACTTATTTTTTCAGTTTTGAACAAATAGTTCTGTTGTTAGCAGTATTGGGGAGGGGGCAAGCAAAGACAGTCCCCTAGATTTAATTTAAGCATAATCTACAAACTTTAGCTTTGAGATTCAATTACACCTAAATTTTTCTAACTTTGGAATAGCCAAAGAATATTTTTTGCCAAGTGGCTCTAAGTAGGTACTTAACTTAATTAGCCTCACTTATTTAAAACAGTGGGTTTTTTTTAAACTGAGAGAGAAATCCCCTCTCTCATTCTACCTCCAAAACTAGAAACTCATAATCAAAAGACAGAAAATCTTTAAAAATATCCCTTTTCAAACAATATTGCCTGGGAGAGTCTCACCCTGCTTTTCCAGATGCATTCCCCCAACCTAATAAATACAGACCACATCATAAAGACAAACAGAAAACACAGACAAAAACTTACAGAAATCAAAGTTGAGATAAAATCTGTTTGCTTGAGAGAGCTTCCTATCCTGCTTTTTAAATTATCTGTCTACTTCTAGCTCTGCTCAGAACAGAATTTTTTTTTTTCATGAAGAGACCCAATCCTACATTTAGCCTAATTTCTTCAACACACCTCTGCCGGAAAACCCTAAGAGGTCTCTCTCAAAGCCCTCTTAGGCAGAGTTGTAACTACCTTCAATCCTGACTTACTCCCTAAATGGGTAGTTTTAACAAGAGTTGTTAACTCACAGCTTGCCTTGGTTTCCTTGAGCCCTATAAAAACCAGGGCTCTTAATGAAACTATCTGCAAGAAATTTTAGACCACATTGATTTACTAAATCTTTAAAATTGATGAGGATGGAAATGGCCAAGCTATAATTTCAAAAGAGACTCCAAAATTTCTCAGGCCACTCACCACATCTCTGTCACCTGATCCAAAAAAAACAGGACTTCTTTTCAAAGCTCTCTTCTGCAGTTTCATTTGCTTGCAAAATCAGTCACCTTAATCTTTTTGAGAGGACCTTCTCAAAAATTAGAGAGCTACAGCATTGAGAGCAGAAAGCCATAGAACATAGAAACTTACTCAGATAAAATTTAATTACTGATGAAAGGAAGAGCCAGATCACAGCCAGAGTCTTAATAGAGAACTAATGTAAAGAAGCTGGACATGTGGGCTAAAGGGGGGATTTTTTATTAAAAATACAAGGTCTAAGGCTCTGGTCTATCATGGTCAATTGAATCACTTTATGAATAATGCCAGCATTTTGAATAAATGACACTCTGAAATTCCAAAGGCCAATCATTACACATTTTTGTTTTATTTTACTTCATTTTTAAGCTTAATAGTTTTGATGATTTCCAATATTTCCAATATAGTTTCAGATTTGGCACTGCTAGACCACCTGCCTTTGTATTTTTTTCATTAATTCCCTTTATATTCTTTGCATTTCCTTTTTGCAAATGAAATTTATTGTTTTTTTCTAGCTCTATAAAATATTTTTGATAGTTTGATTGGTATGGCATTGAATAAATTTGTTTAGGCAGATTTATCATTTTTATTATATTAGATCAGCCTACTCATGAGCAATTGCTATTTTCCCAATTGTTTAGATATGACTTTGTTTGTGAGGAAAAGTGTTTTCTAATTGTATTCATATAGTTCTGGGGTTTGTCATGACAAGTAGAATCCTAAGTATTTTATATTATTTATGGATACTTTAAATGAAATTTCTCTGCCTCCTGCTGCTGGGATTTTAATGTTGATAATTTATATGGGTTTATCACAAATTCTGTAACTTTGCTAAAGTTGTTAATTATTTCAAGTAGGTTTTGGTTGGTGTTCTAGAGTTCTCTAAGTATATCATCTTCAAAGAGTGATAAATTTGTTTCTTCATTGCTAATTCCTCCAAATTCTTTTTCTCCTCATTGCTATAGCTAACAGTTCCTATACTATATTAAACAATAATGGTGGTAATAGGTGTCCTTGCTTCATGCCTAATCTTTTTTGGAAGGCTTTTAGCTTCTCCCCGTTACAGGTAATGCTTTCTGATGGCTTTAGATAGATACTGTTTATCCTTTTAAGAAATGGTCCTTTTATTCCAATGCTCTGTAATATTTTTAATAGAAATGGGTGCTATATTTTGTCAAAAGGTCTTCAGCACCTTTTGAGATAATCATATGATTTCTTTTTGTTTTGTTATTGACATGGACAATCATGTTCATAGTTATCTATATAATAGACATCTATATAATAGATATATAATATTGAATTGACCCTGCATTCCTGGTATAAATCCCACTTAGTGATGATGTATAACCCTTGTGACATATTGCTGTAATTGCTTTGCTAGTATTTTATTAAAAATTTTTACATCAATATTTATTAGATAAATTGGTCTATAATTTTCTTTCTGAGCTTTAGCTCTTCCTGGTCTAGTTATCAGCATCATATTTGTGTCATAAAAGGAGTTTTGTATTACTCCTTTTTCACCTATTTTTCTAAATAGGCTATAAAGTATTGGAATAAATTGTTCTTTAAATGTTTGGTAGAATTCACTCATGAATCCTTCTGGCCCTGGGGATTTTTTTCTAGAGAGTTCATTAATGCTTTGTTCAATTTTTTTTTTCTAAGATTGGGTTCTTGAAGTATTCTATTTCCTCATCTGCTAACCTAGGTAATTTACATGTTTGTAAATATTTATTCATTTCACTCAGATTGTCAGATTATTGGCATGTAATTGTGTAAAATATTTCTTAATGATTGCTTTACTTTCTTATTCATTGGTGTTGATTTCACCTTTTTAATTTTTAATATTGGACATTTGTTTTTCTTCTTTCTTTTTTTAATCAAATTAACCAAGGGCTTATCTATCTTTTTTATTTTAATTTAATTTTATTTTAGACTCAAGGGCCAGATCACAAATACAAACAAAGAAAAGAAACAATACAACTTAAATATTGAAACTTAAATACAAAGAAAACAAAGCAAGTCATGTGCATAGCAGAATGTAAGAGAGGATTCAAAATATATAACAATAGATTTTCATTTCAAGAAAGCCTATAAAATAAATATGTTGCTTTGAAAATGGTCCATCTTTTCTTTGTTTCCTTTTGAGTTTTTTTTTTGTTCTCTGCTGTGAAATTTTTTACTTTCTTCTTTTTCCCCCTCCCTCCCACATCATCCCCAAAGGCTACAATAAAGTTTAGATGTTTCTCTATAGCTATATATATATATATATATATACATACATATATATACATATATACAATCATATATAGACATAAACTTTCCCAAACATCCTCTACTCCTAATCTTTGTTTTCATATTTGTCCATATCTCTTGTTTCCTATCCCTCCTGATTCCTCTACTTTACTTGACTGACTACCTTGCCCTCCTATTACTTGCCTACCTCCCTCCAGAGATCACTCCCTTATCCTCCAATTCCCATAAATCCAAACACCCTTCTATACCCCCCCTTCTGCCTTCTAAAAATTCCTCTCTGTCCTCTCCCCCCTCACTATACCCCTTCTATTTTATTTCTTCTAAATTTAGAAGACTTTTATACTCTTCTAGATGCATATGTATTTTTCCTCTTAAACCCATTCCCAATGAAAGTAGGTTACCAGAACAATCAGCCCTCCTCACCCATCTAAATCCCCTTTCTTCCTCTTGCATCTCTTTTGTATAAAATGGTAACTATTTTAGCTGTCTCTAAATGGTTTTGTTTTTAAATTCATATCTTAGTCAGGTTTATCCCCTTCTTTCTTATCAGCATGAAAATTATTAATAAGAATCTTAAACATAAATTTTACATTTTATGTTATATAAAAGAAAAACAGTCTGTCCTTATGAATTCCTTATAGTAAGTCTTTGGTATGTACCTTATGTTTCTCTCTGTTCCTGTGTGTTGAATCTTCAATTAAGTTGAGGATTTTTTTTAACAAAGTCTTGAAAGTCTGAAGGTTTGTCAAATGTCCATTTTTTTTCATTCAAGATCATATTTCCATTTGAAGGGTATGATATTTTCAGTGGGTGCCCCAGGTCTTTTGCTCTTTGATATATTGTGTTCCAAGGTCTGTGGTCCTTTAATGTCTCTGCTGCTGGGTCTTGTGAAATTCTAATTGTGGCACCATCATATTTAAATTGTTTTAATCTTGATGCTTTTAATATTTTATCCTTGAACTGGGGGTTTCAGAATTTGACTGTGATATTATTATGAGTTTTCCTTGGAGGATCTCTTTTAAGTGGTGTTTGACAGATTTCTTCTATTTCTACTTCCCTGCCTTATTCTAATGTTTCAGGACAATTTTCTTTGATTATTTCTTGTATTATTGTATCAAGATTCTTTTTTATCATAACATTCAATTAGTATAATTATTTTTATATTTTCTCTTCTTGATCTATTCTCCAAATCTGTTGGTTTTTTACAAGATGTTTCACTTTCTCTTCTATTTTTTCATTATTCATGTTTCGTTTAATTATTTCTTGATCTTTTATAATTTCACTGGCTTCATTTTGCCCAGTTCTAATTTTCAAGGAGTCATTTTCCTTCTTGAGATTTTAGATCTTCTTTTCTAATTGGTTGACTTTCCTTTCATTACCTTCTTGTTTTTCTCAGATTATTTTGATGTTAATGTAAAACTACATCCTCAATTTATTAGCTAGATATTTTTTTAAAAATTTTCATTCATTATTCTCATCTTTGATTTTCAGGATTTTCAGTTGGGTAAGCAGTTGGGGATTTTTAATATGTTATTTTTCTAAGGTTTTTTGTTAGTTGCATGGTCATTTCATTTATTTTTTTCCATTTTGATGATATAAGTATTTAGAGAAATAATTTTTCCCCTAAGTACTGTTTTGGTTGCATCCCATAAATTTTGGTATGTTGCTATATTGTTGTCATTCTCTGTAATGAAATTATTGATTGTTTCTATGATTTGTTCTTTGACCTACTTATTCTTTAGGAATAAATTATTTGGTTTATAATTAATTTTTCATCTATATTCAATTTTAATCTATATTTCCACTCTCCATTATTGAATGTAATTTTAATTCCATTATTATCTGGAAAAATACATTTATTATTTCTGATGTTTTACATGTGATATTGAGGTTTTCATGCCCTATTACATAGTGAATTTTTTGTAGGTGCCATATGTTGCTGAGAAAAAGGTTTGTTCTTTTCTATTCCCATTAGATCTTCTCCAAAGGTCTGTCATATCTAAGTTTTCAAATATTCTATTTACCTCCTTCATTTCTTTTTTGTTTCTTTTTTGGTTGGATTTATTGACTTCTGAGAGGGGACAGTTGAGGCCCCATACTAATATAGTGATGCTGTTTCTTCCTCTGAGCCACTTAACTTCTTCTTTAAGAATTTAGATGCTATGCCACTAGGCACATATATGTTTAGTACGGATATTGCTTCATTTCCTATGGTAACTTTTAGCAAGATGTGGTTTCCTTCCTTATCTCTTTTAATTAGATCTATTTTTGTTTTTACTCTTTCTGAGATCAGGATTGCTATTCCTGCTTTTTTTTGTTTTTACTTCAGCTGAAGCAAAATGGAATCTGCTCCAGCCCCTTACCTTTACTTTCTGTGTGTCTCTCTGCTTCAAGTGTGTTTCTTGTGAACAACATATTTTAAGATTCTGGTTTTTGATCTGCTCTGCTATCTCTTTCCAGTTTATGGGAGAGGTTATTGTATTCACATCCACAGCTATGAATATTGTGCATTGCCCTCCATCCTATTCTTCCTCCTTTGTCATCTCTCTTCTTACACCCTTTCCCACCACACCAGTATTTTGCTTCTGTTAACCACCTCCCCATATCTACTCTCCCTTCTGTCAGTCTCCATCTCACTCTTTACTCTCCTTCTCTGTCAGGTAAAATAGATTTCTATATTTGACTGAGTGCATTATTCCCTCTTTGTGCCAATTCTGATAAAAGTAAAGTTCAAGCAATGTTCATCATCCACCCTCCATTTCCCCTCCAAGGTAATAGGTCTTTAGAACCTCTTCATTTGAAATAATTTACCCCATTTCTCCTCTCCCTTCCCTCTACACTCATTGCATGCCTCTTTCTCATTACATAATTTTTTTATGTCATTCTCTCCAATTCACCTTATGCCCACACTCCGTCTCTAAATATTCCTTCCAGCTATACTATTAATGATACAATTTCCAAGAGTAACAAGCATCTTCCTGCTGATTAGGGATGCAATCGGTTTAAGTCTGTTGAATCTCTTCTGTTTTCTTTTCCCTTTTACCTGTTTATGCTTCTCTTGGGTCTTTATATTAGAGGTCAAATCTTTGGTTTAGTTATGTTCTTGCTTTATCAAAGCTTGAAATCCTTCTACTTTGTTGAATAATGATTTATACTCTTGACTTAATAAGCTTCGTTTTGCTGGATACGTGATTTTCTGTTGTAGTTCTAGCTCCTTTACCTTCTGGCATATTATGTTCCATAACTCCCAGTCCTTTAATGTTGTAGCTGCCAAGTCCTATGTAATTCTGCCTGTGGCTCCTCAGTATTTGAATTGTTTCTTTCTTGCAACTTAAAGTATCTTCTCCTTTGCATGATAGTTCTGAAATTTGGCTGTAATGTTCCTTTGAGTTTTTATTTTGAGATCTCATTCTGAGGTGATCAGTGGATTCTTTCAAAGCTTATTTTGACCTCTGGTTCCAGAATGTCAGGGCAAATTTCCCTAATAATTTCTTGGAAGATGCTGTCCAGGTCCTCCTTTGGATTGCAGCTTTCCAGTAGTCCAGTGATTCTGATATTGTCTCTCCTAGTTCTATTTTCCAGGTTACTTGTTTATGCAATGAGGTATTTTACATTTTCTTCCATTTTTTCATGCTATTGATTTTGTTTGATTGATTCTTGATATCTCATAGACTTATTTGCTTCCACTTCCCAAATTCTAACTTTTAAGGTTTTGTTTTCCTCAATTAGCTTTTATACTTTCTTTTCCATTTGTCCTATTGTACATTTTAAGGATTTGCTTTCTTCAGCAGATTTTTGTATCTCATTTTCCATTGACCATTAAGCAATTGGTTTCTTTTTCTGAGCTGCTAACCTTTTTATTATTCCCTTGCATCACTGTCACTTCTTTTCACCATTTTTCTTCTACATCTCTAATATGATTTTTTAAGCTTCTTTTTGGACTATTCAATAAATTCTTTCTGGGCTTGAGACCACTTCTCATTTTCCTTTGGTGTTTTACTCCATAGTGCTTAAAGTAGTGCAGGTGGTATGTGCTTTACAAATCACGTACATATGGGGCAGTTAGGAGGTATAGTGGATAGAGCACCAACATTGTAGTCGGCAGGACAAGAGTTAAAATCAAACCTCCGATATTCACTGGGCAAGTCACTTAACCCTGATTGACTCAAAAAGAAAGAAATAAACCAAATATATAATCATATGCATGCATGCGTGCAATTTCTGAGTTTGTTTTAGATCTCTCATATACAATATGGATTGCTTCTGTATTTGTATAGTCATTGAGTTGCTCTTATTGTTTTCATCTCACGTCATTGTTGCTTCATTATATAGTTCATGGAGGAATTGGGTGCTCCAGATATGTGAACTCTAATCTTGTCACAATCACTAATAGATGCCTATGGAAATAGTGGAAAAATCACTATATTTCTTATCTACTTATCATACTTCTTTAAGTTAGTTATTGTCTTATTTGTTTTGTGTAAGCCTTATGGATATGGTTGGACTACATGTTATTAAAGATTAAAGTACATGCAAGACCCTTAGTCTTGGAAACACTGAATGAGAATAACTAAAATATAATGAGGTCAGCTTTGAAAGAATCTCATGTAAATCAGTCTCTAAAAAGGAAAGTAGATTTTTGGAAATGAACTGTAGATTTCCATGATTTCTTCTTCTTATTGAATTGGATACATCTTCTAGAGAAACCGGTGTACCTGTATGTTTGTATTTTATTTAATGTTGATTTGTTTCACTAATTTAGTTTCTCAAGATTGTGGACGTTCACATTGGGAGGGTTTAGATCTTGATTTATGTCTCATAAATATTTTCCACCTAGTCTGTTTTAATTGTATTGCAAGTGAAGCTCTCTATGGACTCATTGATCACCAATTATTTCCCCTCCTTTTAAGGTAACATTACTAGCAATTTTTAATTCTTTTTTCATAGTGATTTACACATGCTCTTGTATTCCAAGTGTCAAGTAATGTATTAGCAAGGTTTTTTTTTTTGTTTGCCCAATGTCTTCACAAATTTTTTCTACTTTATTCTCTGCAACAGACTCGTTCTCAAAAGAGACAATTATCTTCATAGTGGTCTACTTATATGTGCTTACAGTGCATCTTACAAAACTACTATCCTGCTCAATGATTTTTTTTACTTTAATTGGAGGATATAATGAGTTCTCCTAGCTCCTTTATTTGTACTTCGGAGGTTAACTGTAAGTCAATTTTATATTTAACAACATTTTTTCACTTATGATTTCATTCAGTAGCACAAATGTCAATATCCATACAGTTCAGTTCCTCCTATAGCACTTCGACACTTTGATCAGTGGACAGAGCTATCACAAGTACCAAGAATTAAAGAATTTGTAGACAAAGAACTTTTCTATTTTCTGCCTCCTTTAATAACACTCTGTCAAGTGTAATGCAGAAACAGAAGGAGCTATATCTTTATCTGTTTGCGGGGTCATCATGGAGGAAAAATAAATCATAACCAAATAGCCAAAAATCTGTTGATGAGTTTCTCTATCCTTAGCCAATCTGGTCTTTGGATAGTTTGTAACATGAACTATTCTGAACTGAATAGGCAATTTTGTTTTAGGAAGAACTGTTTCACATGTAGAATAATATTTGCACTGCTTCAAATAGTTATAAATAGCTTACAGGATAATATTTTTATACTTAAAATCTACTTAAAATGTAGTCTGTTACTACATGTGGTCTCATGGTGCAGCCCAAACCAGATTAAAATTAATTTGCAAAGTATTTAAAATATAAAATACAATCAGACATATTAACAATATATCTTAATACGTAATTTTAAAATAAATATGCAGCCTGCAAGGATACACAAATATTGTTCAGTGGTCCCATTACTATTTGAGCCTGACACCATTCCTTAACAACATACCAGGGGAACCACGCCAAAATGCAGAGTAAAATCAGGGACTCACCTGAGCTCTCCCTAAAATCCCTCCGCTGAGGCGGGAGTCTGTTGCTTTGCCTTTACTCAAATCTGGGTCTCAGTCCTGGGTGGAATTTCCAGGGCAAGGAGGAGTACTAGCACAATACAGATTGCTGCCACAGTTGAGGAGGGACCCTCCTCCAAGTACTAGGAGAGAAGAGAGTACTTGTGGCCACTTACAGACCACAGGGCAAGCAAAGAGAGTAGTAAACACCTCTCCTTAGATCATACTACCTTGGAAGAACTGAAAATTTACAGGTCCCTAGAAGTATCTCTGAATACAGCTGAAAAAAAAAATCCCTGAACCTTCGGATAGTGTGCCCTCCACCCTGGAAGTAGAGCCCTACATTAAAAAAGAGTTAAATGTTAAGTTAGTGGCTGGAAAAATGAACAAGCAACAGGAAAAAACCCTTTGATTATAGAAAGTTATTATTATGCCAAGTAAGATCAAAATACACACTCAGAAGAAGACAAAAAAGTCAAAGTTCCTACATCTAAAAGTTCCAAGGGAAATATATGTATATATGAACTGGTCTCAGGCCATGGGAGATTTCAAAAAGATTTTGAAAATCAACTAAGATAAGCAGAGGAAATTTGGAAGAGAAATGAGAATGATGCAAGAATATCATGAAAAATGAGTGAACGAGTAAGGGAGACATAAAAAAAGTTGAAGAAAATAACACCCTAAAACATAGTAGGCTAAATAGTAAAAGACTTCCAAAAAGCCAATGAGGAGAAGAATGTCTTAAAAAGGAGAAATGGCCAAATAGAAAAGGAGGTCTGAAAGCTCACTGAAGAAAATAATTATTTTTCCCCCATTTTTGTGTTTTATTTTTTCTAATATTTTATTTTAAAATTTATTTTTTATTTTTAGTTTACAACATTCAGTTCCACAACTTTTTGGGTTCCAACTTTTCTCTCTCGCTTTCTCCTTCCCCTTCCTCCCCCCAAGATGGCATGTAATCCAATGTAGGTTCTACATATACCTTCACATTGAACTTATTTACATAATAGTCCAGGTGTAAAGAAGAATTATTATCAATGGAAGGAATCATGAGAAAGGAGAAATGAAGCTAAAAAGAAGGAAAAAAAAGAACAAATGGTTTGCCTCAATCTGCATTCAGATTCCATAATACTGTCTCTGGATATGCATAGATTTTTTCTGTCATGAGACTTTTGGAGGTATTTTTGAATCTTGTATTGATGAGAGGAGTCAAGTCTCTCAAAATTAGTCCATACAGATACCATGTACAATGATCTCCTGGTTCTGCTCACCTCATTTAGCATCAGTTCATATAAATCTTTGCAGGTTATAATGAAGCATGTCTGTTCATCATTTCTTATTGCACAATATTATTCCATTACATTCACATACCACAGTTTGTTTATCCTTTCCCAATTAATGGGCATCTCTTTTAATTTCCAATTCTTTGCCACCACAGAAAGAGCTACTATACTTATTTTTGTACATACTAGTCTGTTTCCGACTTGTGTGATCTCTTTTGGATACAACCCTAGAAGTGATATCGCTGGGTCAAAGGGTAGGCACATTTTTAGAGCCCTTTTCTGAATTGCTGTCCAGAATGGTTGGATCAGTTCCACCAACAATGTAACAATGTTCCAATTTTCCTACATCCTCTCCAGCAATGATCATTTTCCTGTTTTGGCATGTTAGCCAATCTGACAGGAGAGATGTGGTACCTGAGAGTTGTTTTGATTTGCATTTCTCTACTCAATAGTAATTTAGAGCATTTTTCCTATGACTATAGATATCTTTAATTTCTTCCTCTGAAAACTGCTTGTTCATATCCTTTGAGTATTTCTCAGTTGGGGATTGACTTGTATTCCTATAAATTTGGCTCAGTTCCCTGTAAATTTTACATATGAGGGCTTTATAAGACACAACGGTTATAAAGATTTTTCCAAATTTTATGCTTCCCTCTTAATCTTTGTGGCATTGACTTTGTTTATAATTTTTTTTCAATTTAACACAATCAAAATGATCCATTTTACCTTTTGTAATATTCTCTATCTCTTCTTGGGTCATGAATTCTTCATTTTTCCATAAATCTGATAGGTAAACTATTCTTTGCTTTCCCAAATTGCTTATAGTATCAGCCTTTATTCCTAAATTATAAACCCATTTTGACTTTATTTTGGTATACAATGTAAGATATTGGTCTATGACCAGTTTCTGCTGTACTGTTTTCCAGTTTTCCCAGCAGTATTTTTCTGTGAAATAGCAAACTCTTATCCCAGAAGCTGGATTCTTTGGGGTTATCAAAGAGTAGATTTCTGTAGTTACTGACTATTCTGTCTTGTGTGCCTAACTGTGTTGTTAAGCAAAATTGTCTCATTAGCATGGCTTTTGTTTCTTTTGAGTGGAAGTACTTTCAGCTGTTAAGTGCTAAGCCCCAGGGCCAGGGCCCTGTCAGGTGTGAAACCTGTGTGGGTGTGGATTGGTGACTTAGGAGGGGCCAGCTGGGGAACCAATGGTCTCTGGTCATTGAGGCGGGGCTTGAGAACGCCG
>CM053623.1:273326935-273352234 GCA_028646595.1 Phalanger gymnotis
TGGGGCCCTGCTTCCCTCTGCCACTTTGTGGGTTCTGCAGCTCTAAAATTGGTTCAGAGCCATTGTTTTATAGGTTTTTGGAGGAACTTGGTGGGGAGCTCACGCCAGTCACTGCTTCCCAGCCGCCATCTTGGCTCTGCCCCTGCAGCTCTGTAAAATAACATTTCAGTAGTTTGATTGGTATAGTATTTAATAAGTTAATTAATTTAGATGAAATTGTCATTTTTATTATATTAGCTCAGACTAGCTAAGAGCAACTTATGGTTTTTTTTTTTCCATTTCTTTATATGTGCGAAGTGTTTTGTAATTGTATTCTTATAAGGTCCTGGGTTTGTCATGGCAGGTAGATTCACAAATATTTTATAGTATCTACAGTAACTTTAAAAGTAGTTTCTATTTCTATCTCTTGCTGTTAGGCTTTGTTAGCAATATAGATGAAAGCCGAGAATTTATTTGGATTTATTTTATATCTGGCAACTTTGCTAATTTTTGTGATTATTTTTCACTTGATTCTCTAGGATTCTTTAAATAAATCATCCTATCATCTACAAAAAGTGATAACTTGGGTTCTTCTTTACCTATTCTAATTCTTTCAATTTCTTTTTCTTCTCATTGCTAAAGCTAACTTTTCTAGTAACAAATTGAATAATAGAGGTGATAATGGACATCCTTGTTTCACTCTGGATCTTACTGAGTATGTATCTAGCTTATCCCCATTACATATAATGATTGCTGATGGTTTTAGATTGAAGCCACTTATAATTTTAAGGAAGACTCTGCTTCTTACTATGCTTTCTATTGTTCTTAAAAGTGGGAGGAATGGGTGTTGTTTTGTATTAAATGTCTTTTATTTTGTCTATTGAGACAATCATACAGTTTATGCTAGATTTGTTATGATATGATTAATCATGCTGATAGTTTTCCTAATACTGAACCAGCCACACATTCCAGGAATAAATTCTACCCGGTCATAATGTATTACCCTTTTTTTTAAAAAAAATTAGAATTTTTATTTTTATTTTACAACACTTAATTCTACATGTTCTCGAGTTTCAAATTTTTTTCCCTTCCCTCCCAGCCCTTCTACACCCCCAAGACAGCATGCAGTCTGATATAGATTCTATATAAACCTTTGCATTCAATTTATTTACACAATAGTCAAGTGGCAAAGGAGAATTATGACCAATGGAATGAATCATGACATAGAAGAAACAAAACCAAAAAAGAAGAGAAAAAAAGAGCAAAAAGTTTGCCTCCATCTGCATTCATACTCCACAGTTTTTCTCTGGATGTAGCTAGCTTGTTCCTACCTGTCTTTGAGCCTTGTATTGCTGAGGAGAGACAAGTCTATCAAAGTTAGTCATCACAGAATCAATATGTCTGTGGTTGTATACAATGTTCTCCTGGTTCTGTTCCTCTCCCTCATCATCATATCATGTAGGTGTTTCCAGGTTATTATGACATTGGTATCTTCCCCATTTCTTATAGTATAATAGTATTCCACTACATTCATATACCATAACTTGTTCAGGCTTTCCCATGTGAAGGGCATCCCTTTGATTTCCAATTCTTTGCTACCACAAAAACAGCTGCTATTAATATTTTTGTACACACAGGTCTCTTTACTGCTTGGGTGATCTCGTTGGGATATAGCCCTAGGAGTGGTATTGCTGGGTCAAATGGTATGCATATTTTTAACCCTTTGGGCGTAGTTCCAAATTGTTCTCCAAAATGACTGGATCTGTTGACAACTCCACCAACAATGTATTAATGTTTCAAATTTCCCACATCCTCTCCTGCATTTATCATTTTCCTGTTTTGTCATGTTAGTCCATCTGACAAGAGAAATGTGGTACTTAAGACTTGTTTTGATTTGCATTTCTCTAATCAATAATGATTTAGATTTTTTTCCATATTCCTATAGATAACTTTAATTTCTTTTTCTGAAAACTGCCCGTTCATATCCTTTGACCATTTCTTAATTGGGGAATGGCTTTTATTCCTATAAATTTGGCTTAGTTCCCTATATGTTTTTAGAAATGTGGCCTTTATAAGAGACATTGGTTGTAAGATTTGCTCTCAATTTTCTGCTTCCCTCATAATCTTTGCTGCATTGGCTTTGTTTATACAAAAAAGTTTTCAGTTTGACATAATCAAAATTATCCATTTTGCATTTTGTAATGCTCTCTATCTCTTGTTGGATCATTAATTCTTCCCAATTCCTATAGATCTGATAGTTAAACTATTCCTTGATCTCTCATATTGCTTATAGTATCAGCCTTTATTCCTAAACCATGAACCCATTTTATTTTGGTACAAGGTATAAGATATTGGTCTATGCCTAGTTTCTGCCCTACCATTTCCAAGTTTTCCCAGAAGTTTTTGTGAAATAGTGAATTCTTGGTCTGGAAGCTGGATCCTTTGGGTTAATCAAAGAGTAAATTGCTATAGTCATTGACTTCTATGTCTTATGTACATAACCTATTCTACTGATCCACCACTCTGTTTCTTAGTCAGTAGCAGATAGTTTTGATAACTACTGCTTTATAGTACAGTTTGATATCTGGTATGGCTAGGCCTCCTTCGCTAGCATTTCTTTTCATTAATTTCCTTCAATTTCTTTTTCTTCTTTTAATTATAAAGCTAACATTTCTAGTACAAAATTGAATAACAGGGGTTATAATGGACATTCTTGTTTCACCTCAGATCTTATTGAGAACGCATGTAGCTTATCCCCATTACGTATAATGCTTGCTGATAGTGTTGGGTAGATGCTATTTATGATATTTACGAAGACTCCATTTATTTCTATGCTGTCTATTTTTTAATAGGAATGGGTGTTGTATTTTGTCAAAAGCTTTTTCTGCATATATTGAGATAATCATATGTTTTCTGCTAGTTTTTTTATCGATATGACCAGTTATGCTGATAGTTTTCCTAATACTGAACCAGCCTTGCATTACTGTAATAAATCCTACTTGGTCATAGTGTATTAATCTCATGAAAAGTTGCTGCAATCTTTTTCTGATATTTTATTTAAAATTTTTGCATCAATATTCATTAGGGAAATTGGTCTATAATTTTCTTTCTCTGTTTTGACTCTCCCTGGTTTAGGTATTAGAACAATATTTGTGTCATAAAAAGAATTTGGTATGACTCCTTCTTTGCCTGTTTTCCCTAAAGTCTATAAAGTATGGGAATTAATTGTTCTTTAAATGTTTGATAGAATTCACATGTAAAACCATCTGGCCCTGGAGATTTTTTCCTAGGGAGTTCACTGATGGCTTGCTCCATTTCTTTTTCTGAGATGTGGTTATTTAGGTATTTTGTTACCTCTTCTGTTAACCTTGGCAATTTTTTTTGTAAATATTCATAGATTTCCCTAAGGTTGTCACATTTATGGGCATACAATTGGGCAAAACAATTCCTAATTATTATTTTAATTTCCTCTTCATTGGAGGTGAATACACCTTTTTCATTTTTAATACTGGTGATTTCATTTCTTTCTTTCTTCTTTAAATCAAATAGAACAAAATTTTATGAATTTTGTTGTTTTTTCCATAAACTGGCTCTTAGTTTTATTTATTAATTCAATAGTTTTCTTGATTTCAATTTTATTAATATCTACTTTGGGTTTCAGTATTTCTAATTTGGTTTTTAATTGGGGATTTTCAATGTTTTTTCTAGCTTTTTCAGTAGCCTGCCCATTTCATTGGTCTTTTTCTCTATTTTATTCATGTAAACATTTAGAGATATAAAACTTCCCCTAAGAACTGCTTTTTCTGCATTCCCTAAGTTTTGGTAAGTTGTCTCATTATTGTCATTCTCTTGAATCAAGTTATTGTTTCTATAAATTGTTCTTTGACCCATTCATTCTTTAGGATTACATTATTTAGTTTGCTATTAATTGTTAATTTATCTTTCCATTGTCCTTTATTTCAAATAATTTTAATGCATCAACATCCGAAAAGGATGCATTGACTATTTCTGCCTTTCTCCACTGGATTGTGCAGTTTTTATGCCCTAGCACCTGGTCAATTTTTGAGCCTGTGCCATGTACCCCTGATAAAAAGATATATTCCCTTTTTTCTCCATTCAGTTTTCTCCAAAGGTCTATCATATTTTCTAAAATTCTATTCACCTCTTTAACTTCTTTCTTGTTTATTTTGAGGTTGGATTTATTGATTTCAGAGAGGCAGAGGTTGAGGTCCCCTACTAGTTTAGTTTTGCTGTCTATTTCTTCCTGTAACTCCCTTAATTTCTCCTCTAAGAATTTGTATGCTATACCACTTGGTGTGTAGATGTTAAATAATGATGTTGCTTCATTTCCTATGGTACCTTTGAGCAGGATATAGTGTCCTTGCTTGTCTCTTTTAATTAGATCTTTCTTTGCTTTTGCTTTGTCTGAGATTAGAATTGCTATCCCTGCTATTTTTTACTTCAGCTGAAGCATAATATATTCTACTCCAGCCTTTTACTTTTGCCCTGTGTGTACTCTCCTCTATCAAATGTGTTTTTTGAAAACAACATATTGGAAAATTATAGTTTTTAATCCATTCTGCTATGCACCTCCAATTTATGGGAGATTTCATCCTATTCACATTCACAGTTATGATTATTATATGTGTCTTTCTCTCCATCCTACTTTCACCCCCTGTCTCTGCTTTTATTTTTCCTTTCTCCCTTCCACTTTTCACGAGAGTTTTACTTTTGACTGCCACTTTCCTCAGTTTACTCCCCCTATTGACTCCCCTGCCTTATCTTACCCGTTTCTCTCTGCTACTTCTTCTCTCCCTTGTCCCCTCACTCCACCTTTTCTTTCTCCTTTCCTCTCCTACTGCCTGTAGGACAAGTTTGATTTATATACTTATCAGAATATGGTATTCCCTCCTTGAAGCAAATCCAATGAGAATAAAGCACAAATACTGCTCTTCTCCCTCCATTCTTTCTCTCTGCTATAATATGTTTTTGAGCCTCTTCATATGATGTAATTTACTCTTTTCTACCACCTCCTTACCTCTTCTCCCAGTACCATCCCTTTACACACCTTAATTATGTTTTTCATCATTATATCAATTATGTTTTTTTACTGACACCCTGGATCTATGTATATCCCTTTCAATTGTCATAACTACTATCCTCAAGTTTGACTTATATCTAACATATATAAAGCAATATAATCCTGTATAATGATGTAAACAACTTGCCCTTATTGAATAACAAGTTTTTTTTTCCTCATTTAAATTTTTATGTCTCTCTTGAGTTTTGTATTTGAAGATCAAATTTTCCATTGAACTCTGGCCTTCTTATCAGGAAGGTCTGGAATTCCCTTATTTCATTGAATGTTCATCTCCTTTCCTAAAAAAAATATGCTCAGTTTTGCTTTGTAGTTGATCCTTGCTTGTAGTCCAAGCTTCTTTGCCTTTTGGAATATCATATTCAAATTCCTCCTCTCTTTTAATGTAGAAGATGCAAGATCATGCATGATCCTGACTATAGTTCCATGATATTTGATTTTTTTTCTTTTTAGTTGCTTGTAATATTTTCTACTTAACCTGTTAATTCTGAAATTTCCTACAATATCCTTTGGAGTTTTCAGTTTGGTATCTCTTTCAGAGGATGATCAGTGAATTCTTTCCATGACTATTTTACTCTCTGGTTCTAGAACCTTGGGGAATATATCCTAGATGATTTCTTGGAAGATACTGTCCATGCTCTTTTTTTTAACATGACTATCTGTTAGACCAATAACTCTCGCATTGTCTCTCCTGGATCATTTGCAAGATCAGTTTTTTCCAATCAGATATTTCACATTTTCTTCTTTTTTTCATTATTTAGATTTTGTTTGACTGATTTTTTTGATGCCTTATAGAGTCATTAGCTTCTACTTGCCCAATTCTAATTTTTAATGCATTGTTCTCTTCGTTTAAGTTCTGAACCTCCTTTTCCATTTGGTTAATTTTACTTTTCTAGGATTCATTCTTTCCAATTAAATTCTGGATCTCCTTAGCCATTTCACCAATTTTACTTTTTAAAGGTTTGTTCTCATTGATGATTTTTTTCCCAGCTTTTCTTTTACCCTCTAATTTGGTTTTTAAAATCCTCCTTGAGGTCTTCCAGAAATGCGTTTGGGGCTTGAGACCAGTTCACACTCCCTTTTGATGTTTTAGATACGGGTCGAGTGTCAATGCTGTCCTTTTCTGAAGTATTTTGATCTTCCCTGTCTCCCTAAAAAGAGTCAACAGTCCTTGGTTTTCTAGATTGCTTATTTATGTTGGTTATCTTTTTTCTGGCTTTAAAGTGGACCTCTGCTTCTAGGACTCAGTGTGCTCTGTGCCAAGCTTCTTGTGCTGGGAACTATGGGCCTAGTTACTGACTTTGTGTGCTATGGCCTCTGGTTTTGTGAGGTGTGAGGGAGTGGTGGTCTGACTGGGGGAAGTCTCCTCTTCCTCTAGGTCTGCACTACAGCATAAGTGGTCTCAATAGTTGTCTGTGTTGGTGTCTGCCACTTCTTGTGGCTGTTCAAAGGCAACCTGGTATTCCTGGTGTTGACCCTTGCTGGCTCAGGCCCTCTGGGACTCAGGAACTCCACTTCTGGCTCTTCTGTTTCAATATTATGTGGGTGAATAAGGGAGGGGTTAGAGCCATTTTACCTGATCATCATGGCTCCTGGAAGTTCAAAAGGTGGCCACAGACACTGAGCTGCTGTCACCTGTAGCTCTGACAGCCTCCTGTCTGGGGCTGGGGGATCACCACCAGTTTCATGCACCCAGCACTCTCTCACCCTGGATCACAGGCTGAGTTTGGCAGCTGCTCCCACTTTGGTGTGATCTGGTGTAATTCCACATCCTGGTTGCTCTCCCAGCCCACAGATCTGTCCTGTCAACCCTGTGGGCTCTCCTGCCTTAGAGGTTTGCCATGCTCAGTCTACTAGTGGCTTCTAACTCCCAAATCTGCTCAGATTCACTTTTTTGGAGGTATCTGACAGAATTTGTGAGAAAGCTCCCATAAGAAACTGATTTCACTCTGCCATCTTGGCTCTGCCTCTGAAGAAAATAATTCTTTAAAAATTAGAATGAAGCAAATAGAAGCTAATGACTTTATGAGAAATCAAGGACAATAAAATAAAAATCAAAAGAATGAAAAAAAATATAAGGCAATGTGAAATATCTCATTGGAAAAAAAGTGACCTGGAAAATAATCCCCACAAAGATAATTTTAAAATTATTGGACAACCTGAAAGCCATGGTTTAAATAAAGATTCTAGAAATCATCTTTGGGCAATTTCTCAAGAAAACTGCCTTCATATTTGAGAAGCAGAGAGTAAAATAGAAATTGAAAGAATCCACCAATCACCTCCTGAAAGAGATCCTAAAATGCAAACTTCCAGGAGTACTATAGCCAAATTCCAGAGTTCCCATGTCAAAGAGTAAATATTACAAGCAGCCAAAAGAAACATTTCAAGCAACTTAGAGCCAAGTCAACATAACACAAGATTTAACAGCTTCTACATTAAAGTACCAGAGGTCTCAGAATATGATCATTCAGAGGGCAAAGGAGCTAGGATTACAACCAAGAATCACTTACCCAGAAAAACTGAACATAATCCTTTAGGGGAAAAATGGATATTCAATGAGATACATAACTTTCAAACATTATTGATGAAAAGACCAGAGCTGAATAGAAAATTTGACTTTCAAAAACAAGACTCAGGAGAATCATAGAAAGGTAAACAGGAGAGGGAAATCATAAGGGACTTATTAAAATTAAACTGCTTGCATTTCTACATGGGAAGATGATATTTGTAACTCCTTCCTCACTATTAGGATAGTTAGGAATATATCTTTATCCATAGATATATGTTAGGAGTATATATATATATATATATATACACATATATATGTGTGTACATATATATGTGTGTACATATATATGTGTGTATGTGTGTGAGTGTGTGTGGTGTGAATAGAGAGCAAATGAATGACTTGAATATAAAGAGATGTTGTCTAAAAACTAAAATTAATGGGTGAGCAGAATGTACTGGGAAAAAGAGGCAAAGAGAGGTAGAATGGGATAAACTATATCACATAAAAGACAGAAGAAAAAACATTTACAGTGGAATGGAAGAGGGGGAAAGAAAAGGTGAATTAATGAACCTTACTTTCAGCAGAACTGGCTCAAATGACATACACACTCAATTTGGTATGGCAATCTATCTTCTCCTACAGGAAAGTAGGACGAGCGGAAAGGGATAAAACAATTGTGTGTGGGGGGGGGGCATGACAGAAGGGAGGAAAGACTGGGTGAGGGGTTAGTCAAAAGCAAAACACTTTCGCGGAGGGACAGCATGAAAGGAGAGGGAGAATAGAATAATGGGGGGGTATAGGATAGAGGGAAATACAGTTAGCAATAGCAACTGTGAAAAAAAATTTTCAAGCAAATTTCTCTGATAAAGGCCTCATTTCTCAAATATATAGAGAACTAAGTAAAATTTATAAAAATAAGACCCATTCCCCAATTGACGAATGATGAAAAGATATGAACAGTTTTCAGATTAAATAATAGAAGCTATCTATAGTCATATGAAAAAATACTTTAACTCACTATTGACTGGAGAAATATAAATTAAAACAATTCTGAGGCACTACTTCATACCTATTATTGGCTACTAGGACTGAAAAAGAAAATAACTGATGTTGGAGGGGATGTGAGAAAAATGAGACTTTTGTGCATTGTTGATGAAATTGTGAACTAATTCAACTATTCTGTAGAACAATTTGGAACTATGCCCAAAGGGCTATAAAACCGTGCATACCTTTTGACCTAACAATACCAATGCTAGGTCTGTATCTCAAAAGAGACGACAAAAAGAAAAATGATCTATATGTACAAAAATGTTTACAATAGGTGTTTTCTGGGGGCAAAGATTTAGAAATTGAAGGGACACCTATTAATTGGGAAATGGCTGAATAAATTTTGGTATGTGCTTTTGGTGGAATACTTGTATTTTAAGAAATGATGAGCAGGATGTTCTCACAAAAACCTGGAAAGACATATGAACTTATGGAAGGTGAAATGTGCTATGTACAAAATAGCAATATTGTCAGACATTTGGCTATGAATGACTTAGCTATTCTCAGTAATACAACAATCCAATACAACTCTGAAGGACTTATGATACAAAATAATTGCTTTTAGATATAGTTCTCATTATAGTAGAACTCTCTAATCTATCACAGTTCACTATCCCTAAAGTCGAATTTCCCCTTTTACCTTTCAAAGACATCTGTAATTTGCCTCTTTTCTACTTCTCCAGTTATTTTTCATACCAGTCCATTCTACTATACACTCCAAAATGGCATATTTTCTTCTGTGTGTGTCTTTTCTCATATTCTCTTACATATTTGTCATGACATCCCCTTTTCAATTGCTGAATTCCCTTTCCTCCTTTAAAAATCAAATTAAATTATGCTTCTTTGGGGATATCTATTTTGGTGACTCTTCTCTTCTAAAAACACAAATACACACATTTTATAAGTCTGAGAATTAGTTCAGGTAAAGCAATGCAACATAATCTTCTACACCATTGTCAGCATCTAAGACAGTGTTACACACAATAGGCTCAGCAATGTTTGCAGTTTTGAAACTGAATTGATCCAATTCACTGTAAGTACACCTTTGTGTGACAATGTAAGAAAAAAAAAGGTCTTCTCCCAATCCTGGCAGTATGTGTGAATGTGTGTGAATATAAATATTTGAACGCATGTAAGTTGTATATTATTCATTTACATCTGTTCTATGTTTTTCAGTTATGTGTAAAATAATACAAATTCAATTCTTTATTTTATATATATAATTCAAATTTTATGTCTGGATAAATTAAACATTAGGATAATTAATATACAGATAAAATTCCAATTGCATCTAGAAAGAGACACTCAAAAATAAGTGATACTATAGGGTAAAACAATGGGGCAAATGGTTTTCCATTACAGATATTTAGAGGAAATTTTAACTTGGGTAACATCACATTTCTAAAAAAAGAAAAATTGGATAAATTATTGATTTTTCTTCTTCATGAGTTGATGATCCTTTGAGATGCCTACAGTCTTACTTGTATGATTGCATAAATCCTGGGAATATTATACTAGAAAACTAGGCATTTCTTGTCATATTTGCAGTGCTATGAAAGCAGAAATTCCTCCACGTATATCTAAAATGGTAGTCCAGAAATTTCTGTAACCAAATAAATGGCATATTATTAGGTATGAATCAGGTGTTAATGAATGTACTTCTAAAGACAAAAAGGGAAAATTATTTTTTTTAAAAGTATTATAGTGCTTTTTGTTTCTGTGGTGAAAATACTTTATATTTCTTCTCTATTCATGTTTTTCACAGGTATGTTTTATATAGTTTAGTATTACAACATCCAGCACTGAAAATAGAAGCAGAGTTTATTGAATAGCAAGATAGATAGATAAATACTACAGAAAGATCAGAAATGCAAAACATTTTCACTAATACCTGGGGCCAACTCTCCCCTATACCACTTTAGATCAGAGTGGTTGTGACCTTAATACTTTTAATACAAAGAATTCATGTTACCCAGTTCACTTATGAAATTGTAAAAGCAAGAAGATCAGCCATTTTCTTTCCTTCTTTTCCATATTCAATCTAGTACTATTCTGGGTCATGGGTTATTGCAACCTTCTGGTCTCAACTCTTTGACAAAATTAGCATGAATTCTGTTGCTTGAACCTCTGGTGGACTTGCTTTCTCTATTTCACATGTTTCCAACCTCACAGTCTACTCTGATACTCCTTCATCTTAAATCAGGAAAGAATAGATACCAAAAGGCAAAGAACAGAGGCCAGCATTAATGGATAATATATTGGTCCAGATGGAGAGAGTGAGGCCTAAAGTCTACTTCAATAGCCAGATGGTTTTAGTCTATCTTGTTCATTCAAACCAACCAGACAGAAAAAGAGAACATGCGAAACTTTTGTGTTAATAGCATTTCTAGTTCAACAGCTAATCAAAATGACCCCCTTTTTTCCCTTTGAGACAGCAGAACAGAAATATTCAGAATATCTTTCCCATTGTGGACTACTTCATTTTGCATCACTGGACACATCAAAAAATCAAGATCATGAAATGCACACACCCCAGAATTTATTGGCCAGATTCCTGTTACATGCCAATTTTTTTTAAAAAAAAAGTATAAAGGGAGAAATGAATGAAGGGATGTAGAAATACCAAACCAAAATTCCCAAGGCAAGGCCACCTGGAATGAATTCACATACCCAAGCATTCTTTAAGTCAAGGAGACAAAGATTTATTATGCTTTAAGTAAATAAAGTGGGCAAGAATTCTTAGGGAACCTGCAACCATACAGAGCTACAGGGAAAGTTTAAGTACAAGATGTAGGGATGAAACCTGTCAATTAGGTGTGTTGGGGTGAGATTAGGGAGTGGTCAGGGTGTGATTAAGGGTTGGTCAGTTCTTAAAGGAACATGCACTTTTTCTATCTACTGCGCAGGTATCTTACCCAGAGTTCACTGGGAAATAACCCAAAATGGGGCTACCCGGGGGTATGGTTTTGCCTGTGAAACATCACTAAGTCACCAAAAGTTCACGGCTGACTGGGAATATCCAGGTGGATTCCATCACCTGTCTTGTTAGACAAGATTAATGTGAGGGAGTATACATTTGACTATGTCTGGAATACATGTTAGACTCAGTGCATAGTCAGTTATCAGCATCCTGAATTAATCTGTAATTGGGCATAGCTGCTTACTGAGGAAGAAGCAGAGATAATTTGGGGGCACAATGCCCTTTAGCTAGAGAGGCTGCCTGGGAAAGAATATGTTTGAGAACTAGATATGTTCTAAAATTGGAATTCTGCCACAGCCACAGGCACCCAAGCAGAGGCTAAGGGGAAATGTGATGTTAGAATTAGGGTCCAAGGACAAGCACCCCATCAAAAGCAGCTATCTTTTATAGGTAAAAGATGACTTTGTAAACATGAAATATCTTGTTGTGATCTTGTTCATTATTTTTTAAAGAAACCGATATTGCCTAATTAAATATTCTATAAAACAAATGGTTCGTTTAAAATGCAACCAGAAAAAAGAGAGTATTTTCAAAAATGCCCCGAGTTATTTTTTTCTTCTTAAAACAATTCGGTTAAACTTATCAAAGAAATTACATGAATAATCCTATCATATAATTTCTTTGTAAAATGATTGTGACTTTATGAGTAAAATAGAAAAGTGAGAAAATTAAAGTTTTATTTTAAAAACTGTTAAACAGATAACATAGTTTATTTTTTACATCAGAGAATTACTCAATAATATTTAAAATGGATTTTACCAAAAATAAATTATGGTTGAGAATTTTGCAATTCTCCATTATAGGTAGAAAAAGTAGAAATGGACTTTATATATATACACACACACACACTCACACACACACACGCTCACACACACACACTCTATGACGATCAATAGCAAGAATCAATCCTCATTCCTAAAGGCCAATCAAATATCTTTGCTCCTCTGCAAATGTGTTCTCAAGGCTGTCATGTTAAATATGCTTGCAATGAAATGGGAGGGGAACAGCAATTAATGAAGGGTATTCTATGAACTTACATTAAAGTCAAACACTCCTGTCACTCAACTCCACAGGGACTAATTTACAATGGAATGTGCTAAAGGAAATATGTTGTATAAATAAAAGTTGCTATTGACTTTTAAAATATCTTATAATTTCTGAATAGGAAAGACATAAGTTTAAGTCACAAAGCTTTGAAATAAAAGCTTAACATCATATACTTTGTTGAATCTTAATATAAAGTAAGATTTAAAAAAAAGTTCTCCAATATCACAGCCTTAATATACCAGAATGGCTTATTTGTAAACCAGGATACTTAGAAGTCAGACTATCCTTTTTAAAACTAGCTACTTATTTTCCTTCTTTTTCCAGAGGTTAGTGATGAGACCTCTCATAGCTTCACTGATTTTGAGTTGTTTTGTTGTCAAGAAACAGGGGAAAAAATACAGAACTGACCAAAGAGCTCTGCTCCAAATTTGAAGATGAAGCTTTTGCTTTTTGCTATTGGTCATCATTCTTAAATGCTTTTATACCTGTTAGCCCTGGAGAAATAAATCTGAAGAACTGAGATCTGTGGAATAGCACAGGCTGAAATTCAAAGCTTTTAGGCACCTGCCCCAAATCCCCAAGGTAAGCCAAGTCCACTTGGAAAAATAAAATGGGAAGTTAGTAATTGATTTTGCTAATTCACTTCTCCAATGTTCTTTTCTAAAATATTGTGGATTTTTTACCTTTAGTGGCATAAATAGAAAACTTTAGTGTGTTTTGACTAAATAATATTGGTAATTAAATCCAATTTGTACCAGGTTTTCCTATGGAGACGTAGGTACAGAATCTAAAATATTTAAAGCCAATAGTTCCAAAGGATGGGGGAATGAAACTGTCTGCATATTTTGGGTTAAGATTAAGACTTTTATTGAAAAGAATGCTTTTATACTAGCCTTATAATACACAGTAACTGCATAAATTCATGAAGGTTTCTACATAATTCTAAAACATCTAAATTCATAGCCTAAGAAATTTAGTATGAAATACATGTGGCAGCTCAGAAAAAAATGCTACCATACCTGATTTCTTCATTCTTTGAAACCTCTGTCTATATGCAGATACCCAAGTGGAAACATTTTGTCTATTTTTTTCATTAAAATAACCTTATTTTTCAATTATTTTAACAGCCTGATGAAAAACATGTTATTGAATTAGGTATTAATAAACAATGTTTCCTATTTTAAATTAGGTGATTAATTTTCTATTAACAACAATAAGAGTAGACAATTTTATACTGAACTTTAAAATTTTCAATGTATCATTTTGCCTTTTGAAATGCATAAAAATGTTTTGAGGCAGGGGTGGGGAACCTGTGACCTCAAGGTCACACTCTAGGTCATCAAATATGGGCCTTTGATTCAATCTAAACTTCACTGAACAAATCCCCTTAATAAAAGGATTTGTTCTGGAAAGCTTGGGTTCAGTGAAAAGGCTGCACCAAGGACCTAGAAGGCAACATGTGGCCTTGAGGTCACAGATTTCCCATCCCTGATTGAGGTCAGTACTGCAACTCTTATTATCCCTATCTTACAGGTTTGGAAACTGAGGCCCAGGAACATCAAGAGATATACCCTTGGTCACACAGCTTTTGGATTTGGATTCAGATTTCCTTGACTTCTAGTCCAACACTCTAACCAGGATACAATTTCTAACCACTGCTAATTTCTAGAAATTTTCACATTTTGACATTTGTGTGGTCATAAAAGGGTAAGTATATTTTAAATCATGATTTTTTAAAATGTTTGTCTAAAATAGAGCTATTAGGAACATACTTTTTAAAATGTCCTGCTAAAAATTTGGGTTATTATTTCATGAAAAGAAGAAGCACAGAAAATAGTTTTGAGAATTGGCCTTATATTTCACGGAAACTGAAACTAATCAATAGCATATTTGTTCTGAGAGTACTTATTTTGGTTGTTTTATTGCTGTTGCTGCTGCTTAAGCTCCTGCTACTGTTGCAGTGATGCCCTATTTGTCAGTATTTCAAAGGAGTCATGTAATACAAGTCTGCTCATTTGGGAGGTACCCACATTGAAGAATACTGCACAATATTGTGAGAGTTGCAGTTAACATTTAAAATTTACAAAGTAAAAACCTTTAATACTTGGCTACATATATGAAACGTCTTTATAACAAAATACCCTAATAATGTTATTAACAGATTTACTTGTGGGCATAGCTTATTATAATTACCAGTTGGGGTTAATAGCTAGGTCTACCTTGTCCCATTGTATAGCTGAGACATTCAGAATTTAAGTAAGGGTTATTTAAATATTCTTCCCAACATGTATTGGATAAACCATATTTAAAGCATATCACTACCTTCCTTGTTTGAAGTTAATTTTAACAGGTTTTTCAAGGCAACATTTCACAGAGTTTGGAAATTAATAAGATCTTTGAAATAATTAAAATTTTAGAACCAAATTAAGTAATTTATTTAGAATAAATCCCATATGACCTCTATGTTTCTCTATGAATATTAATGATTCAAATTCCAATAATATAATCATCATAATCTTTCATAGATATTGATAATGATCTGAAATAAATTTTGAATAGTGTGATCTTTATTCCTTCTAATGATTTTTTTTTTATTACCTGGTTTCACATCAGAGCCAGTATGTTACGGGAATACATTACAATAATTCAAAATTAAATTTTATTGCATATCTAATCCTGTTCAGCTTAAGATGAGACCACTTTTCAAAAATCAATCAGGAAAAATTAATATGCCTTTTACCAGAAAACATTGTCTAAAGCTTTATGCATTTTTTTTCTTTTATAGCTCTTTTACACCAGAAGATGGCGCTGGAGAGCTTCACCATAGCAAAGTTTCTAAATGCTGCTTAATTCATGGAAACTAGAAGGCAACACAGTCATACCTTCTTCAGTGATTTTACTGCATTTTTGCTCTCTAGCTGACACACTTATCATATTCATATAAAAAGAATATCATGTGGGCAGTAAAATAGGTCCATACAGATATTTAATGATAGTTCTGTCCTAAATGTTTCCCTAAATTAAATATATAGATATGTATAAAATTAATGGGATTATATGTTTCAAAGACTTGTCAATGGAGGGGGGAGAGAAAGAGAGAGAGACAGAGACAGAGACAGAGAGAGAGGGGGACAGAGAGCAACTCCATAATTCCCTGGTAATGTTGCTACTTTTGTTTATCAGGCTACTTTAGTCTTATTTCAACTGTAAAGAAAAAGTACCATCCTTTCATAATATAGATTTTAAATTAGAGAATGGGTTAGATTACTGAAAGCTAATTTTAAAATTCCCTTGCACATGGAAGTAATAATTTAAATTAAAACATAGTGTCAAAACCTTAGGCTCTGAAAACTGATAACATAAAAGGGGAATTATTTGCCTTTGAGAGGTGGGGTGTGCTATTTATGTTCTGTAAGCAGTTTTGAAAAACTATAAAATATCTATGATTTATTTTCTTTTTTTTTGTGGGAAGTGGGACGAGGATGTCATAGTTTAGCAAATATGTTTTTGTCATTGTACCAAACTCTTAATATAAACAAACTCTGAATGAAGAATGCCAATTTATGTTTAATTTATACTCAGTTTTGGAGCACCCTGAGCCGTTAAATAACTTGATTATGGCCACAAACAAATGTGTGTCAGTATCAGGATTTCCACAGAGGTCTTCAAGATATCCAGGTTTTTCCTCAATACACTTCAACAAGCTAGCCCAATGGCCATCTGGCAGGTCTTCTTCACATTGAACCGAAATTTCCATTTTGCTTTCCATTTTGGTAATAGATGATACCTGAAATGTAGGTGGTCAGTCTCTAGTAATAAGATTTTATTTTGTAAAAATCAAAATAAGAAAGTGGTTAGATGGCAATAAAAATAGTAATTTTCTAAATCACATTTTCAGTTACTAAAATTCATTTTGGGGGCATAGGGTGGAGGGAGATGTTATGGTCCTCCCTATATTATTTATAAAATTAATGTAAGTCAAGTATTATTTTCTGGGGTGGCTTGCTGGAAAAAGAGAAGAAAAGAAGTGTATGGCAAAATTTAGACAATGTAGAAACAAAAATAACAAGAAAAATTCATTTTAACAAAATGTTAAAAGCCACAATTAGCTTCTGATTAGATTGTAACCAAAAATCTTAGAAGCCTTCACTATTTTATTTGAGACTGAGTTGACAAAAAACCAAAATGCCTAGTCTAAAAGGTGATGATAAGTATCACAAATATTGATAATCTCTAAAGGGTGGCATTTTTAAAGCAAGAGCATAAATCCTCATTTATTTGTACAGGTCGGTGATAATTTATCCAGAGACTCAGTTAACTACTATGTTCAATGTTTCTCACAGTTTATAAAGCTGTTCCTCTTTCTGAATTCTGTTTGATTTCAGCTATATATTTTCAACAGAATCTGCCTAACTTCTTTTTGAACTTGTCATTTCTTTAATAAATGTAGTTAATATCAAAGTCATTATTATAAGGATGACTCACTGTGTTTTCTCCTTTTTTGATTTTTTTTCAAGATCTATAACCATCTTTACGATTTTATCTGTAGAAACTTCATGTGTCTCATGAAGAAGACTATTAAAAGTTAGATAGAACTTCTTCTCTATGTTTTCTCTTAGCTTTTGAGTATATTTCCATATCAGATTTGTTCTGCCTGCTCAGCTGATAATACCATTGCAACTGAGCTGCTGCATACTCTGAAAAGTCTAAATCTGGATTCTTCCTATCTTTCTCTCCTATTTTTTGTTTCTATAGGACTGATCTCCAGTAGCTTCACTCATCCATTGTTTTCCTCCCCTTGCAGTACATTCCTTTTTTCCTCTTTTCTTCAACTTGCAATTCCCATTTCAAACAAGCCTTCTTAGCCTCCCAGTTTTGAGGCAGCTTAAGCCTACGATCTTCCTCTACAACTTCCTGATGATTTAACTTTCCTACTTCATTTCTTTTCATGTGTAGCTCCTGAAAATTCCTCAGTCTCTCCTCTTTCTTCTGGGCAACCCACATGGGCTGCTGCAAATCTTCCTCATTCGCCTGGTCCAGGATATCAGTATGGCCTACTCAACCTCCACGTCAGATGTCATTTCCAGAATCTCTTCCTTGCTGATTTCTGGAAAACACACACACACACACACACTCACACACATGTTCAAGTGTGTGTGCCTGTGCATGTATGTGTGCACACATCCATGCATGTGCATTTCTGGAAGTCAGCAAAGGATAAGAGAGATTTGAATTTGCAGTTTTATGCACAATTTTTTTCCCATTCTATTATATTATGGAAATGCTTGCTTTGTTTCTTAAGTTCACAATGAAATAAATTACTTTCAAAAAAAGGAAAGAAACTTCCACAAAATCTGTTATACCAATCTTTTGTCATTGACACATTTCCTGGAATTAATGCCTACCCCCTTCTTTAGACTCTGCCCTGATGTGAATCTGTACCAAATGCTTCTACCTTCTGAAATATTTCTAATTATACTGTTTCAATCTTCTCATCTCTTCCATTCAGTTTTCATTTCCTGGCATGGCCCTTCAGAGAGGCAATTCAAAGCTTTCATTAAAAAACGAACATACAAAGAAAAATCTTCTAAATACTTAAACTGCATTACTAAAGCTGGTATTCTATAGCACTTTAAGGCTTGCAAAGTATTTTTAATGTGTTATCTCATTTGATTCTCATAAGAACCCAATGAAGTAGTTACTATTAACCCCACTTTACAGAAAGGAAACAGGATGAGAGGAATTAAATGACTTGCTCAGGACTGCACAGCTGGAAGGGTCTCAGGCAAACTCGAATTGAAATGTTTTTGACAATTTAGTCACTACTACACTATCTCTGAGACCAAACAGAATAAATCTAATCATCTTCAACACAGTTACTCCTCAAATTCCTAAAAATATACATCACAGTCTGCTAAGTAATCTTTCCCATAAGCAAACTAACCCTACAATTGATTCTGATATGAAATGGTCTTCATTCCTATCACCATCATTGTAAGTGTTCTACAAGAGCTTGATAACATATCCAGAGTACAACACAGAATTGGTAGATCTAACAGTGATGTGATTTTTTTTGTTTTCTTCTTATTTTATTTTTCCCAGTTACAAATAAAAAATTTACATTCATTTTAAAAATTTTAAGTTCTAATTTCTCGCTCTCCCTTACTCCCCACACCAACTCACTGAGAAGGCAAGCAGTTCTATATAGGTTATACATGTGCAGTCACACAAAACATATCCATAATAGTAATGTTACAAAAGAAAACAGACAAAAGAAAACTCAAGAAAAATAAAGTTAAAAAAATATGTTGCAATTTACATTTAGACACCATCAGCTCTTTGTTCACCCAGAGCATTTTTTCATCATAAGACCTTCAGAGTTGTCTTGGATCATTGTATTGCTGAGAATAGCTAAGTCATCCTAAGCTGATCATCTTAAAATGGTGTGGTTACTTTTATCCACAATAAATTTCACTGTTTATCATCTCATATAAGTCTTTCCAGGTTTCTTTCTGAGCATCTTGCTGATCATTTCCCATAGTACAATAGCATTCTATCATAATCACATACACAATTGGTTCATTCATTCCCCAATTGATGAGCCTCCCCACAATTTCTAATTCTTTGCCTCCTGACAAAAGCTGGGATGGATATTTCTGTACATATAGGTAACTTTCTTTGTAGTTTTTTAAATCTCTTTTGGGTTACAGACCTAGTATTGGTGTTTTTAGGTCAAAGGGTATGCATGGTTTTACAGTCCTTTGGGTATAGCTCCAAATTGTTCTACTGAATGGTTGAATCAGTTCACAACTCCAATAAAAGTGAATTAATGTCTCACTTTTTTCCATGGCCCCTCCAGCATTTGTCATTTACTTTTTCTGTCCTATTAGTCAATTGAATAAGCATGAGGTACCTCCAAATGTTTTTAATTTGTATTTCGCCAATCGATAGTAAGTTAGGGTATTTTATCACATGGCTCTAGAAAGCTTTGATTTCTTCATCTGAAAAGTTATCATATCTTTTGATCATTCATCAATTGGGTAATGACTCATTTTTAAAAATTGACTCAGTTCACTAAGTGTTTTAGAAATGAGGCTTTTATCAGAGAAACTTGCTTTAATTTTTTTTCACATATGATTGCTATCTGTATTCCCTTCATCTAACCCCCCATTTATTCTAATGTCTCTATCCTCCCACCCTGTCCCTCCTTAAAAATATTTTGCTTCTGACAACCCCATCCTCCAATCTGCCCTCTCTTCTATTTCATACCCCCTGACACTTATCCCCTTCCTCTCCCACTTTACTGAATGGTAAGGTAGATTTCTATACTTAATTGAGTGTGTACGTTATTCCCTCTTTGAGCCACCTATGATGAGAGTAAGGTTCCCTCACTCTTCCTCAACTCCACCTTTTTCCCCTCCACAATAAAAGCACTTTCTTGACTCTTTTATGTGACAAAATTTACCCCTTTCTATCTCCCCCTTTCTCTTTCTCCCAGGACATTCCTCTCTAGCACTTTAATTTTATTTTTCTGATATCATCCCTCCATATTCAACTCACATCTGTGCCCTCTTTCAATATGTACTTTTTCTAAATACACTAATAATGATTAGTGTCTTCTTAGTTGCATATATTATTTTCCCATGTAGGAATGAAAACATTTTACCTTTAATAAGTATCATATGATTTCCTTTTCCTGAGTACCTTTTTATGCTTCTCTTTAGTCTTGTATTTGAAAGTCAAATTTTCTATTCAGCTCTGGTCTGTTTTAAACACTGCTTGAAAGTCCTCTATCTCATTGAATGTCTATTTTTCCCCTGACCGATTATACTCAGTTTTACTGAGTAGGTGATTCTTGGTTGTAATTCGAGTTTCTTTACCTTCTGGAATGTCATATTCCAAGCATTCTGATCCTTTAATATGGAAGCTTCTAAATTGTGTGTTTTCCTAACTTGATCCATGATAGTTGAATTGTTTCTTTCTGGCTTCTTGAAATTTTTTCTCCTTGACCTAAGAACTCTGGAATTTGGGTATAATACTTTTAGGAGTTTTCATTTTGGAATCTCTTTCAGGAGGGAATAGGTGTACTCTTTCAATTTCTATTTTACCCTCTGCTTCTCAAATATCAGAGTACTTTTCTTTGAGAATTTCTTGAAATGATGTCTAGCCTCTTTATTTTATCATGGCTTTCAGGTAGTACAATAATTTTAAAATTATCTTTGCAGGATCTACTTTCCAGGTCACTTGTTTTTTGAATGAGGTAGTTCCACATTGTCTTCACTTTTCTCATTGTTTTGGTTTTATTTTATTGTTTCTTGATTTCTCATGAAGTAATTAACTTCCATTTGCTCCATTCTAAATTTTAAGGAATTGTTTTCTCCAGTGAGCTTTCAGGCCTCCTCTCCCATTTGGCCAGTTGTGCTTTTTAAGGCATTCTCCTCATTGGCTTTTTGGACTTCTTTTACCATTTGGCCTAGTCTTTTTTTAAGGTGTTATTTTATTCAGTATTTTTTCCTATCTCCTTTATCAAGGTGGTGACTCATTTTCATGATTTTCTTGCATTACTCTCATTTCTTATTCCAATTTTTCCCCTACCTTTATTATTTTATTTTCACCATGCCATTCGAACTCTTCTATGACCTGAGGTAAATTTGTATTTTTCTTGGAGGCTTTAGATATAAATGCTTTGATTTTGTTATCTTCTTCTGAGTGTGTGTTTGATCTTCCTTGTCACCATAGCAACTCTCTATAGTCAGAGCTTTTTTTCCCTGTTCTTTGTTCATTTTCCCAGTCTATTACTTGACTTTTATATCTTTGTTAATACAGGGCTCTGTTTCCAGTGTGGAGGGCACGCTGTCCCACATTTTAGGAGTTTTGTGCATCTGTTTTCAGAAGTACTTCTAGGCCCCTGTAAGTTTTCAGTTCTTTCAAAGAAGTGTGATCTAAGAAGGGTATTTACTACTCTCCTGGCCTGTATTCATGTCTGTGAGCAAACGCAAGCTCTCTATTGTGCCCTGGAACTATGAGGAAGGTCCCTGCTCCACTGAGACTGCTAGCTCTGGTGTGATGATTGTCCTCCTCACCTTGACCAAATCAATAATAAAATTAACAGAAATCATATGATTTTCTCCATAGATGCAGCAAAATTTTTTTTTATTTTTTATTTTTACAAAATATAGCAGCTGTTGCTATTAAAAACATTAGAGGACACAAGAGTAAATGAAATTTTCCTTAACATGATGAGTAGCATCTATCCTAAACAATCAGCAAGCATTATATGTAATGGGGATAAGCTGTAAGTATTCCAAATAAGATCAGGGGAGAAACAAGGATGTCCATTATCACCGCTGTCATTCAGTATTGTACCAGAAATGTTAACTTTAGCAGTAAGAGTAGAAAAAAGAAATGGAAGGAGTTAGAATAGACAATAAGAAAACAAAACTTTCATTCTTTGCAGATGACATAATGGTGTACTTAGACATAGAGAATCAATTAAAAATGTTTGAAGCAATGAACAAATTTTGCAAAATTGGAGGATATAAAATAAACTCATATCACTCATCAGCATTTCTATATATTACCAACAAATTCCAGCAGCAAGAGATAGAAGAGATAGAGATAGACAGAGAAATTTCATTTAAAACAACTGTAGACAATATAAAATATTTAGGAGTCTACCTACCAAGAGAAATCCAGGAACTATAAGAACACAATTTAAAAAAAAAAAACCTCTTTTTCCCATAAATAAACTTATATCTAAATAATTGGAAAAATAAAGATTGATTGTGGGTAGTCTGAGCTAATATAATGAAAATGGCAATTCTACTTAAATTAATTTACTTATTCTGTGTCATATCAATCAAACTACCAAAAATATATTATAGACCTTGAAAAAAATAAAAGAAAATTCATCTGGAAGAACAAAAGCTAAGAAATACCAAGGGAATTAATGAAAAAAAATGCAATGGAAGGTGGCTCAGGTAAACTGAACCAAATAGAGAACTATATTATAAATCCACAATCATAAAAACTATTTGGTGCTGGCTAAGAAATAAAGTCATGGATCAGTGGAATAGGTTAGTTACATAAGATACAGTAGTAAATAATTATAATGATCTACTGTTTGATAAATCCAAATAATCCATCACCTGGGCTAAGAACTCACAATCTGAGAAAAAATGCTGGGAAAACTAGAAAATGGTAGGGCAAAAACTAGGCACAGGTCAACATAAGGTCAAAGATAAAGTCTAAATGTGTAGATGATTTACACATAAGGGATGATACCATAAGCAAATTAGGAGTTCGGAGAACAGTTTACCTGTCAGATCTGTAGAGAAGGGAAGAATTTATGTCCAAATAAGAGATAGAAACCATTATGAAAAGCAAAATAGATGATTTTGATTACATCAAATAAAAAAATGTTTTTGCACAAATGAAACTAATGCAACTAAGATTAGAAAGCAGAAAATCGGGAAATACATTTTACTCCCAGTATGTCTGATAAAAACCTCATTTTAAAAATATATAACTGAGTCAAATTTATAAGAATGCATGTCATTCCCCAGTTGATAAATGGTCAAAGAATATGAATAGGCAATTTTTTTCTTCTTTCTTTATAGGAAGACATTGAAAGTATCTATAATCATATGAAAAAAGCTGTAAATCTATTTTCATTAGTGAAATCCAAATTATGATAATTTGGAGGTACCACTTCATACCTATCATACTGGCTAATACGACAGAAAAAGAAAAGAAAATGATAAACGTTGGAGAGGATATGGGAAAATTAGAACACTAAGTCATTGTTTCGTGGAATTGTAAACTGATTCAAGCATTATGGAAAGCAATTAGTAACTATGCCCAAAGGACTATAAAACCATGCATAGTGGGAGAGAAGCCAAGATGGCAGCATAAAAACAGGGCCTGGCTTGAGCTGTCCCTGAAATCCCTCAAAGCACCTGTAAAAAAATGACTCTAAACAAATTCTAGAACTAGAGAACCCATGAAATGACAGAGCAAAACAAGTCTAGAGCCCACGATGGCCTGGATGGTCACTGGGATGGGTCTATCACACCATGCTGGGGGCAGAGCAGAGTCCAGCATGGAGTGTACCTGGAAGAAATCAGGCTGGATCAGAATGGGCAGAGCAGGCCTCAGGGCACTGAATCAGTGGCATCTATGGCAGTTTCTAGATGTCTGCACCGACAAAAGCCCAAGACAACTTAGCAGGTCAATGAGAAAACTGTTGGATCTGGTTGGGAAAATTGCATGGTTCAGCTCCAGTCATGGAGCAGCAGAGGTAGCTCCAGCTATGGTGGCTGCTTTTGGAGCTCCAAGCACACAGACAGTGAAGGCAATGATAAGTGATAAGGCAATAAAAAGTGATAAGAGAGGGAGTGCAGGGATCTCTTTGCTTGCACTGAGGGAGTGGTCTCTTGCTTTGCCCTGCTTGGATCTGGGTCACAGGCCTGGTTGGCAGTCTTTGGGGGAGGAGGAGCATTGGTGTGGCAGAGCTTAGGTTGGTTGTGGAGTGGGAGTCCTTCTGGTAGTTACACAACAGAAAGGAGTGTCTCTACTCACAGACCAGAGCACAGGCCAAGAGAGGAGTATCATACCACCTCAGAATAAAAGTAGCTCTGAAAACAGCAGCCTCAAAACCCTGAAGCTTGAGACAGAGCACTCTCCACTCTGGAAGGAGTCATATCCTGACAAAGAGCTCCAAAATCAAGTAATGGGATGGGAAAATGAGCAGGTGGTGTTAAAGGACTCAGATGATACAATCTTTCTTTGGTGACAAAGAAGATCAAAACATACAACCAGAGGGGCAGAGCCAAGAGGGCAGCTGGAAAGCAGGGACTAGCGTGAGCTCCCCACCAAGTCCCTCCAAAAACCTATAAAAAATGGCTCTGAACCAATTCTAGAACTGAAGAAACCACAAAGTGGGGAGGGAAGCAGGGCTCTAGCCAAGGACAGCCTGGATGGTCACTGGGTAAGGTCTATCCTGCACAGAGCTGGGAGTGGAGAGGAGCAGAGCTGACCTGAGAAGAGCCTAGCATAGGTGGCGCGGACCAACAAGACTGGGAGGCAGAGCGTGCCCTAGCACCCTGAATCAGTGAGCTGTGGCAGTTACTAGACCTCTCAACCCACAAACACCAAAGACAGCAGGGAAGGTTAGTGGAAAAAGCTGCTGGGGACAGGGAGTTTGCGGTTCGGCCATTGCCCCTGGGGCAGCGGAGGTGGGGCAGCTACAGAACTACAGCTGCAGTTGCTTCTGGCCTCAGGCCCACCTGGTGGGAGGAATTAAGTGGCAGATCAGAGCACGAGTGAAGAGCCTGCTGAAGATCTAAGTCCAGCCCGGGTTGGGGGCTCTTGGAGAAGGAGGAATACTGGTGTGGCAGATCATCCGCTCAAACGTGGAACATAGAACTCTTTAGTCTACAAGCAGTCATACCCCGCTGAAAAACTCAAGGATCAAGTAAGTTGGCTGGGAACATGGCCAGGCGGCGAAAACACGCTCAGATTCAGTCTCAGACTCTGGAATCCTTCTTTGGGGACAAAGGAGACCAAAACATACAGTCAGAAGAAGTCAACAAAGTCAAAGAGCCTACAACAAAAACCTCCAAGAAAAACATGAACTGG
>CM053623.1:273352734-273371475 GCA_028646595.1 Phalanger gymnotis
GAAAGATTCCAAAGTCTGAGACTGAATCTGGGTGTGTTTTCGCTGCCTGGCCATGTTCCAGCCAACTAACTTGACCCTTGAGTTTTTCAGTGGGGTATGATTGCTTGTCGAGTTAAGAAAACTATGTTCCAAGCTTGGGGGGATGCACCAGCTCTGCCACACCAGCACTCCTCCTCCCTAAGAACCCCCAACCCAGACTGGACTTAGATCTTCAGCAGGCTCTGCACTTGTGCTCTGATCTGCCGCTTAATTCCTTCCACCAGGTGGGCCTGAGGCCAGAAGCAACTGCAGCTGTAATTCTGTAGCTGCCCCACCTCCGCTGCCCCTGGGGCTATGGCCTAACTCCTTCTACTCCCGCAGCTTTTCCCACTAACCTTCTCTGTTGTCTTTGGTATTTGTGGGTTGAAAGTCTGGTAACTGCCGCAGCTCACTGATTCAGGGTGCTAGGGCTTGCTCTGGCTGGTGCCTGGTCTGTTTGGTCGGCGCTGCCCACCCTGGGCTCTTCACCGCTCTGCTCTTCTCCCAGCTGTGTGTGGGTTAGACCTTACCCAGAGACCATCCAGGCACTCCTGGGCTAGAGCCCTGCTTCCATCTGCTAATTTTTGGGTTCTGGAGTTCTAGAATTGGTTCAGAGCCATTTTTGTAGGTTTTTGGAGGGACTTGGTGGGGAGCTCACACTAGTCCCTGGTTTCTGGTTGCCATCTTGGCTCCGCCCCCCCAATGATGTAATTTTTAAGAGTTACAAGTATCATCATCCCATTTAGGGATTTAAATAGTTTTTCTATGTTGAATATCTTGTGTTTTCCTCTTTTTTACCTGTTTATGCTTCTCTTGATTGGAGGTCATATGTTTGACTTAGTTCTTGTCTTCTCCTTATGAAAGCTGGAAATCCTCCTATTTCATTGAATGACAATTGTTCCCTTCACCTATTATGCTTAGTTTTCCAGGTTATTGATTCTTTTTGTAGTCCTAGTTCTTGTTTGTAGTACTAGCACTCCAGAATACCATATTCTGTGACCTCTGATCCTTTAATGTTACATCTGCCAAGTCCTGTGTCATCCTGATTGTGGCTCCCTGATATTAGAAGTGTTTCCTTCTGGCCACTTGCAATATTTTTCCCCTTAACCTGATAGTTCTAAAGTTTGTCTATAATGTTACTTGGGGTTTTATTTTGGGATCTCTTTCCTTAGGTGATTAGGACATGAGGGCAGTTTTCCTTGATAAATGCTTGAAAGATGCTGTCCAGGTCCTCCTTTTGATTATGGCTTTCAAGTTGTCAATAATTCTAATATTGTCTCTTTTGGATCTATTTTCCAGGTCATTTGTGTATTTTTTTTCCAAGAGGTACTTTACTTTTTATTCCATTTGTTTCATTCTTTTGAGTTTGTTTGATTGATTCATGATGTCTCATAGAGTCATTATTTTGCACTCATTCAATTTTAACTTGTAAGGTATTGTTTTCCTCAATTAGCTTTTGTATTTTCTTTTTCATTTGACCACTTGTACTCTTTAAGGAGTTGTTTTCTTGAGTGGATTTTTCTGTCTCCTTATCTACTTGGCCAATTCTACTTTTTAAGCAGTTTTCCAAGCTATTGACTCTTTTTTCATAATTTTCTTGCAGCACTCTCATTTTTCCCCATTTTTTCTATATATGTCTTATATCTATCTTATTTCTTTCTCTCTTAAGCTCCATTTTGAGCTCTTCCATGAGATCTTTCTGGGCTTGAGATGACTTTCCATTCTTCTTTGGGGTTTGCCACTGGTATTTTGACATTGTTGTCCTCTTCTGATTTTATGTCTGATTTCCCTGTCACCCTTTCTGTCATCACTTTCTTTGGTCAGATTCTCTTTTTTTGTCATTTTCTGCTCATCTTTTTTTTTTGGCCTTTTTGCCATTTCTTTCAAATTTGAGCTCTGCTCCTAGTATGGCAGGGGCAATGTCTCAAATGGCATAGAATCCAGGCTAAATATTTATTTTCATCTAAAATGGAATATTTGAGTTAAACATGTTGATGTCTTCAAAATGTTTCCATATCCAAATTTATTAAGTTTATCATAAGATAATTATGCTGTTCCCTCTGGCCCCACTCTCTAAGAGCACAAGGTCACAGGAAAAAAATGGATGAATTTTGTACCCAGAAATATCCTCATCTTCTCCAATTAAGACATACAAAACATCAAGGTAAGAAAGATAAGGATGAATTAAGAGAATTAGTGGCATCTAAAAATCAGAGATGACTTAGAACTTTTAAAACTACTACTATCTATATAAGAAAGTATTAAAATAATCTTTCAAAACTACAAAATATATCATAATAGATTTGGAAAATATCCTCAAATATACACATATAATATGAATGAAATGCAGGAACCATTGACTTAAGGCATTTATAGAAACATTTATTGCCAAAAAATGGTGGAAGATTTTTGATGAGAAATTTTCAAAACTAATGTTAAATAGGTCAAAAATCTATAAAACTGCTTTTATAACTAGCAGTTATCACTTCTCAAAACAACAGTAGAAACTGATAACAGGTACACAAATGAATTTGTTTAACCTATGTTTTTATTGGGCCTAGAAAATTTGTAACATTCAAAACAAAATAAAAAGACTACACATAAGTAACATCCATATGCACTCAGGTAACAATTTTCGGGAAAAAAAGCCATTAAACATATTACTGAATCATGCAGGTATGTCTGTGGAAATGGAAGAGTTTAGGATGACAATTTAGGACCAGGTTATTACCACCAGACATAAGAGACAAGTAATCCTTAAAGACCACAGCTGCTGATGTTTTCTTTCAATCACGCCATATAGTTTTTTAGCCTCCTGTTCTAGTCATGCATTTCTGTGACAATTACTTATATAATAGTTCTCCTACCTAGCTACTTTTTCTTTCTTATTATTTCAGGTAAAACGTTTTCATTTATTTGCATCCATGATATGACCCTCATATTTCTTTTGATAGTCCCACTAAACTATTTTTCATATATTCAGATATTCCATGATTTGTGATCAAATAGCATCACATTTCACTTTTAGGCCTGGTTTCCTGTGCATCCAGTTTTATTCTAAAATGTGTACTAAAGAAATGGCTATATATATATATATGTATATATTATTCATTCATCTGCAAATTGTATTGTGGATAATAGCCATTTTTCATATACTTTTTTTTTCTTTCCCCTAGGTGGAGAGTGAGGCCAAATTGTTTTGGTTATCAGTTGAATTTATTTATGACATCTTCTAGAAGTCTTCTGTTTGCTACAACCTGACCAATGTCATTTGCAAATAAGCATACATTGGTAAAACCCATGGGAAATCCTTCTGAGATTTGTAAACATGATGTCCTGTGATTTTGAAAAAAAATGACTTTAGAGACCATACAGGTCATGTATCAAGTCTTGCTTGATGTTCATAATCAAAGTAATCAAAAATGTCGTCATCTGTGTTTTAATCTACAAGTAATCTCTTAAAATTCTAAGACATACTTGAGAGACACATTATTGGAAGAACATATCCATGGCAATATTTTGTTCTCTACTGAATCTTTTATTTTTAAAAGTATTACAAAAATGGTAATATGACTAATATGTTATAAAACAGATTTTTCTTTTTCATGCCTTTATCAATATATCTCTGATATGCACGCATATTATCCCTATATATGTATATATACACGTATATATACACATATTTCATTTTAAAATATCTTATTTTTCCAATTACATGTAAAAACAATCTTGACATCATTTAAAAAATGAGTTCCAAAGTTTTCCCTCTGCCCTCCTCCTTAAGATGGTAAGAAATTTGATATGTGCAACATATTTAAAACTTATAAAGCATACTCTCACTGTATAGATTTTAGAAATGTGAAATTATGCATGAGTCAGTAGTTGTTAACATTTTTTCACTATCTTTTATTTGTGGTGCAATTATGTGTAAGATATTTTCCCTCAAGTGCTAGATATCTTTCTCTGTTTTAAGTATATTGAAAAAAGATCTCTTAATACCTACAAAATTGGGCTGCCTCCAACATATGTTCCTCTGTGTATACTTTGTCTAATTCAGGTATTCACCTTCTCTCTTTGCTTTAAAGTAATTTCTATTTTCACATAAAGGGTTCATGACTGAAGTTTTAGGCATATGTGTGTAGGTGTATATATGCATGTAAGTATGTATGCGTATGCATATATATAAATAATAAACATATATATATAAATAATAAACATATAAAGTATATATGTATACACATTCCACTTGTAATAGCTAAGAAAATAGTAATAGCAATCTGGACAGCTATATTAATGTTTAATCTATTTCTTTTTGTTCCAGTTCATACTTAAATACTCTCAGAATTATCTGACTTGATGGCAGAGAGTTTCCAAACTATCTTAAAATAAATCAAATTTTCAGGGCAGCTATGTGGTACAGTGACTAGAGCACTCACCCAAGAGTCAGGAGGACCTGAGTTCAAATCCATCCTCAGACACTTGACACTCTAGCTGTGTGACCTGGGGCAAGTCACTTAACAGCAATTGCCCTGCCATTCCCCTTCAAAAAAAATAAATCAAATTTTCTCTCCACCACTTCTTCCTATATAGAGATGGTAATGCTCATATCTTCCTTTCCATAAATGTCTTCTTCCATAATTTTTCACAGATTAACTTCTATTGTAAATCAATTTTGCCTTTGTCTTCCTTTTCACTTTCTTGGCAAAGAAATCAAGTTTTTGATGCTAGTGATTAATGTCAATTCTACTTGCTTAGGAATTGGCAATGTTTTTAGTCAATGTCTATTAATTATTTGTCTTTTTCATCATGAATACTAAAAATGTCAAAATTGTAGTTGCTATAATTATTCACACTATATTCTTATTTTATTTTGTGCTAACTTGTGCTAAATGACCCCTCTTCTGACAAATCATTGATTGCTTTCATAAAGAGCTGATTCAGGAAAAAAATACATCAGAAACCAGTTATTTCCTTTCTGCTAAATGTATTTTTTTTTCTTTTCTCACAATTAGTGTTTGGTATTTGGCATAGCAATTTTCTTTAGAAAACTCTTGCTTGGAGAAAGTATTCATGACGCACTGACATGTAACTACTATTAAGTCCACAAGTTTCTAGGCTTTTCCTTTTCTTAAATTTAAATTTTTAAATTATATTTTCCAAGATCTTTTTTGGGGGGTAGGGGTGAGGAGGTTGGTCATTCCTTTAACTCTTACCTTTTTCATGAAATACTTAAGTAATAAAGTAGTCCTTGATTTAATTTTTATATTTTATGTAGAATTTATCAACCTTCTCATCTTTTGTTACTAATGTTGGTAATGATGTTGCAATTACATTTGTGTGTTTTTTAACAACTGCTCAAAATAAGGAGAAGTGTAAAAATATTCAACGAATTGATTTTTCTTATTCCTTTTAGAATGATAATAAACCCAAATCTGCCAACAATTGTATTTTTTTTGCTCTATATAAAGCATGAGAGCTACCTTCCATTTTGCCCTAACAATGTATTTTTACATTCTTGGATTAATTTAGTGCAAAATCATACATATTAATGTGATATGTTTTATCTAGTAATAGGTCCACATTTTGTATAGTTGGCAAGAATCATGTGTATGGACTGTCACTGGGAAATTCCATTCAGCATTTATTGGTATGTCATTTCTATACCCTCAGGATCCTCTTCCAACTTTCTGAAAATATTAATACAGAATTGGGAGGAGGTCACACAGAGCAAAGGCTTATTTTGAATTTTATTTGGTTCTTGGGTTGACATGGCCAAATAATTCATCATCAAGTTCCCAGGCTCCTGGTTGTCTACTAATCCTTTCCTTACTTAGTGATGCTAATCCTTGTGGAGCAGAATAAGAGTGGATATCAATACTTTAAGCCTTTCCAGCATGGCAAAGCGTGACAGAACTGGGCATTTGTTGGCTTTATCTTAATGGATTTAGGGCATTTTCACATTATAGTGAGACAACAGCATAAATTTGTTGATGTTGAAAATAATAGAAATTGGGGAACAATAATAACAGCTTTTGTTTAGTTCATATCAATCATGTGTTCATGCTTTTTTGTTGGAAATTCACAAATCATTCAGTTGATGGCTTTTCCAATATGTCCAGTGAGTGTAATAAAGACATCATGTTCTTTAAGGTTATAAAGTAGTTTCCACTGTTTAATAAGTAAAATTATTTATTTTTTTTCTCCCATTTAGTAACTTTGCCTGCAGAAGACAATTGTTGCCAGCCAGGAGCAGTCAAAAGTATCTGTCAAATTACTAGAGTTCTTAGGTTAGCCAGTTGGAAATGGACATTGTTTAATGTTTTTAGACTGAAAGTTATATTTCTTTATTGAATTGTTTAGTATATTAAACAAAATGTAAACTGCAAAAAGTATAAAGGTATGAAACACTGACTATATAATATGGAGTGTTTGAAAATATTTTTTCACAATTTTAAATTTTTTTTCTTAAATGTTTCTAATCTTGGCCAACCACTACCATAGAACCATTGCAGAACATTAGACAACATGCTTCTTTTCTCTTAAAATTTACTTATTCTTAAATAATTGGCTTGGACTTTTTTTTTCTCTCCTATTTTTTAGTCAAACAACAAGTGGCTAGGTGTTGTAGTCCTTAAATGAAGGGCTGGGAATCAGGAAAACTTAACTTCCTGAGTTCAAATCTGACCTCAGACAATGCCTAGCTCTGTGATCCTGGGCAATCACTTAGCCCTGTTTGCCTCAGTTCCATATCTGCAAAATGAGTTGGAGAAGGAAATGACAAACCACTCCAGGCCAAGAGAACAATAATACTTAATTTTTAGTCAAATAACTTATATGAGAGTTATTTTCTGGCTCCCCAGGTTTCCTTTCACATACAAAAATAAATTATTTCTCGCCTACCTCTAGATCACTCCTTAGATGAGCTCTGTTACAGTGTAAGTATATTCTAATAGGATGAGGACAGTATATCATTACTTGTTGCAGGATGTTCCTGATGGTAACTTTAAGTTTCTTATAATTTATTCTGGGAAACAAAAGGATGAAAATTGTGACTTTTCTGCCTGTGTAATTTACTTATGTAAAATAAAAATAGGTTAGTTAGATGGTGTGGGGTAGCATGTTGCTATATTTGAAGTCAGAGTAACCATGTTCCAATTCAGGCTCTACTACTTATCATCTACCCACCTATGAGTCTTCTTACCATTCTATTGATCATCTTCTCCTTCTGGATATTATCTTTCCACTACATTTTTATGACACCTATCTCTCCTACTGACCACTTCTCAGTGCCCTTTGATGTTTCTTTAACCCTCTCACTTCCACTAATCATGGGTATCCTAGAGGCTCTTTCCTTTTTCTTTTCTTTTTTTTTTGTTTAACAATATGTCACTTGACAAGTTAATCAATTCCCATGTGGTCAAAGATAATTTTAATGCATATAATTCACACACACACACATCTACAATGCTTGACTTATGCTTTTATTTTTTATTATAAATTTATTTTATTTTTTATTTTTAGTTTACAACATTCAGTTCCACAAATTTTTGTGTTCTAAATTTTCTCTCCATCACTCTCTTCCCCTCTCCTCCCTAAGATGGTGTGTAATCCAATGTAGGATCTACATACACTTTCATACTGAACTTATTTATATAATAGTCCAGTTGTAAAGAAGAATTATAACCAATGGAATGAATCATGATAAAGGAGAAATGAAACCAAAAAAGAAGGAAAAACCAGGAGCAAATAGTTTGCCTTAATCTGCATTCAGACTCCATAATTCTTTCTCTGGATGTGCATAACATTTTCCATCATGAATCTTTTGGAGCTGTCTTTGAACCTTGTATTGATGAGAAGAGCCAAGTCTATCAAAGTTAGTCCTTACAGAAACTGTGTGTCTCTAGTTGTGTGAAATGATCTACTGGTTCTGCTTCATTCACTCATCATCAGTTCATATATAAGTCTTTCCAGGTTATAATGAAGTATGTCTGTTCCTCATTTGTTATTGTACAATAATATTCCATTACATTCATATACCATAATTTGTTTAACCATCCTCCAATCTATGGGCATCACTTTAATTTCCAGTTCTTTGCAACCACAAAAATAGCTGCTATAAATATTTACATACTCATCCATTTCCCACTTGTATATCTTTGGGGTATAGTCCTAGAAATGGTATTGCTGGGTTAAAGGGTATGCATATTTTTATAGCCCTTTTGGAATACTTCCAAATTGCTCCTCCAGAATGTCTTATACTTTTATATCTGGGTTGAGCACAGCATTACTACCTGCCTTTTGGGCATTTAGAATTGGATATACTAAAAGATGTGATCAGTTTTAGGATGAAGCAATCAAAGCTAAAAAAAAAAACTATATGAAAAAAATACTGTCACTATTGATTGGAGAAATGCCAATTAAAACAATTCGTAGATACTACCTCATAACTATTGGATTGGCTAATAAGACAGAAAAATGTAAATGACCAATGTTGGAAGAGATGTGGGGAAAATGAGACATTAATACACTGGTGGTAGAGTTGTGAAGTCTACCATACTGTAGATTCAATCATTCTATAGGACAATTTGGAACTATGCCCAAAGGTCTATAAAACCATGCATACCCTTTGACCTAGCAATACCAATATTAGTTCTGTATCATGGAAGGGATTAGAAAAGGAAAATGATCTATATGTTATAAAAATATTTACAGCAGCTCTTTTATGGGGGCAAAGAATTGGAAATTGAGGGGATGCCCATCAATTGAGGAATGGCTGAACAAGTTGTGCTATGTGATTATGATGGAATACAATTGTACTATAAGAAATGATCAGAGGGGCATCTAGGCTGTGCAGTGAATAAAGCACTGGCCATGGAGTCAGGAGTACTAGAGTTCAAATCTGGCCTCAGACACTTGACACTTACTAGCTGTGTGACAATGGGCAAGTCACTTAACCTCAATTGCCTTGCATGCCCCCTCCAAAATAAAAATTAAAAAAATAATAAATGATCAGCAGGATGCTCTGGGAAAACCCTGAAAAATCTTGCATGAGCTGATGCAAATTGATAAGTATGGGGTACAAAGTAATAGCAATATTGTAAGATGATCAGCTGTGAATGACTTAGCTATTCTAAGCAAGACAACTCTGAAAGACTTACCACAAAAATTCCATCCATGCCCAGAGAAGGAATTGATTGTGTCTGAATAAAGATTGAAGCATTAAAAACTCAAACCCAGCTTGGTTGAAACATAAATCATGATTTTTCCCCAAAAACTCTTTCTTTGGCCAAGCCATATCAGATATTAAACTGTACTATAAAGTAGCAGTCATCAAAACTACTTGGTACTGGCTAAGAAATAGAGTGATGTATCAGTGGAATAGGTTAGGTAAACAAGATATCAATGACTATATAGTCAATGACAATAGCAATCTGCTCTTCGATAAACCCAAAGAGTCCAGCTTCTGTGATAAGAGTTCACTATTTCTCAAAAACTGCTGGGAAAACTGGAAAATAATATGGCAGAAACTAGGCATAGACCAATATCTTATGCCATATACCAAAATATCTTTATTATAAAATGTGTCCATGATTTAGCTATGAAGGCTGATACTATAAGCAATTTTGGAGAGCAAGGAATAGTTTGCCTGTTAGATTTATGGAGAAGGGAAGAATTTATGACCAAACAAGAGATAGTGTTGGAGAATGCAAAATGGATAATTTTGATTATGTCAAATTAAAAAGTTTTTGTCCAAGCAAAGCTAATGCAACTAAGATTAGGAGGGAAGCAAAAAATTAGGAAAGAAGTTTTACAACCAGTGTCTCTGACAAAGGCCTCATTTTTAAATATACAGGGAACTGAGTCAAATTTATAGGAATACAAGTCATTCCCCAATTTATAAATGGTCAAAGGATATGAACAGGTAATATTCAGAGGAAGAAATTAAAGATATTTGTAGTCATATGAAAAAATGCTCTAAATCACTACTGATTAGAGAAATGCAAATCAAAACAACTCTTAGGTACCACATCTATCCTTTCAGATTGGCCAACACGACAAAATATCAAAATCATAAATGCTGGAGTGGATGTGGGAAAACTGGAACATTGTTATATTGTTGGTGGAGTTGTGAACTAATCCAGCCATTCTAGAGAGAAATTTGGAACTATTCCCAAAGGGGATACAAATACGTGCATACCCTTTGACCTAGAAATATCTCTTCTAGGGCTATATCACAAAGAGATCATAGAAGTGGGAAATGGACCTGTATGTACAAAAAATATTTATAGCAGCTCTTTTTGTGGTGGCAAAAATTGGAAATCAAGGGGATGCTCATCAATTAGGGAATGACTAGACAAGTTATAGTATATGAATGTAATAGAATACTATTGTGCTATGAAAAAATGGGGAGCAGATGGACTTCATAATAACCTGGAAAGACCTATGTGATCTGATGCTGAGTGAGGGGAGCAGAACCAGGAGAACATTATACACAATTACAGACACACAGTATCTTTGATGACTAACTTTCATAGACTTGGCTCTTCTCAGCAATATAAAGTTCAAAGACAATTCCAAAAAACTCATGATGGAAAAAGATATGTACATCCAGAGAAGGAATTATGGAGTCTGAATCAGATTGAGGTAAGCTATTTGATCTCCCTCTTTTTTTCTTTCTTCTTCTTTTTTGGTTTTGTTTCTTCTTTCTCGTGATTAATTCCATTGGTTATACATCTTCTTTACAGCTTAATTATTAAGTAAATAAGTTTAACACAAAGATATATGTAGAACCTATATCAGATTACATGCCCTCACAGGGGGAGGGGGTAAGAAAGGGAGGAGGAGAAAATTTGGAACTCAAAAACTTATGGAACTGAATGTTGTAAACTCAAAATAAAAAAAAAATTTAAAAAAATATCTCTTATCTCACCTCCTTTTTTTTCAAAGGTGATACTATTCTTTCAATCACCCAGTCTCACAACTGTGTCATTCTTGACTCCTTTCTGTCACTCCAGATATTGACTCCATTGCTATGTCTTATACCTTCCATTTTAATAACAGCTCTTGCTTTCACTCATTTTTAAAATGCAGGTCTCATCATTTCACTTCTCTGCTCAGTGAACAATGGCTCCCAAGTACCTTCAAGATCAAATGCAAAGTATTTTTGATTTGATATTATTTCTCTCCCTAAAATCATCCTACCTAACTTTTCAATCTTTCAATCATCTTTTCTTAAATCTTTCCATTCCGCATACTCTCTATAGTCAGGAAATACGGGCCTACATACAGTTCCCCAAACAGGACACTCCATATGCTAACTTTTTGCCTTTGAATTAGATGTCCTCTACAGATGGAAAGTTTTTCTCTCTCACTTCTGCTTCTTGTTTGCCTTGACTTCCTTGAAGACTCAATTAAAAAACCATCTACTGTAGAAAACCTCTCTGTGTCCCCTGAGGGTGCTAATACCTTGTACTCCCAGCATTTCCTATTTTCCTGCATGTATGTGGTATCTATTTTGTTATTTACAGGTTGTGCTCCTCATAAGGTCTTTGATGGCAAAGACTATGTTTTATTGCCCCTTCCCTCCTTTCTTATAATTATCCTTTAGTATTATGCCTGTCACATCATAATTGTTTGGGAATGCTTGTTGATAATCTGATCTGACCAGGCCAAAACTGTCCCACGTCAATAATTATGAGGTTCGACTCAGTGATTTGTTGGATCACTACTCTTTTTATGATCCTTGGACCTCATAACAGTCCCTTTTGAGTATGTGTTACGAAACACTACCAATTCTTAACTTGTTAACATAAAAGTAGGATTTTCAGAGGCAACATGGATTCACATTAATGAAAACAGAAAATTAGATAAAAGTTAATTACTTAGTACATATTGAATTTTTTATTAATCTAAATGCATGCACAGCATTTCCTCCCAATAATTTATTGACTCCACGAAAGCAATGACTCTTACATTTAATTATTTGTGCCCCCAAAAAAACAATGCCTGGAATATACTAAGCAACTAATAAATAGTTTTTGAATTTATTAGATTGAATTGAGTCAGCTTTGTTACATAATAGAGAGCCTGGAAGCTCAACTATGATTTTGTACAAAGATAATTCCTATCACATTTTACCATTCAGAACTCTCTCACAGTTCATTTCCAAATGATTCAATGGATCTTTCAAATATATACTTTAAAATGTGTATGTTATATTACAGAGTATTGCCTGAAAAGAATTTATGTTAGTTGAATAGATATTATGTCTGCACATAAAACTGTGAAAGGTCTAATTGCTGTTTCCATGGATTATTTATAGCTAAATGATCTATGAAGAAATGTGAGTCCATAAAAATGCTATCGAGTGTTAAAACCAATCTGTTTTCCTCATTTTAATAGCAATGAGAATATTGGTTCATAGATTTTAGAAACTTAGCATTATAAACAAGATGCTTGCAAGCCGGCACAAAAATTATACAAAATGTACATGAAGACTGAGAAGTTTTAGTGTTTAACCTATATCTCACAGGGAATATTTTATACAAAATATTTCATTCCCCTTGAAAAAATAGCCTACACATTTTAAAATTTGCATTTTGTATTTTAACCAATATACTCATTATCTAGACTGTTACTTTAACCTTCACCTTTAAAAATTATACACATATAACATTTAAGTTATAGTATAAATTTGTTTTTAATGTGTATGAGATCTTACTACTTGGTAAAAATAAGGATGTGCATAACAGCTTGAGAGTTATTTTTCTCCTAATATTTATAATTATTCATTAATTAAAGAAGCCTATCATGTAAGGAATAAGAGCAGAAAAAGGAAGAAAGGATGGCAGCATAAAGTGAAGAGGTTAGGAAAGCAGGAAGGAAGAGTAAGAAGGTAGGCAGGTAGGCAAGCCTGCAGGAAATTAGGGAGTAAGGACTTTTCAAGCCTCTGACAATAATTACAAGAAGGAAAAGAGGGAAAAAGAAAGGAAGGCAAATAAAAGAAGGAGGGAAGAAAGGAATAAAGGAGACAAAGAAGAAAAGCATCATGTAATGACAACAAACCCAATACCCATTCTCTCCGCTGAGGTCTTTTACTGAAAAAAACAAGTTGAGGCCATTTATTGTGAGCATCCTCTTCTTCTCAAAATCAATTAAGGTCTTGTTCACTATCTTCTCCTTGTTCTCCACCTGTGCCAACTAGTAATCAGTTTTACTGCTCTGTGGAAGATATAATCCAGAGGTGAGAAACTTGAAAAATGAGACAAATTGAAAAGCTTTTGTAATCATAAAACTAATGAGATATTTTTATTTTTTTTTATTTTTTCAATTTTATGAAAAAAATAGAGTAAGAATTTCTCTCCCTCTACCCTTCCCTCATTGAGAAGGAAATAAATTTGATATAGATTATTTGTGCAGCCATGCAAAATATATTTCCATATTAGTCATATTATGTATATTTTTAAGAGATCAAAAAAAAACCCAAGAAAAATAACGTTAAAAATGCTTCTATCGGAATTCGATTATCATTTCCTCTTCTGGAGGTGGACACCATTTTCATCATAATTTCTTAGAATAGTGTTAGATCAAGGTTTTTGCTAAGAATAGCTGACATTCATTGTTCATTGTCCTTAATATTATTGTTGCTGTTTTTCTACATTCTGCTCATTTCACTTTGCATCAGTTTGTGTATTTCTAGATTTTTTCTGAAATTATCCTGTTCATCATATCATATAGCAAAATAGAATTCTACCAAAATTATTTACCACAACTTATACTGTTATTTCCCAATTCAGAGGCATCCCCTCAGTTTCCAATTCTTTGCCACCACAAAAAGAGGTGCTATAAATATTTTTGCACCTATAGGTCCTTTTCTCCCTTTTTAAAAAATCTCTTTAAGATACAGAACTTATAATAGTGGTGTGGCTCCAAAGGATATGCACAGTATTCTAGCCCTTTCTAGATAATTCCTAAATGTTCTCCAGAATGTTTGGATCAGTTCACAATTTCACCAAGAATGCACATCTTCTCCAACATCTATTGATGTATTTTGAGGTGATACCTTAGAGCTGTTTTAATTTTCCCTTCATTTCATCAATAGTGATTTAGAACATTTTTACACATGACTACAGAGAGTTTTGATTTGTTCTTCTGAAAACTGCTTGCTCATGTCCTTTGGCCATTTACAAATGTGACTCAACAACTTATCTATTTAAGAAATAAAGCCTCTATTAGAGAAATGCTATCATTTCTGCCTCCTGCCCCATTTTCTGCTTTCTTTCTAAGCTGGAAGACATTAGTTTTGTTTGTGCAAAACCTTTTTAATTTAATTACCATTTTACATCCAGGGACGTTCTATGTCCCTCGTTTGGTCATAAATTCTTCCCTTATCCATAGATCTGATGAGTATACTATTCCATAGTCACATAATTTGCTTCTGATATCTCATTTTATTTCCAAATCATGTGCCCGTTAGGACCTTAGCTTAGTATACAGTGAATGATTTCCATCCATACTTAGTTTCTACTGAACTACATTTTATTTTTCATAGCATTTTAATTTTTTTTCTGAAATAATGAATTATTTTTTCCAAAAAGCTTAGATCTTTATGTTTATCAAATAGGGAATACTATAGTTATTTACTACAATGTATTGTGTATCTAATTGATTCCGCTGATCCACCACTCCATTTCTTATGCAATACCAGATTGTTGTGGTGATTACCATTTTATAACAGAGTTTGTGATCAGGTACTACTAAGTTGCCTTCCTTCATATTTTTTTTCATTAATTCCTATGGATTTCTTGATCTTTTGTTCAAGCAGATGAATTTTATCATTATTTTGTAGCTCTATGTAATTTTTTTTATTGTTTTATTGGTACAGCACAGAATAAGTAAATTTCTTTACGTAGAAGTAACATTTTTTATTTTAGTTGCTTGGTCTACCTATGAGGAATTAATATTTCTCTAATAGTTTAAATCTGACTTTATTTGTGTGAAAATAGTTTTGTAATTCTCTCCATACAGTTTGTGGTTTGTCTTGGTTGGTAACTACCAAGTATTCTGTATTATCTAGAGTTATTTTAATGAAATGTCTCCTGCTGCTGGGCTTTGTTTTTAATATATCGATATGCTGATAATTTATGTGAGTTTACTTAATATGCCACAGCTTTGATAAAGTTGTCAGTTATTTCAACTATTCTCTAGGATTATGCAAGTATATCATCAAGTAATCTGCAAAGGGTGAAAGTTTGATTTCCTCTCTGACTACTCTAATTTCTTTTTCCTCTTTTATTGATATAGCAAGCATTTCTAGGACAATATTGAATAATAATAGATGCAGAGGAGCCAGGAAGTTGCCTGAACTCTGCCCAGTTTCCCTCAGAAACAATGTTACATCAAGCTGCTAACTGGATCAGGGGTGAACAAGAATGCCCATTACCAGCATAATTATTCAATATTGTATTAGAAATGTTAGCTATAGTACTAAAAAGAGAAAAAAAGAAATCGAAAGCATTAAAATAGGCAATGAGGAAACAAAGCTATAACTCTTTACCGACGATATAATGGTACACTTAGATAATCCTAGAAAATCAAGTAAAAAAGCTATTTGAAATAATTAACAATTTTAGCAAAATTGCTATATATAAAATAAACCCACATAAATCATCAACATTTGTATATGTTACTACCAAAGTTAAGCAACACAATATAACAATATAAATCCAATTTAAAATGACTGTAGATAATAGAAGACATTTGGAAATCTACCTGCCAAGACAAACCCAGGAACTATGTGAATACAATTATAGAATACTTCTCACACAAATAAAGTCAGATCTAAAATAATTAGAAAAAATATTAGTTGCTCATGAGGAGGCTGAGCTAATATAATAAAAATGACAATTCTACCTAAATTAATTTACTTATTCAGTACCATACCAATGAAATGACCAACAATTATTTTGTAGAGTTGGAAAAAAATACAAAAATTCATCTGGAAGAACAAAAGTTCCAGAATATCAAGGGAAATAATAACAAGATATGCAAGGGAAGGTGGCCTAGCCATAACAGATCTAAAACTATATTATAAAGTGGAAATTGAGGCCTCTCGGCCTAAGACTGGCATCTGCTGGAGGTATAGAGACACCAGAACAGAGCCTTTGTCCAGAGGATCAGCTACTCCTGAGACTTCAAGCCCACACTTTAAGGTTTGAAACACACCTTCTTCAACTTCCAGCAGCCATGATGACAAGGCAAAATTGCTCTCATTCCTGACCCAGATAAACCTCACCATGGTGAAACCTGGAATAGAGGAACAAGAAGTGGGGCTTCAGTAACCTTTTAGGTCAGTAAACTGTGGAGAGGGTCCTTGTTGTGGTGGTAGAAGGAGACTAGTGCAGAAAGAGATGTGTCCCGATAGGCAGCACTTCATTAGAACAGTGGAAGTTCCAGATCCCCAGGGGGGTGGAGCCAGTAAGCATCTACACCAGGAACCTAAACATGCCTCCACACAGCCAAGGGAGGTGGCAGACACCAGCCCAGACAACTGCCAAAATCACCCATGCTGTAGCACAGCTCTAGGGGAAGAGGAGATTTCCAGCAGCGAGAACACCCCTCCCCCACACTTCAGGAAACCAGAGTTCACAGCACACAAAGACAGTAACCAGGCCTACAGTTCCCAGCACAAGAAGCTTGGGACAGAGCCCTCTGAGCTTCAAAAACAGAGACCCAACTTAAAAGACAACCATCATGAAGAAACAATCAAGAAAAACAAGGACTATTCATTCTTTGTATGGAGACAGGGAAGATCAAAATACCAATTCAGAAGAGGACAGCATTGACACTATATCTACATCTGAAACCTCAAAAGGAAAAGTGAACTGATTTCAAGCCCAAAAAACATTCCTGGAACAGCTCAAGGAGGATTTTAAAAACCAAATTAAAGAAGTAAAAGAAAAAATGGAAAAAATCGCTGATGAGAAAAAAATCTTTAAATAGTAAAATTGGTGAAATGGATAAGGAAATTCAGAATATAAATGGAGAAAATGTCTCATTAAAAATAAAATAGGCAGCTAGGTGGCACAGTGAGTAGAGCACCAGTTTTGGAGGCAGGAGGACCCAAGTTCAAATCTGGCCTCAGACACTTATTAAATGTGTGACCTTGGGCAAGTCACTTCCCCTCTCAAAAAACAAGTTAAAATAAGCCAAATTGAAAAAGAGATAGAGAAGATAAACAAAGAAAACAATTAATTAAAAATTAGAACTAGTCAAGAAGAAGCTAATGACTTTATGGGGCATCAAGAATCAGTCAAACAAATTCTAAAGAAAAAAAATAGAAGAGAATGAGAAATATCTGATTAAAAAAAACTGACCTAGAAAATAGATCCTGGAAAGAAAATCTAGGAATTATTGGTGCACCAGAAAGCCAGGATGAAAAATACATCCTGGACAGTGTCTTCTAATAAATCATCAAGGATAACATATCCTGAGGCCCTAGAAACAGAGGGTAAAATATTCATTGAAAGAATCCACCAATCACCCCCCAAAAGAGATCTAAAATTGAAATCTCCAAAGACTATAGTAGCCAAATTCAAGAATTATCGGGTCAAGGAGAAAATACTGCAAGCAGTCAGAAAAAAACAATTCAAATATCAGGGAACTACAATCGGGATCATGCAGGACCTTGGAGCTTCTACATTAAAAGAAGGAGGAATTGGAATATGATATTCTGAAAGGCAAAGGATCTTGGACTAACACCAAGAGTCAATTACCCAGCAAAACTGAGCATAATTTTTTTCACGTAAGCATATGGATATTCAATGAAATAAGGGAATTCCAGACCTTCCTGGTGAAAAGGCCAGAGCTCAATGGAAAATTTGATGTTCAAAAACAAAACCCAAGAGAGACACAAAAAGGTAAACAGGGAAAAAATAACCCTTATTATTCAGTAAGGGTAAATTGTTTACATCCATATATAGGATTAAATTGTTTTATATATGTTATAAATATATACATATATATACATACATATGCATATACATACATACATATGCATATATATACATACATATATAAAATCAATCTTGAGAACTGTGCAGTTATTACAAAAATTAAAAGGGACATACATAGTCTGAGAGTTTCAGTATAAAGTAACTGACATGATGAGAAAAAAGAAAAACATAGTTAAAGGGTGCCAAGGGATTGTTCTCGGAGAATAGGTAAGGAGCAGGTGGAAAAGGGTAAATTACATCAGATGAAGAAGCACAAAAACATACAGTACTAGAGGGAAAGAAGGGAGGGAGAAGAGCAGTGTTGGAGCTTCTCATTGGATTTAGTTCAAGGAGGGAGTAACATACACTGATGGGAATAAAAATCAAACTTGTCCTACAGGCAGTAGGAGGCAAAAGGGGAATGAAAAGGGGAGTTGGTTAGAAGCAAGGGAAGAAATAACAAGGGGAAAAGGGTAAGATAAGAGAGGGGTTTCAATAAGGAGGGAAAATTGAGCAAGGCTGTGGTCAGAAGGAAAACTCTTTTGAGGAGCAGAAAGGAGATGGGAGAAATAAAGGCAAAAGCAGAGAGGGAGGGGGGCGGAGCCAAGATGGCGGCTGGGAAGCAGTGACTGGCGTGAGCTCCCCACCAAGTTCCTCCAAAAACCTATAAAACAATGGCTCTGAACCAATTTTAGAGCTGCAGAACCCACAAAGTGGCAGAGGGAAGCAG
>CM053623.1:273371975-273390827 GCA_028646595.1 Phalanger gymnotis
CTGTGAAAATCAATGCTGAAAACCAAACATGTCAAAAATAAATTTAAAAAAAAAACAGAGAGGGAAATAGGATGGAGAAAAAGACACAGGTAGTAATCATAACTGTGAATGTGAATGGGATGAATTCTCCCATAAAATGGAGGTGGATATCAGAATGAATAAAAACCATAATACTACAATACGTTGTTTTCAAGAAGCACATTAGAAAGAGGGGGATACACACAGGGTAAAGGCAAAAGGCTGAAGTAGAATATATTATGCTTCAGCTGAAGAAAAAAAAGTAGGGATAGCAATCCTAATCTCAGAAAAAGCAAAAGCAAAGATAGATCTAATTGAAAGAGATAAAAAAGGAAACTATATGTTGCCAAAAGGCACGATAGACAATGAAGCAACATCATTATTTAACATATATGCACCAAGTAGTATAGCATCCAAATTCTTAGAGGAGAAGTTAAGGGAGTTACAGGAAGAAGCAGACAGAAAAACTATACTAGTAGGGGACCTCAACCTTACTTTCTCTGAACTTGATAAATTTCACTTCAAAATAAATAAGAAAGTAGTTAAGGAGGTGATTATAATTTTAGGAAAGGCAGATATGATAGACCTCTGGAGAAAACTGAATGGAGATAAAAAGGAATATACTTTTTTCTCAGTGGTACATGGAACATACTGAAAAACTGACCATGTACTAGGGCATAAAACCTCACAATATATAATGAAAGACAGGACTTGCAGGTGCCAAGATGGTGGAGTAAGGAGCAAATCACCAAAAGTCTCCCATGTTCACGTCCAAACAACCACAATGTAAACAACCCCATATAAATCCTGGAATACAGAACCAGCAAAAAGATGGAGTGAAATAATCTTTGAGCTCAAGAAATGTAGAAAATCAGTAAGAAAAATATGTCTTATTTGGGTAAAAGGGGAACTCGGGACAAAGTAGGAGGCATCCTAGAAAACGAGCAGCAAGCCCCACCTCAGCAAATCAGCTGTACATCATCAGCCCCAGGGCAGTGGAGCAGCTAAATGCCAACACCAGGATACCCCATATGCCTCAGCATAGTTAAGGGAATCAGTAGACTCCAGCTCTTAAAAAACAACCAAGGATTTCAGCATAGCCCCAGGCAAACAGGCAGCCTCCAGCAACATGCTTAAGTGTAACCCAAAGAAACAAAAAATAACCCCCACTGGCTGCAGCACACATTAGACACCAGAACTAGGAGTCTGATAAAAAGCCAGGACCCGTAGTTGCTGATACAAGAAGGCTGAAACAGTGTCCTTTCCACCCCAGGAACAGTGCACAAATTTAAAAGAAAGAGGCCAAAAAATAATCAAAAAACAATTAAAATAGAATCTGGTCAATAGAAAGTTATTATGATGACAGAGAAGATAAAGACACAACTCAGATGAGGATGTCAAATCAACTATGGGCGAATTCCCAAACAAAAATGGGAAATGGTCTCAAGCCCAGAAAGAACTCATAGAAGAGATCAAAAAGTAATTTTAAAATCAGATAAGAGCGATAGAAGGAAAATTGGGAGAAGAAATGAGAGTGATGCAGAAGAATTATGAAGAGTCAACACCTGAGAAAAGAAAACAACTGCTTAAAAAGTAGAATTGGCCAAATGAGAAGGAGATGCAAAAATCCACTGAAGAAAACAACTCCTTTTCCAATGGCAATATTTAATCAATTTTCCAATTGTGAATTGGTTGTTCCTTCATTGTCTTTTCCATTTGTTCAGAAGGATTGACCTTTTACCCTGCTTCCTCTCAATCCCCTTTCCTCATTTTGTTAAAGCAAGACTGAGAGTAAGATTATTTTTACATGAAATAATTGATTATCAATTTAATTATGTTTCTTTTTGGAACCATTTTTTTTTAAATCCACACAGCGAGCTTTTAATGTGTGTTTACAAAAAGACAAAAGTTGATTTCATGATATAATGGACAAATCTAGTCAGTCACCAATATCTATAACTTCTTAGAGATTAATGTTGTCACCTAAGTAAGTAAAGCTAGGGATCAGTATTATTTGAACTACTTATTTCTCATAATCAAATCTGGCTTTCTTCATCTGTACTGCTTACTTAAAATCATAAAATGTTATATTTTTCAGGAGAAATATAGAGTCATCTAGTCTAACTCCCTCATTTGATAAAGGAGGGGAAATCAAGTTCTCGAGGGCTGCTTTATGAGGGTAATGGAAAGAATAAGGCTCACAGAGCCTGTCTCACTTGGCAGCGAGTTCTCTATTACTGCTGGAAGGGAGTAATGGTGTTGTCAAATGAACACTGAATGCTTTTCTGCTTCAGGGAAGAATTGGTTTAGAAGACCTCCAGGGCTTCTTCCAAATTCACAATTCCATGAATTGCCTTGATCAAGTCCATCTAACAAGTTTGTGGCAGAGCTGGCATGAGAACATAGCGTATCTCCCAGCCTATCAAATTTTTTAGTTTACACTGCTATCACCACCCAAATAAGGCCACAAACTAGAGCTTCTAACGTGGTATCTGAAGTCAAACTCATACTTTTTTGTCTTTATAACAGTTTATTATTTAATATTTTTTTTGTTTTGATTTCCACAAGATTTTGAATTACAAATTTTAAAGGGCACAATATAAAGGCTTTTTAAAAAATAATTTCCTGATTTCAAGTGCAGCGTTATATTCATTGGCTTTTCTTGCTCCCCCATCTATATTTTTACTCTCTTCCTTTTCATATGCTAAGATGCCAAACTTCACAAGTTTTCACGGTCCTTGACTTGATAATTTTCATAGTGGCAAAATCTGCCTTTTTGTAGGTAGGGGGATACAGTTTTCTCAACACTAATATCTGATAAATATTCTGTGAAATTGTTGTGAAGGATTTCTTGTTGAATAAAGGAATATGATTAAGCAATAAAAGAAAGAAAACAACTCCTTAAAAAGTATAATTCTCTAAATTTAAAAGAAAGTAGAAAAGCTGAGGAAAATGACTCTTTAAAAGTTAGAATTGGACAAGTGAAAACTAATGATTCTATGGGGCATCTAGAATCAATCAAACAATTCAAAGGAATGAAAAAATGTAAATATCTCCTTGGGAAAAACAACTAACCTTGAAAATGGATCATGAGAGATAATGTCAGAATCATTGGACCACTTGAAAGTCATAATCAAAGGAAGACCTGAACAGCATCTTTCAAGAAATTATCAAGGAAAATTTCCCAGATACCCTGGAATCAGAGGGAAAACAAATAGGAATTGAAAGAATCCACCAATGACTTCAGGAAAGAGATCCCAAAATAAACATCCATAGTCACATTATAGAAAAATTTCAAAACTATCAAGTTAAGAAAAAAATAGTGTAAGTGGCCAGACAGAACAATTCAAATATCACAGAGCCACTATCTGTATTGCATATGACTAAGTAGATGCAAACTCAAAGGATTTAAGACCTAGGCAAAAATCTAGGACTACAACTAAGAATCACAGGCATAATATATCCAGAGGAAAAATGGTGATTTGATAAAATAGAAAGATTTCAAGCTTTAACAAGGAGAAGACCAGAAGTGAATAAAAATTTTGATTTCCAATATCAAAGCCCAAGAGAAGCCTAAAAAAAGAAAAAAAAAAGGAAAACATAAGAGATTCAATGGAGCTGAAATATTTACATCCCTACCTTGGAAGATAATACTTGCAATTCTTTAAAACACCACTTATAGTACGACTCGAAGAAAAATACAGATACAAAAGATGTAGGTATAAGGTAAATTTGAGGAGATAAGCTAAAAAATGAGGCATGAAAAAAAGGAATACACTGGATGCAGAAGGTAGGAAGAGGTAAAATGAGGCGAATTGTTTCACACAAAAACATGCAAAAACCTATTACATTGGAGGGAAAGCTGGGAAGGATGACAGTGAGCGAAGCTGGAACCTTACTCACAAAAGTATTGGTTCAAGGAGGGAATAATAAATACAATAGTTTGAATATAGAAATCTATCTTACCTGAAAGGAATGTAGAAGGGCAGGAGATAAATTAAATGGTGGGCACTGACAGAAGAAAGGGTGGTAAAGAGAAGCAAAACAATGTTGAGGAGGAAAAGAGTAAAAGAAGAAAGAGGGCAAATTAGAGGAAAATAGGAAAGAGGGAAATACACAGTTAGTAATCAAAAGTGTGAAGGTAAATGGGATTAATTCTCCCATAAAACTGAAGCAGATAGCAGAGTGGATCAAAAAGCAGAATCTTACAATATGCTGTTTACAAGAAACATACTTGAAGCAGAGAGAAACTCACAGATAAAAGGTAAGGGGCTGGAGCAGAATCTATTAAAATTCAGCTGAAGGAAAAAAAAAAGTGGAGGTAGCAATCCTGATCTCAGACAAAGCAAAAGCACAAATAAATCTAATTAAAAGAGATAAGGAAAGAAACTTTATCTTTCTAAAAGGTACCATGAACAATAAAGCAATATCAATACTAAACATGTTTGCTCCAAGTGGTATAACATCCAAATTCTTAAAGGAGAAGTTAAGTGAGTTACAGGAAGACATAGACAGCAAAACTATAAAAGCGGGGGACGTCAACTGTTCCTTCTCATAGTAAATGACCATAGTAACCTAGTGTTTGATAAAACCCAAAGACCCTAGCTTTTGGGAAAAGAACTCCCTATTTGACAAAAACTTCTGGGAAAACTGGAAAATAATAGGACACAAACTATATATAGACTAACATCTCACATGCTATACCAAGATGAGGTCAGAATGAATATATGATTTAGACAGAAAGGGTGCTCCATAAGCAAATTAGAAGAGCAAGAATTAGTCTACCTGTCAGTAGTCTACCTGTCAATGGAGAAAGGGAGAATTAATCACCATATAAGAGACAGAGAACATTAGAAATGTAAAATAATTTTGATTAAGTTAAATTAAAATGTTTTTGCACAAACAAAATCAATTCAATTAAGATTAGAAAGAAAGCAGAAAGCTGGGAAACAATCTTTACAATTGTCTGTGATAAAGGCCATATTTCACAAATATGTAAAGAGCTGAGTCAACTTTATAAAAATGCAAGCTATTTCACAATTGATAAACAGTCAAAGAATATATGAATAAGCAGTTTTCAGATGAAGAAAAGTTATCTATAAGGAGGTGAAGAAATGCTCTAAATAATTTTATTAGAAAAATTCAAAAAGAAACAACTCTGAAATGCCCCCTCACACCTATGAGATTGGCTAATATGATAAAAAAAGGAAAATGGTAAGTGTTGGAGAGGATATGGGAAAATTTGCATAACAATGCACTGTTGGTGGAGTGGTGAAGTGATCCAAACTTTCTGGCGTGCAATTTGGAACTATGACCAAAGGGCAACCAAACTGTGCATACCCTTTAGTCCAGCATAATAACTACTAGGTTTGTATTCCAGAAAGGTAAAATAAAAAGAAAAAGGATATACATTTATGAAAAATATTTATTGTAGCCCTTTTCGTGGTGGCAACATATTGAAAATTGAGGGGATACTCATCAAATGGGGAATGGCTGAACAAGCTGTGGGTCATGAACGTAATGGAATTCTATTGTGCAGTAAGAAATGATGAACAGGCAAATTTCAGAGGAACCTGGAAAGACTTTTAAAAACTGATGCAAAGGAAAATGAACAGAACCAGGAAAACATTGTGTGATGATCAACTATAAATGACTCAGTTCTTCTCAGGAACACAATGGTACAATACAAGTACAAAGGACTCATAGAGGAAAATTATATCCACATCCAGATAAAAAATATGAATTGGCTCTGAATGCAGATCAAAGTATACATTTTTTCACTTACTTTATTCTTTTTTAAATTTTTTATGCCTTTAATCTGTTTCTTCTTTCACAAGTGGGAATAATATGGAAATATGTTTTACATGATAGCATATGTATGATTTATATCAAATTGCCTATAATTTTAGGAATGGGCAAGAAAGGGAAGAATTTAGAACTCTAAATCTTATAAAAATGAATGCTAAAAATTGCCTTGATGTGTAATTGGAAAATAAAATACTATTAAATTAAAAAAAAATAAAATACTTGACTTCAAGGAGCTTACAATATAATTGGGGATACACACAGAATATAAAGCTGAAGAGCAAAATAGAGGGAGTGTTCAAGAAAAGTTTTTGACTCACAGCATTACTGATCAACATTATTAATTTGTAATCTAGCAGACTGAAAGAATTACTGTAGTTCAACTCTTTTCCTTTTTATTCCCAAGAGAATTGGCTTGGTGTATGGTATTTCAGAGTACTTAAACCAAAGAAAAATGAATATAGTGGTATCAATGACTTGCCAGTAATAAAAAGTATCATAAACATTTAACTGTACCCTTGTTTCCATGGGATATAACCTCATTTTCAAATAAAAATGTAGATTTTTAGATATATCTATATCTAAGATATTTGTGAAAATTTTCCCACTCACCTCCCCCACCCCGACTTTGTGATCCTTTGTATTTCTTTTTTTTTTGATAACAAATTGTCTAATGGATGGAGTTTAATGCACTAGTAACACCTTTAAGTGTGCTACTTGAAAATCTAGCGTCACAGCCTAGGGATTTATTTACATTTTTTTTTCTTTTACCATAAGGAAATGGCTTGTAAAAGTAGTGTTTCTGCCAGGTATTAAATACCTGAGCCAAAGGACAGAAAATAGAGAAGTGGATTTAGAATGAGAAACACCTTACCACAAATAATCATATCTCAGGCCCTTCTTGGTTATGATGCTGGCCAAGTGATTTAACCTCTCTGAGCCTCAATCTCTTCTGCAAAATGGGGATTCAGTGATGTAATACAATATATTTGATATAATGCAAACCTTAAAGTGCTGTATAAACCATGGTCATCTTCACCATCACCATCATCATCCCAATGAGCACATTGAATTAATTATTCTCAATGTTCTCAAAGACATTACTACTTGACCTGCTCATCGGCCTTTGAAAATGCAGTTTTCTGCAGGGATGTGCTACTATGTAGATGGAGCCAAATTAAGTGTTTGGCCAAAATGTTTGATTAATTCTGCTATTTAGAGATAGATATTAAGGAACAATATATCTTAATAAGGAATAAACCATATTTTAACACATATATACAAACACTCACATTTTCAAAATGGTTAATTGACTTAGAGAAGTTCCAAGATCATTTCTAAAAGAAAATTGAGATCAGTCTCTAAAGGTGATATTAGAATCTATTATCACTATTTACATCTAGTGTAGAGACTTTGACATAAAGATGATGAATTTCTCACCTTGTTCTAACCTAAGAAATCCATATTCTATTTCATTCCTCTACCCTGGGCAACTAGGAATACATATTTTAGACATGCATCTACTTTATAGGCCATAATAGGGCCAACTATGCCTTTCTAAGCACCACTATCTCCCCTGATCATGCAAAATACACAATTAAGGAGCAATTATTCTTTGTATAAATGTATTTGCACAGCAAGGAAAACAGGGTACCAAGAATGATGCATCATGATGTGATTGATATAGCCAGGACACCCAGAGTGGAAAGTTTGGTTTTCATTGGTAATGTTTGATTCAAACCTCATGATACTCTTGAAGCAAAACTTTAATGTTGGAGAAAAGGAAGAATAATACTAGCAGTAGAAAAGGGCATGATAAAATATGCTTAAGTTGTGAAATCTAGTGTTCCTAACCTTTTCCTACCTATGGATATGGAAGGGACATTGAGTTGAGTTGTTCTGATTTCAAATCTAGCCATCATTCAACTACACCTAAATCCTTCAGTTTCCCACTCTTGGTAAATATATTCAAGTATTCATACTTTCAAAATATGTTCCCCACCCCTTCCTGACTATTTTATTTGGTAGTGGTTAGCCTTTAAGGTTCTTTTTGTTGTGTGGGGAGGCATTACCTCAGCATTACAAATTCTTCAGCTTTCCATGTAGGAATTTGGTTTAGCAAATGGGTTATTGGATTGGTGATAATATTGAATTTCAGGTGACTAGAGGCAAATGCATGTCCAAAAAGAATCTTTAACTTGCAAATTAATTTCCTCATATAAATCAACAAGGTCATTGGTCATTGACCTTTGATAAGTTTTACAATACTTCCTTTATTAACTACTTGCTAACAAAATGGGAATCATGTTTTTGTGCTCTCCTTTTTAATCTAGATTGATTTAAATGTACAATTGTACATTGTACATTGTACAACTTTTTCTACTTCTTCCCAAAAATAAAACATGATGCACAAGGTGGTTTTAAAAATTCTTTCTGGCAATTGTTTTAACTATGTTTAATTTCATTTTCATTCAGCAGAAAATAACTACTTTTTGATGCTTCATTAGGACTGTGCAACTTAGGGATAGTATTGGCTCAATACTCAACACAATACAAGTCTAAAAGTGATATTTCTAGTATTCCACACTACATCTATAATTCTACCATGTATATCAGCCTTGTGATGAGAAATAGACTGAAAATTATTTTGAAGTAGGCTGTATTTATCACAGTTCATGAAAATTCATAGGTTTTAATTCTTTTTAAAGAGAAAATTTAAAGCAGTGATTTTCTGAAAGGTTATTGTAGTCACTTTTCCCTTCTGATCTATGCTTCTATTATCATGTCAGAGAAGTAAGAGATGAAAAAGTGTGTGTCCCAGAAGAAATAGTATATTGTGGATCCTTATAAATCTTGTCGTAAAAACCAAATCCCAGGTTGATTGACTTGTGCAATTTGTGATTCAGTAGTAGTCACTGGGGTTTAGAGCAAAGAATCTATTCTAAAATGCAGTGTTATCAGTAGATTGTCAAGTTATTTCTGACAGCCCTGGGCATTGATCATCCTGTCCTGCTTTCTTATATAATAATAAAAACTGTGAACCTTTAGAGTTAAAAAAAGTAATTCATATTCAGATGCAACTTTTTCCAGCTTCTTAAAGAAAATTTTATCTCATAAAAATACCATGGGTTTTCATCCAAAGTAAAGAAAAGAAATAGAAAACCAAAGAAAGGATAACAGGAGAGCTTTCTTATTATGAGAACTTTAGGAGATTAAAATACATAAGAATATAATTTCCCTGGTTGGTGTACTGGTCAGTGTATTATGGTATTTGTCTGGAAAATTAAATGAAGCATGAGGATCAAAACAGAGATTCAGAATATTCTTATTAGAAGATTCATCTCCATCAGGGTTGAAATAAACCCCCAGTTATATACTGCATCATAAGAAAGAGGTATCAATATCATAAACGGATAGATAGGTATCTAGAAAAAGGATATTAGCAAAGATCAAAAGATATCTCCTACCTAATAATAAATTTTGGTACAGTCGTTGAAAATCATACAAAACAACTGTAAAGTGGAAAGAGAACAAAAAGAATATAACATCAAAGATTTGGTTATGGAAAGGGTCTCAGAAGCCATTCAAACTCAAATTTTCTTTTTATGTTATAAAACTAAACTCATAGAGTTTAAATAACTTATTTGACATCATATAGATTTAGATGTTAGACAAGATTTTACAGGTATCCTCTCCCAACTCATCAATTAATTTTTATATAATAATTGCTCATTATTTATTTAACAAGTACTTTATAACTATCAACATGTATGAAGAATAGAAAACAGGACTTTTATGCCAACCTTTGAATTCTTATGCAAACTGCTTATGTTAAAGTCAATTTTAAATTTAATGCAATAGTAACTAAACTGCTCTACTTGCCTGGAAAATGTATTATACTTGCTTTTCTTTACTTTGAATCTCTTTAAAATTTTCTTTTTTATCACCTGTTACAATTTGTACTCTACCAATTGCCCTTCCTGCTAAATAGAAGCAATTTCTTGAAATTAGCATGAATAATCAAGGCAAACCACATTAATTCAGTGGCCATATCCAAAAATCAATGTTTCATTCTGAACTTCTATTCTACTGCTTAGAAAGAGGAGGGAAGTCTTTTCTTTCATCAACCTTCTGTAGTCATAATTGGTCCTAATGCATTAATTTTACAGGAGATTTAGAATTCAAGAAAAATTGAGTAATTTATATAAGATCACCCAGTTTAGCCATGATGGGATCTGGATTCTGCTCTACCTGATACTAAACTTCTCTACTAATAATGTTAACACACTAGGTCATAATTCTATAAAAGATAGTTATTTCATTTAACATTTTCATATAAATATATACAAATTATCAATTGCAATGTCACAATATAAGTTCAAGGAATAAGCGTGGTGACAATCATTGATATATTAATGCTAAAAAAACCAAATTGATACTTGTCACTCACATAAATTTTACAAGTTCCATAACTTTCTCAGTATCCAAAGAATATTTACAATATACATCACAACTTATCATAGATAAATATATTCACTTGTAAGTAAACATTGCTTGATAACAAGTCAAGGAATGGGTGTATTCTATGTAATTGTTTCAAATCTAATGCTCTTTTTTCCTTATTTCTTATCTTTCTTTACCTCTCTACAGCCTTCAACATTGTTGAACACCCTCACTTCCTGAAAATCTCTTCTAAGTTTTTTTTTTATGACACTATTCCATCCTTGTTGTCCTCCTACCTCTGACCCCATTTTTCATTATCCTTTGCTGCACCCATCTTCATCCAGGTGATATCTGCTAACTGGGTATCCTAAAAGTCTCTCACCTGAAAGAACAAGTGAAGGGAATGGAAGAAAATAGGCATTTGTTTTTTAATAGTATTTATTTTGCCCAAATATACATAAAAAGACATTTAAAATTCATTTATGTGAAATTTTGAATTTCAAATTTTATTCCTCCCCTCTCCTCCTTCCTCCCTAAGACAATAAGCAATTTGATAATAAGTACAATCATGTAAAATATATTTCCATATTATTCATGGTGTAAAGAAGAAACAGAGCAAAAGAAAAAAAAAAGCCATGAAAAAAAATTAAGAAAGTTAAAAGCGTATGCTTTGATCTGCCTTCAGACTCCATCAGTTCTTCCTCTGGATGTGGACAGCACTTTTACCATGAGTTTTTTCAATCTTGAGTCTTGGGTCATTGTATTGATGAGAAGAGCTAAGTCAGTCATAGCTGATCATCACACAATGTTGCTCAAACTGCGTACAATGTTCTCCTGATTCTGCTCACTTTACTTTGCATCATTTCATGCAAGTTTTTCTAGATTTTGTTTTCTGAAATCCACCAGCTCATCATTTCTTATAGCAAAATAGTACTCCACCACACTCATATATCACAAATTGTTCAGTCATTCCCTAATTGACAGGCATCCCCTCAATTTCCATTTCTTTGCTACCATTAAAACAGCTTCTGTAAATATTTTTATACATGTAGATGCTCTTCCCTTTTTAAATTTCTTTGTAAGACAGTCCTAGTAGTGGTATTTCTCATTCAAAGGGTATGCACAGTTTGATTAAACTTTGGATATAATTCCAAAATTGCTCTCTAGAATGGGTGAATCACTTCACAACTCCAGCAACAGTGCATTAGTGTTCCATTTTCCCCACATCTCCAACATTTATCATTTTCCTTTTCTGTCACATTAACCAATTTGTTAGATGAGAGGTGGTATTTTAGAGTTCTTTTCATTTTGATTTCTCTAATCAAAAGTAATTTAGAGCATTTTATATGCATATAGATAGTTTTGATTTCTTCATCTAGAAACTGCCTGTTTATATGCTTTGTCCATTTATCAATTGGAGACCAACAGCTTACACTATATGTATTCTAATGTATTCTCACTCATTCCTCTCTATATTTGAAAAATGAGTTTTTTATAAGAAACACTTGCTGTAAAAATGTTCCAAGCTTTCTGCTTTCTTTCTAATCTTGACTGCATTGGTTTTCTTTCTATAAAATTTTTAAATTTAATGTAATCAAAATGAACTATTTAATATCTCATAATGTTCTCTGTCTCTTGTTTGATAATGTACTCTTCCCCTTTCCAAAGATCTGACAGGTAAAGTATTTCTTGCCCTCCTGATTTACTAATGATATTACACTTTATATCTAAGTCATGTAGCCATTTTGACATTATATTAGCATGTAGTGTAAGCTGTTGGTCTATACCTAGTTTCTGTAATATTGTTTTATTTTTTTTTTCCTAGCAGAGCTTTGGTTTTATCAAACACTAGATCACTCTGGTCATTTACTGCTGTTTCTTCTGTACTTGTTCTATTCCATTGATCAACTTTTCTATTTCTTATTCAGAACGAGATAGTTTTGATGATTGCCACTTTATAATGTAGTTTGAGAATGTCTAAGCCACTTATCTTTGAATTTTTTTCATTAATTCTTTTGATATTCTTGAACTTTGTTTTTCCAGATGAATTTTATTATTATTTTTCTAACTCTATAAAATAATTTTTGTAGTTTGATTGTTATGACACTGGATAAATTAAATAATTTAGGTAGAATTGTCGGTTTTATTATGTTGGCTCAGCCTACCCATGAGCAACTGGAACTTTTCCAATCATTTAGATCTGATTTTATATATCTGAAAAGTATTTTGCAATTGTGTCCCTATAGTTCCTAGAATTTTTTGTTTTAGTAGGTAGATTCCCAAATATTTTATTCTATCTCCAGTTATTTTAAATGGAATTCATCTTTCCATCTCTTGTTCCTGGGCTTTGTTGGCAACATATAGAAATGATGATGATTTATAGGGGTTTATTTTACATCTTGCAACTTTGCTGAAGTTGTTATTTTGAGTAGTTTTAGTTGATTCTTAGGATTCTCCTAGTATAGCATCATATCAGCAGCAAAATATGTTAGTTTCATTTTATCATTGCCTCTTCTAATTCCTTCAATCATTTTTTATTTCTTCCCTTACATCTAAAGATAACATTCATATTACAATATTGAATAATAGTGGTGATGATGGGCTTCCTTTTTCCCACTGAAGTTATTGGGAAAGCATCTCACTTATCCCAATTACAGATAGTTCTTGCTGATTGTTTTAGATAGTTAGTATTTATCATTTTAAGGAAAGTTCCACTTATTACTATGTGCTTTAGTGTTTTTAAAAAAGAAAGAATTCTGCATTTTCTCAATTGCAACCATTTAGATAATATGATTTCTTGGCTGTGCTCCCTTCTACCCAAGTGACATAGTCCTTCTCAACATACTCCTTAAGTTATCTTAGGGTTGAAAATTCTTTTATTCCCTTATTTTGTGTGCCCTATCCATCCCCAACTTGGCTTGAGGTTTGATTTAAAGTTAGTTTGAGGAAATATAAGGAGAGTATAGGTGACTTCTGCCTTTTCTCTACCATCTTGGCTCCACCTCTGCAAACACTCATTTATTAAGCACTTACTATGTGCCATGACATTTTACTGAATTTAAAAATATTATCTGATTTGATATTTACAGCAATCCTTGGGGTTGGGGTAGTTCTCTATTTTAAAATTGAGGAAAATGAGGCAAACAGAATTTGAATAATTTGCCTGAGTTCACACAGCTAGGAAGTTTTCTGAGGGCAAATTTTAAGTAATGTCTGCCAGAATTTTAATGCCTAACACTCTATCCACTAAACCACCTAGGTGGACCTGCTTCTCTTTTTTTCCTCTATACACTTTGACTTGATGATCTCATTGGCTCCCATCATTTAATTATAATTTCTTTACTGATAATTTCCACATAAACGTATGCATCCCTTAGCCTTTTGCTGACCTCTGCTTAAACAACTAAAAATTCAATCAATTATTTGGTCACTTGGTCTTCACATTATAATGATATAGAATACACAGAAACAGTTTTATTTTTTAGTTATTTGCTTCATAAATTTCTCATCTGGATGTTGCGTCATTATTTCAATACAGTCAAAGTTTCATATGGTCGATTCACTTCTGACACACATCTAAAACTTATAGAAACACTTTATCTAAAGTGGAAAAAAAAGTTTTCTTTTCTGTCCAGGGAATGAATGAGATTCATTTTTACTGGTGGGATTTTGGCTGAAGGAGTGAAGAGAAAAGAAAACTTAAAAATACATGAATATGGAATGCATACACCCACAGAAAAATCTTTATCTTTAGAATAGTATCTTCTCTAAAAATTTAATTTTAGAATATTTTGCTATAATGTTGAATTAATAAGAAGCAATTTATTCTTCTACTTTTTAATATACATTTTCCCCATGCATTACTCAATAAGTTTCTAAAATTGTGACTATAGGCAGTGATAGTGCCTGCCTCCCAAAAAAGAATATGTGTGATTTAAGAAGAGATTGGGAAATCTCCATTCCTAGATTTCCTGCTAGTTTTAAGCATATTGCTTTTTTCTTTAGTCATATTAGATATTTACAGCTCAATGAACTGATGGAAGACAAAATATTTCCTTTCATTTAAAAAATGGAATATCATTATATTTGAGTTAAGGCAAGTCAAGGAAGTATTCATGACAAGTCAATGGGATAAACAGCATTGTAAAAAACTTAAAATAACCCAAATGACAGCTAATCAGCAATAACTGAGACACAGTACTGTACATAGCACAGTACAGCATAAGGGTGCCCTTTTGATCACTTTTTATATTGAGGTTGAAAAGTAAATTTAAAGAAAGCTGATGAGTGGAAATAAAATCATCATCCTTGGTGGGATATTAGGACTTTCCTTTTTATTTTTATATATCTTAACAAAATGTTTTATTAAACATATATGAATATACACAGGAACCAACAACCAGAATATAATTCTTTATAATTATTCAGAAGTTTTAAATAATTTACAGGGGAATACTGGGTCTAAGTCATGCATATAAAGCATTGTAGCAAAGCAGCAGATGTTAAAAATGCAAAGATCATAGTATACTTTTCATTTTTTGACATCTTGAATTTTGAAAGCATAAAGGTCAGATGATTTTAAGTCAATAAGTATAAGCTATATAAAACCTTAAAGACATCATTATTAATATACATCTGTGAAAGTCATCAATCAACACCTGAAATGACACATCTTGAATAGTTAAATTTAATCCAAAACTAATGCTTGTATATTTGGTTTTAAGGTGGAAAATGTTGCTGTTATTTGTCACTTATAAAACATTGCTCAAAATTTCCCTTCTTTTTTCCTCCTTCCCCTCTTATCTCCATCTTTAAAATTTTCCTACAGTTGTGTCATTATTTAAATATAACCGGTTTCATATGCTGAATTCAGTTCTTATACCCGTATAATACTTATTAAAATTTTTTATCTAAAGTGACAAAATGTTTTCTTTTTCTGTCTTGGAAATACATGAGAATAATTTCCTTATACTGTCTTACTAATATAACTTTGTTTGAAGAGCAAAATAATGCACAGATATGCAAGACACATGTAAAAATCATTGATATAGCTCTAGATCAGTTTCCGCTATAAATGATTTTAAAATATTTTTCTTTGAAATTGAATTAATTAAAACCAAATGATTTTCACTTAAATACATACTTTTATCCTTACTTAGAATAATTGACTCACATTCAACAAGCTTTTTTCCTTCCTTTCTCCCTCCCTCCCATCCTTCTAGTCTTCCTTCTGTACTTCCTTCCCTCCTTCCTTTCTACCCCTCTCCCTCCTTTGCTCCCTTCCTGGCTGATGGAAATGTTTTAAGATGGCTGAGTGACCTACTTCTTATTTCATAATCAAAACAGAAATAACATTAGTAGCACTATTAGTATTATTATTATTATTATGATTAGTAGCAGTAACAGCAGCAGCAGGAGTAATAGTAGTAGGAATACTTCTTGTTTCTGTTGTTGTTGTAGTACTGATAGTAAAAACAATAGCAACAGGAAAAGAGAAAAAAATCTTCACAAAAAAAATCATGTAGCACATCTATCAGACCAGAAAAAATTAATAAATGCAAACAAGCTACAAGTAAAATGAAGAAATACAGTGGGATAAAATAAAAGAAGCATGGAACTCTGAAAGATAGATTATCAGTGATAAAACTAAATCTCACAAAACTATGGAGGAAAAAATAATGGTTAAGAAATTTAGGTAAAAAATTTGACAGAAGTGCTGAGAAATGAAAGGAAAAATCTGCAATATAAAGTACAAAAATTTGACTGGCTTGCATCAAATAAAAACTCATCTTTCAAAAGGAAACATATCTTTACATAGGGATAATATGTTTTCAATAAAATGGGATATTTTTTCATATTTTATTATTTAATATTTTAGTTTTCAACACTGATTTCCACAAGGTTTTGAGTTACAAATTTTCTCCCCATTTCTACCCTCTCCCCACTACAAGATTGCTTATATTCTGATTGTCCCATTCCCCAGTCAGCAATCCCTTCTGTCACATCACTCCACTTCTCATCACTTTTCCCCTTACTTTCTTGTAGGGCAGGATTGATTTCTTTGCCCCATTCTTTTTGTATCTTATTTCTCAGTTACATGCAAAAACAACTTATTTTTGAGCATCTGCTTTTAAAACTTTAAGTTCCAAATTCCCTCCCCTCTGCCCTTCCCACCCACCCTCCCTAAGAGGGCAAGTAATTCAACATAGACCACACATGTATCATCATGTAAAACACTTCCACAATACTTATGTCGTGAAAGACTAACTATATATCCCTCCATCCTATCTTGTCCCTATTTATTCAGTTTTCTCTGTTGACTCTTTACCTTTTCAAAAATGTTTGCTTTTGATTACCCCCTCCCCCTATCTGTCCCCCTTCTATCATCCACCCTTTTTTAATTCCCTTTTCCCTAATTTCCTGTGGGGCAAGATACCCAAATGAGTATGCATGTTATTCCCTCCTCAAGTCAAATCCAATGAGAGCGAGATTCACTCATTCCCCCTCACCTGCCCGCTCTTCCCTTTCTACAGAACTGCTTTTTCTTGCCACTTTTATGTGAAATAGTTTACCCTATTCTATCTCTCCCTTTCTCAATATATTCATCTTTCACCCATTAATTTAGTTTTACTTTTTTAGTTATCATCCCTTCATGTTCAACTCCCCCTGTGCCCTCTGTCTATTTATATTTCCTTTAAGTACCTTAATACTAGAAAAGGTCTCATGAATTACACAAACCATCTTTCCATGTAGGAATGTACTGAAACCAGTTCAACTTTAGTAAGTCCCTTATGATTTCTCTTTCTTGTTTACCTTTTCATGCTTCTCTTGATTCTTATATTTGAAAGTCAAATTTTCTATTCAGCTCTGGTCTTTTCATTGAGAAACCTTGAAAGACCTCTATTTCATTGAAAATTCATATTTTGCCTTAGAGCATTATACTTAGTTTTTCTGAGTAGGTGATTCTTGGTTTTAATCTTAGCTCCTTTGACCTCTGGAATATCATACTCCGAACCCTTAGATCCCTTAATGTAGAAGCTGCTAGATCATGTGTTATTCTGATTGTGTTTCCACAATAGTCAAATTGTTTCTTTCTGGCTGCTTGATGTATTTTCTCATTGACCTGGAAACTCTGGAATTTGGTGACAATATTCCTAGGAGTTTTCTTTTTGGGATCCATTTGAGGAGGTGATTTGTGGATTTTTTTTCAATTTCTATTCCACCCTCTCATTCTAGAATATCATGGCAGTTTTCCTTGACAATTTCTTGGACGATGATGTCTAGGATTTTTTTTTTTTATCATACCTTTCAGGTAATCCGATAATTTTTAAATTATTTCTCTTGGATCTATTCTCCAGGTTAGTGGTTTGTCCAATGAGATATTTCACATTGTCTTCTATTTTTCCATTCCTTTGGTTCTGTTTTATAATATCTTAATTTCTCATAAAGTCGCTAGCTTCTACTTGCTCCAATATGATTTTTAAGGTGGTATTTTCTTCAGTGGTCTTTTAGACCTTTTGCATTTGGCTAATTCTGCCTTTCAAGGCATTCTTCTCCTCATTGGCTTTTTGGAGCTCTTTTGCCATTTTGGTTAGCCTATTTTTAAAGGTGTTATTTTCTTCAGTATTTTTGGGTCCCCTTTAGCAAGTCATTGACTTGTTTTTCGCGGTTTTCTCACATCACTCTCATTTCTCTTCCCAATCTTTCCTTTACTTCTCTGACTTGCTTTTCCAAATCCTTTTCGAGCTTTTCCATGGCCTGAGACCCGTTCATGTTTTTCTTTGAAGTTTTTGATGTAGAATCTTTGACTTTGTTGACTTCTTCTGGCTCTACATTTTGTTCTTCTTTGTCAACAAAAAAAAGATTCTAGAGTCTGAGTGTGATTCCTTTTTTGCTGCCTGTTCATGGTCCCAGACAACTATGTGACCTTTGAGCTTTTTGTCAGGGTATGACTGCTTGTAGAGTAGATAGCACTTTGGATCAAGCTCAGGGGCTGTGCTGCTGTTTTCAAAGCTACTGCTTCTCCATCATCACCACAAACTCTGCGACAGCAGTGCTGTTCCTCTTTCAAGAACCACCAACCAGGACCATAAACTGGATCCAAGCAGGGCACAGCAACAGATGTGAATGTGGCACTATTTTTAACCAGGTCCAAAATCCAGGTGTTACAAAGTAAAATTATGTGATAATGTCCAATCAATTTAAAAATTAAAAAAAAAAAAACATTCCCTTCTATTGTTTTATGTCATCCCTCAGAGTTATGTGCAATGAAGAGATAACACTACTGTTCTCCCTGGAGTGCCTGATAGATGTATGGAGAGTCAGTAATTTAATTTTAAATGATAACCATATGAGAGTGAAGTATAGAAACTAAATGTCTATTATATTCCTATATCCCTTTCAAACATCTAAATGTCGGGGCGGAGCCAAGATGGCTGCTGAAGCAGTGACTGGCGTGAGCTCCCCACCAAGTCCCTCCAAAAACCTATAAAACAATGGCTCTGAACCAATTCTAGAGCTGCAGAACCCACAAAGTGGCAGAGGGAAGCAGGGCTCCACCGCAGAACAGCCTGGATGGTCTCTGGG
>CM053623.1:273391327-273448761 GCA_028646595.1 Phalanger gymnotis
AGAAGCATGAAAAGGTAATCAAGAAAAAGAACAAGAAAAATAAATTGCAAGGGACTTACTAAAGTTGAACTGTTTTGTTTACATTCCTACAAGGAGAGATGATGTGTATGATTCATGAGACCTCAATATTTGGGTAGCTAAAGGGAATATGCATGTGTATATATGTGTATATATTTATGTATGTGTATATATATATATATGTTTATGTGTGTGTGTATATATATACATATATATGTGTGTATGTGTATGTATAAAGAGAGTGGGCATAGGATGAGGTGAAGATAAATAAGAGATGAGAGAGGAATAAGAGAAGAGAAGGCAGGTGAGGGAGAATGAGTGAATCTTGCCCTCATCAGATGTGACCTGAAAAGGGAATACCATACATGCTCAGTTGTGTATCTTACCACACAGGAAAGAAAGAGGAAGAAGATAAAAAAGGGAGGGCAGATGGGGATAAAGAAAATCAAAAACAAACACTTTCAAAAAGAGACTGGGTCAAAGAAGAAAATTCAATAAAGGGGGATAGGTTAGGAAGAAGCAAAATACAGTTAGTCTTTCACAACATGAGTATCGTGGAAGGGTTATAGATAATGATACGCATGTGGCCCATGTTGAATTGCTTGACTTCTTAGGGAGGGTGGATGGGAAGGGAAGAGGGGAGAGAATTTGGAACTCAAGGTTTTAAAAAATAGATGTTCAAAAGTAAAAAAGTTTTATTTTTTTTTTCATGCAACTAGAAAATAAGATACATGGGCAATGGGGCATAGAGATTTATCTTGCCCTACAAGAAAGGAAGGGAAAGGGGGATGGGAGGGGAACGGGGTGACAGACAGGAGAGCAGACTGGGGAACAGAGCAACCCGAGTGTACGCCATCTTGGAGTGGGGGGGGAGGAAATGGGGAGAAAATTTGTAATTCAAACACCTGTGAAAATCAATGCTGAAAACCAAACATGTTAAAAATAAATTAAAATAAAAAAATTAAAGCAAAAAAAAATAAAACTAAAAACAGCATATTGTAGGATTATGGTTTTTGATTCATCTTGTCATCTGCTTCAAAAGAAAGTTCTTACTTACTTTTTCTGCATCCTATCCCCCAACCCAATTTCTGCTTTTATTTCTCAATTTTCTCTTCCACTTGTCAAAAGAACTTTCTTTTGATCACAGCCTTCCTTAGTTTACCCTCCCTCTTGATTCCCCTCCCTTATCTTGCCTTTTCCCTTTGCTACTTCTTCCCTCCTTTCTGACAACTCCCCTCCTTTTTCTTTCCACTTTCCCCTCCAACTGCCTGTAGGAAAATTTTAATTTGCATACTTGTCAGAGTATGTTATTCTCTTCTTGAACCACATTTGATGGAGTAAAGCTCAAATACTGCTCTTCTCACTCCCTTCTTTCCCTCTACTATAATATGTTTTTGTGCCTCTTCATGTGATGTAATTTACCCTCTTCTATTCCCTCCTTACCTCTTCTCCCAAAAGCATCTCTTTATATCTCTCAATTCTATTTTTATTATTATATCAGTTATTTCATACTGACACCCACAGTGTACATATATCCCTTTCTGTTGTCATAATAATTGTACTATTCTCAATACTGACACATGTGTATATATATATATATATATGTATATATATATATATATATATATATATGTATGAAAAACGGATATAAAACAATATAATCCTATGTAGGGATGTAAATAATTTACTTTATTGATTAACAAAGGTTTTGTTTTCCCTCATTTACCTTTTTGTCTCTCTCTTGAGTTTTGTATTTGAATATCAAATTTTCCATTGAGCTCTGCCCTTTTCATCAGGAAGGCCTGAAATCCACTTATTTCATTGGATGTCCATCTCCTTGCCTTGAAAATTATGGTCAGTTTTGCTGGGTAGTTGATCCTTGGTTGTAATCCAAGCTAGTTTGCCTTTTGGAATATCATATTCTAATTTCACCTGTCATTTAATGTAGAAGTTGAAAGATCTTGTGTGATCCTGACTGTAGTTCCATGATATTTCAATTGTTTCTTTCTATCTGTTTACAGTATTTTCTTCTTGATATGGTAGTTCTGGAATTTGGCTATAACATTTCTTGGAGTTTTTCATTTGTGATCTCTTTCAGGGAGTCATCGGTGGATTCTTTCAATGACAATTTTACCCTCTGCTTCTAGGACCTCAGGGCAGTTATCCTTTATAATTTCTTGAAAGATACTGTCCAGGATCATTTTTTCATCATAGCTTTCTGGTAGGCCAATAATTCTTAGATTGTCTCCCCTGGATCTATTTTCCAGGTCAGTTGTTTTTTTCCATTAGACATTTCACATTTTCTTCTATTTTTTCATTCTTTAAATTTTGTTTGACTGATTATTTGACTGGTCTCATAGAGCCATTTGCTTCTACTTGCCCAATTCCAATTTTTAATGCATTGTTCTCTTCCTGTAGCTTCTCTATCTCCTTTTCCACTTGGTTGATTTTACTTTTTAATGAGATATTTTCTCCATTTATATTCTGATTCTCCTAACCATTTTGCGGATTTTATGTTTTAATGATTCGTTTTCATCAGTGATTTTTTTCCATTTTTTTTTTCATTTTCTCTTTTATCTCCCTAATTTGATTTTTAAAGACTTCTTTGAATTCTTCCAGGAATGCTTTTTGTTCTGGAGACCAGTTCATGTTGCTTTTTGAAATTTCAGATGTGAGTATAATGTCCATGCTGTCCTCTTCTGAATTGGTATTTTAGTCTTCCCTGTCTCCATAATGATGCAATGGTCTTTGGCTTTTTAGTGGGCTTTTTCATGGTGTGTTTTCCCTCTTGGTTTCTTAAGTGGATCTATTCTTCTGGGGCTCAGGGGGCACTGTCACAAATTTCTTGGGTTGGGATGTGTGGGCCTGCGCACTGGCTTTGTATGCTATGGTCTCTGGTTTCTTGAAGTGTTGGGGAGGGGTGGTCTTGCTCCTGGGATTCTCCTTTTCCCCTGGAATCCTCTCCAGAACAAGTCATCTCAACTGTTGTCTGTGCTGGTGTCTGCCCCTTCCCCTGGCTGTGCAAAGCCACGTCTGGGTCCCCATGTTGATGTTTGTTAGCTCCACTTCCCGGGGGCTCAGTTACTCTCATTGTTCTGCTGAAGTGAAGCCTGCTGGGACACTTCTCTTCCAGCACTATTCTCTTTCTGCCACCACAAGAAGGGCCCTCTCCCCAATTTCTCTCACTATGTGGCTACTGAAACCCCACTTCTGGCTCCTCTGTTTCTCTAGAGATAGTATTCTCTGAATGGGGAAGGGAGGGAGAACAATTTACTTGGCTATTATGTCTCCTGGATATTCAAGAAGGTGAGTTCAAACCTTCATGCTGTGTATGGGCTGGAGGTCTCCAGAGTAGCTGTTCCTGCTGCTGCATGCTCTGCACTGGTGTCTCTCATAGTCCTGACAGACTCCTGTCCTGTACCGAGAGGCCCAGGGCTCGATTGCAGCTGGTACTTCCACTGTGGCCCTGCTCTTCTTATGTTTTACTTCCCGAGTGCTCTCCCAGAGAGGGGTTCCTCTGCTATTTCTGGTAGTTGTGGTCTAGTGTTTTTCTGCATGCCCACTGCTCCTGCCCCCTCTCAGTCTACTAGTGGCATCTAACTCCCTCAAATCTCCTCAGATTCACTATTTTAGATGCGTCTGACAGAATTTGTGAGAGAGCTCCAATAGTTCCTTTCCTATACAGTGCCACCTTGGCTCCATCTCCACCCTGAATTTATGTTTTGATCTTCCCTGTCCCTGTAAAAAGAGTCTATGGTCAGCAAACATTTTTGCTTTTTGCTCATCCATTTTGCCTCTTTCATGGCTTTTAAAGTTGAACTCTACTTCTGAGATGCAAGGGACACCATCCTAATCTTCTTGTGCTGTGGTCCAGGGGCCTGGTTACTGTCTTTGTGAGCTGGGGCCCTAGGTGCTGGCAGCTGGAGGCTGTAAGGGTCTCTCAACTCACCTGGTATTGACCTGGAGTCTTTGTGGTGGTATCCAGAATGTGTTGAGGCCAGGTGTGGTTTTCCCTGAGCCTACACTAAAGCATGTGAATGTCTGCTGCTAGAGAACTGCTGCCTAGCTCTTGCTGAACAAGAGGATGGGGAAGCCCAATTGCTGGGAGGTGCCTGCCCACCCAGGTTTATACTGAAGCAAAGGGAGTTCTGGCTCCTGGAGGATGCCACACACATGGTGGTTCTACAAGCTAGTGTCTGCCAGTTCTCCTGCCTATGCTAAGGCAACTGGAGAGTCCTGGTGTTGGTGTTTGCCTGCTCAGCCATCCTGGGTCTTAGGATGTCCCAAAGGTTTGTTGAGGTGGGGCTTGCTGCTGGCTCTCTGGGACACTTTCTGTCCTGGAATGTGCTACCCTTTTACCTGAATGAAATGGACCTTTCTTGCTGAGCCTTCAAGTTTTCCATGGCTATGGAATTCTTTGTCCTTCAGCTGGCTCAGCTAATCCAGGATTTATCCTGGGGCAATGACATTCATTTTTCAAGGTCAATATAAAAGGATGATGGTGACTTACTGCTTACTCCACCATCTTTGCTCTGGGAAGTCCCCTTTATTCTTGAAATTGCTAATGGAGTAAATCTCAGCATCTCAGTATTTTTCCTTTTAATTTTCAAATAATCACATGTGCTAAAATTTTGAATGTCATAACAAGCCAGGTTGTTAAAAAAAAGTCACTCTACACCAACTACTATTGTCCTTTTAGATACTTTATTTTATGTCTCTTTTATGGTTTGCCTACATGTAAAATTCTATTATATCTTCCTGAAAAGAGTACATTCAATGAAAAAGTGTGATTACAGATTCAATGTTTCAAGTTTATAGTCTCTTAAGCTCTGAACACATTCTATATGACATCATTTCTAAGGATTCTGTTTCTCTTTTCATAATCTTCATGGTCAACCATTCTTGAATTACAGTTTGATGTTTTTGTTGTTATTTTACAGAAGAATTCTTCAAGAGATCAAATGCATATGTATTTTACTTTGTCATATTTTCATGTGAGATTTTACTACAATCATCAAATTGATGGATTCATGTGACAATCCTCTGTTGTCATTTATTGTCTATTTTTTTCAAAATAGAAGTATCCTTTTATTTTTAGGCACTTTTGACTTTAATTACATGGAGTAAGGAGAGATACATGCAGGAGGAAGACAAATTATTTTGTCAAATGGCTATATGCTTTCAATCTGCATAATTCTATGCTTTTATTACAATATTTCTGGATGTTCTGGTCCCTGGCTGATTTTCATTATTGCTGTGTCCTTACAAGATTTAGAAAAACTAACTCTTTAAACAATGTTTAGTAGGGTTCGGAATACTCATAACAGCATATCTAATGCTCCAAAAATTAATTTGTAGAATACAGAGTAAGTAGGAAAAAGTCTTTCATAATAGAAAAGGGAGCTAACCATCTATGTGGTCATGGATATCTCAGTTCAAATCCATCCTCTGACATAAATTATGGAATATTTGTGACTATGGGCATATCACAACCTTTCAGTTCCCTAGGCAATTCTTCAAAGTTATAGAAACTCTTATTTTCTTCAAAGTTAGCTGAAATACTATTTTGACTATGTAGCCTCTTCTGATTGTTCCAGCTGCTGCTGTTCTCCTACTTCTTTGTCTAATTTGTGAAAAGACATAAACACATATATAGTCTAATGTAGGCATATATTATGTTTCTTATATAATATATTGTATAATGTAGCATCTATGTACGCAAATATGTGTACATGTATGTTTGTATATATAAATGCATGCGTATGTATATCCATAAACATATGTGTATCAGTCTATACATATTCATATAAGCATATGTGAGTGCATGTATACATATATATTTATACACACATATAGATGTATATATTTATGTGTGTATGTATGTGATATATATATTTATTCCACATACATAAGTACATAGATAATCCATCACTGGATGATTCCCACAGATTTAAATGCCTCTATCATGTGTTTACTTCTCATTTAGGAGACTGAAATTAAAATTATTCATAAAAATTTTTACCCCTCCAAAATATTTTTATGAATTAACTTAGATAATGCTATAGGCAGTATTACATAGTAGACAGAGTTGGCCTTCAAGTCATGATGATCTGGGTTCAATTAAATTCTCTAATACATGCAGTCCCAAAGATGATGGGAAAGTCACAACACAACCTTTAAACTCTCTAGGCAACTCTCATAGGATTTCAATCCATATTTTTTTCTTTAAATGTTTATAACAATGAGATGTGGTGCTGGATGTAAACAACATTTTATTTTTTCATAAATTATGACATCTTCTCCCATTAGAGCTCTGGCTAAGGGAACTCCTTTTTCCCAAACCACTTCCAAAAGCAAAAACTTGCAGGGCATTCACTTTCTCTTTATCTTCATATTTTTCTTTTCTATTCTCTTTATTTTCATTTATATACTCAATTCCTTGATATAACTGCCATTTTTGTGTTTCACTTTGATCAGATAGTGCATATCTGGGGTGGCTATCACCCAGAGCATCAAATAAATTACTTTTACTTAAAAAATAATAACCATTTAATATGACTGGCTTCCTTTGTAATCATATGTATTTTATTTGTTAAATTTTAGATCACTTTGAAAAATGGTCCTTAAGGTTTAGCAGATTGCCAGAGGTTAAATCACACAAATAGAAAGTTAAGAATTTCTTTGCAAAGTCTTTGAATTGGAATGAATTTGACAACCTGCATTAGCAGAGGCAGTTTTCTCACCTGACAGTTGCAAATACCAAACAAATAATACATCTTATCACTTTTATTATCTCCTAACAGTATCTATCTATCTATCTATCTATCTATCTATCTATCTATCTATCTATCTATCTATCCTATCCTAGTAATCTAATAAGTGTTTTTGAATGCAAATTAATATTTTTAATTACATTGAAATATCCTGTAAGTGGGAATCAATTAAGCTTCATTCGGTTCATAGAAAGATAGTTTCAAATTGGGAATACTCAATCTAGAAATTATGATGAGTGGCTATACATTTATTCTTTTAAATATACATTTATATGTCAGGAAAAAATATTCAAAGAAAAAGATTTGTTTTCCAAGGAATGTAATATTCTAAATCAGAGAAACTGTTCAAGTACTACTCTTCTCTGAGAAACTGTGAAACAAATGGATTATGAAAATTCAAAGCTATCTTGCTATCATCTAATAGCATGACTGTAGTAATTTAATAGAATGACAAACAGAAGTCAGGAATGCTTCTTTTAATAATATTTACAATACCTCTCATCCAAACTCTAGTTTAGGTCATATTCTAAAGAATTCAAAGTCTCACAGGTGGATTTTGGGCCACCTACATTTTCATGATCTCTTTTCACATGTTCTCACATGCATCTCTTGTATGATAGACAACAGATAGCTGGAAGAAGGTCTACATTGATATGTGCAACAAGTGACATTATGAAACAAACAAATCAAACTAAAAAAATAGTAGAAGAAAGCTTAGTAACAGCAAGTATGAGAAGCAATAGGTAGTTCAAATGATATAGTGGTACTACATAGATCTTAAAAGGGTGAGAGCAGAGCCCCACAGACATTCAGCGATCTTCTATGGAAGTTTTTAGGAAATGATGAATAAAACTCAGATGAGATGAGAAGGCATGGAAGAGAATCGATTTCAAAACAATTAGTAAAAAAAATGTTTGCAAATTACATGCTAAGTGGGGTAAAATAAATTAAAAAAGAGTCTCTGATCTTAATCCCTTCACATTCTAATTTAGGGAAGCAATGAATATAGTAGAGTTCAACTACGTGGAAAATAGTGTAATGGGTGTTTCTCCACCTGGATTCCTTAAGAATCTGAGAACAATGTCACCCATTATCATGTCTGAGTATCAAAAAGTGAATAGTCAATCTGAAAGGAAAAAAAATATTGTTGTACCAAAGAAGACCAATCCTTCCTGGTTGCTTCCACTTCTTAAGACTGAATTTTTTTTCCTTTTTAAATAGCAGAATTCTCTGGTAAAAAAAAAATGTACAAACCTGTGGGTGACAGGAACTGCTAAGATCATTTTTGTTCTTGTGGAAAAATGGATTTCTCAATGGTTAGTCTAATCAAAATATCCTACATTTTCAGTGAATTTCTAAGACATTGGGAGTCTCCTTCAATATAGAATTAGTCTGGTTTATCATATTGTTGCCAATATGAGGGGAATAAAATATAGCCCAAGCGATACTATTAAGACAACTCTGTAATTCAGTTTCTTTGGCCCCTGAAATTATTCTTTTTGAGAAGATGGTTTCCTTCATGTTCATCCTTATTCTCCACAATGGAAAACAAAAGATATCCTTAAGGTGAAGTGTTATGAAAAGGAAATCATTGTGAGATATGGGCAATGCAGGGTTTAGGACAGTTCCATGAAAGGATAAAGGACATAGAGTTATTATAACCTATTTAGCTGAGGAAGTAGTGCCTCTAGGGAAATAATTTGCCTACTAAGGGACAAAAATTGAGTCTCATTCTTCATGTATTGTTTGGTCTCTTATACACACATTCCACTAATTCAACCTTTCAAATCACTTCCTTAAGATTAACTTTAAAAATAAAAATGTGTCCACTTTAACAGAGATTTTACTCTTTATTCTATTTTTATACTGAAAGTATCAGAAAATAAATGTGACTCAGACAGGACAGGCAGTATTTTCACATAGCAAACAATATCTCTAAAGTGACACTAGCATGGGGTAGCCAGAGTTTTTTCACAGGTAGCAATATTATGGACATCTACTCTCCTTTCCCTATGGATATTCTCCATGTTATATCACTTCTTTGTCTCTCTCCCAGGTTTAGATGCCTCCCACACCCCCAGCACTTCATAACAACCCTATCATTCTCCCAGGGCCGAGGTATCTTTCCCATGAAGATGGATCACTCATGAACAAAGAAAACATGTAACACCTATTGTCAGCCCCTCTGTACTCATATGCATTAAACTTAACCTTATTCCAGCCAAGTCCTATTTTTTGCCTTCCCTTTCCATTGCACCCTAAGGAATTTTCAGCTATTGACCCATGGTGTATTGATAATAAATTCTTCTCCATCCTAGATGTTTTCCTCCCTATTTCCTCCAATATACTACTACTTAAAGAAATCTAGCTTTCTCATGAAGGCACCACATCTTTTATCACCATTTCTAGAGAAGGATGCTGCCTCTTTCACCAACCCTCACCTCCCTGATGTAGAGGTATTGTAGGAAGAATTGGAATATTCCCTATGTTTTACTACTACTTTGGTAGCTTTTGTCTTTTACCAACACTTAGGAAAAACTTCTTTAATTTAATTTTCTCTGTTTTCACTGCCCTTAGATATACAGATGTTCATCCAATTAGCTCGCCTAGGCCTATTGCTCTCCAGGTCATTCTTCCTACTCTGGAATTATTATTTCAGAATTTTGGTCACAATATCTTTAATCCCAACTCTTTCTCACTTGAAATTCTCTGGATTAATTGCTCAACTTTCTCATTTTCAAGGTCTTTGTCTCTGGTCTACCTGATCCTTGGACATAAGCGAGAGCTGGAGCCAAGATGATGGAGTAAAGGAAGGGGCTCACCTGAGCTTTCCCCCAAATGCCTCCAAATACCTTTAAAATGACTCTAAACAAATTCTACAGCAGCATAACCCACACAAATACAGAGTGAAACAAATTCCAATGCAAGACAACCTGTAAGGTCAGCAGGAAAGATCTGTTGCACCAGGGCAACAAAAGAGCACAGTCCATTATAGGCTGTGCCAGTCCAGACTGAGCACCAGCAAACCAGGACCAGGCCTTCAGGTGACTGAATCACTGGCAGCAGTCATGGTTTTCATACATCTCTGCCCACAGACACCAAAGAAAATTAGAAGGTTGCAGGAGGAGCCAAGATGGCACTGTGAAAGCAGCAATTTACAAGAGTTCTTTCACAAATTCTGTCAGATGCCTCTAAAAAGTGAATCTGAGCAGATTTGGGAGAGTTAGAAGCCACCAGTAGACCAAATGGGGCAAATTCTCAAGCCAGGAGAGTCCAGAGGAACATATTTGTAGGCTGGGAGAGCACTTAGCAAAGGGAACTGCACCAGACCACCAAAGCAGGAGCAGCTGTGGAACTCAGCCACTGATCCAGGTTGGGAGAAAGCAGGGCATGTGAAACTGGTGGCAATCCCCAGGCCTCCTAGCCTGGGACAGGAGTCTGTTGGAACTATGGGAGACACAGAGACTGCAGCTGTGAGAGACACTACTTCTGACGCCTGCAGCCTACAATCTAAAGGTTCGAAACTAGACTTAATTAACTTCCAGGAGCCATGATGACCAGGGAAAATGGCTCTCATTCCTCCCCCCCTCACCCAGATAACACTACCTCCGGAGAAATCCTGAAACAGAAGAGCCAGAAGTGGGGCTTCAGTAACCAAACAGTGGGAGTGGTGGATGGATCTAGCAATTGTCAACACCAAGAACCCAGAGGTGACATTGCATTGCCAGAAGAATTGGCAGACACCAGCACAGACAACTGCAGAAGTCACCCATGATGTAGTGCAACCCGGGGAAGAGGAGATGCCCAGCAGCCAGACAACCCCTTCCACACACCTTACAAAACCAGAGGCCAAAGCACACAAAACCAGTAATACAAGAAGGTTGGGATAGGGTCTCCTGGGCCCCAGAAGCTGAGATCCATTTTGAAGCCAAGAAAAAGATAACCAACATAAAAAAGCAATCTAGAAAACTGAGGACTATTGTTTTTTTTTTTTTTTATGGAGACAGGTAAGATCAAAATAACAATTCAGAAAAGAACAGCATTGACAATATAAACCTATCTGAAACCTCAAAGGGGTTGTCTCAAGCCCAAAAACCATTCCTGGAAGAGCTCAAAGAGAATTTTAAAAATCAAATTAGAGATGTAAAAGAAAAAATGGAAAAAAAATCACTAATAAGATCAAATCTTTAAAAAGTAAAATTGGTGAAATGATTAAGGAGGTTCTCAATCTAATTGGAGAGAATGAGTCCTTGAAAAGTAAAATTAACCAAATGGAAAAGGAGGATCAGAAGCTAAATGAAGAAAGCAGTTGGTTAATAATTAGAACTGGGCAAGTAGAAGCTAATGACTCCATGAGGCATCAAGAAGCAGTCAAACAAAATTTAAGAATGAAAAACATAGGAGAAAAAGTGAAATATCTGATTGGAAAAAAATTGACCTGCAAAATAGATCTAGGAGAGACAATCTAAGAATTATTGGTCCACCAGGAAGGCATGATGAGAAAAAGAGCCTAGACAGTATCTCCCAAGAAATCATTAAGGATAAGTTTTTTGTAGAAGCTAAGGGAGTTACAGGAAGAAATAGACTCCCCAGGGAAAGAGGCAGACACCAGCACAAACAACAAACAATTGAGACCATTGCTGAATAGCAACAGTGCTGGAGAACAGCCCCAGGGGCAAAGGAGACCTCAGGCAGCCAGACCCCTCCCCCCACCTCAGGAAACTGAAGGCTATAATTCATAAGGCCAGTAACTATACACACAATCCCCAGAACAAGAAACCTGGGACAGAGAGCCCTGAGGCCCAAAAGAAGAAATTCATTGAAAAATCAGGAAAAGGCTAACCAACATTAAGAAGAACACAGAAAAACCAAGGACCATTGATTCTTTTTATAGAGACAGGCATGATCAAAATATCAATTTGGAAGAGGATAGCAAAGACAGTATACCCATATCTGGTACCTCAAGAAGGACTGTGAACTGGTCTCAAGCCCAAAAAGCATTACTGGGAGAGCTAAAGGAGGATTTTAAAAAACAAATTAGAGAGGTAAAAGAAAAAATGGGAAAAAATGGAAAAAAAAAAACACTGACAAAATCAAGTCCTTAAAAAATAAGATTGGTAAAATGGCTATGGAGAATCAGAATCTAAATAGAGAAAATGACACTCTGAGAGATAAAATCAACCAATTGGAAAAGGAGACTCAAAAGCAAAATGAAGACAGCAACTCATTAAAAAGTAGAATTGAGCAAGTGGAAGCTAATGGCACTGTGAGGCATCAAGAAGTAGTCAAACAAAATGTAAAGAACTAAAAAATAGAAAAAATGTGAAATATCTGATTGGAAAAAACAACTGACCTGGAAAATAAATTGAGGAGAGAAGATTTAAGAATTATTGGTCTATCGGAAATCCAGAATGAAAAAAGAGCCTTGACAGTATATTCGAAGAAATTATCAAAGACAACTTTCCAGAGGTCCTAGAACCAGAGAGTAAAATAGTCATTGAAAGAATTCACCAATCACCCCTGAAAGAGATCCCAAACCGAAAACTCCAAGAAATATTATAGCTAAATTTCAGAATTAAAAAGTCAAGGAGAAAATACTGCAAGCAGCCAAAAAGAAACAATTCAAATATTGTAGAACTGCAGTCAGGATCATGCAGGATCTCTCAGATTCTACATTAAATGACAGGAGAAATTGGAATATGAAATTCCAAAGGGCAAAGGAGCTGGAACTACAACCGAGGATCAACCACCCAGCAAAATTAAGCATAAATTTTCAGGCAAAGAGATGGACATTCAATGAAATAAGGAAATTCCAGACCTTCCTGATGAAAAGGCCAGAACTCAATGGAAAATTTGATCTTCAAATACAAAACTCAAGAAAGACATAAAAAGGTAAACAGGAAGAAAACCCCCAACAAACCTTATTAATCAACAAGGGCAAATTATTTACATCTTTATATATGATTATACCATCTTATGTATGATATACATATATAGATATATATAGACATATATATACATATGTATGTCAATCTTGAGAATAGTACAGCTATTATGACAATTGAAAGGGATACACATAGACTATGTATGTCTGTATAAAATAACTGATATAAGGATAAAAACATAATTAAGAGATGTAAAGGGTGGGTTATGGGAGAAGAGCTAAGGAGGTAGTAGAAAAGGACAAATTACATCAAATGAAGAGGCACAAAAGCACATTATACTGGGGGAAAGAAGGCAGGGGAAGAGCAGTATTGGAGCTTCACTGTCATTGGAACTGGTTCAAAAAGGGAATAATATACCCTGATAAGTATAGAAATCTAACTTGTCCTACAGGATATAGGAGGAGAAAGGAGGAAAAAAGGGAGAGGGGTGGTCAGAAGGGAGGGGAGAAGTAGTAAGTGGGAAATGGTAAAGATAAGGGAGGGGAAGCAAGAGCCAGTGTAAACTGAGGAAGGCGGCAGTCAAAAGCAAAACTGTTGATGAGTAGAAGGGGAAAGGGAGAAATAAAAGCATAAACAAAGAGGAAATAGGATGGAGAAAAACACACAGACAGAAATCGTAACTGTGAATGGGAATGGGATGAACTTTCCCATAAAACGGAAGCAGATAGCAGAATGGATTAAAAACCACAATCCTATAATATGCTGTTTACAAGAAAAACATTTGAAAGAGGAGGATACACACAGGGTAAAGGTAAAAGGCTGGAGTAGAATATATTGTCCTTCAGCTAAAGTAGAAAAAGCAGGTGTAGCAATCCTAATCTCAGATAAAGCAAAAATAAAAACAGATTTAATTATAAGTGATAAGGAAGGACAATACATCCTGCTAAAAGGCACCACAAACAATGAAGCAATATCATTGTTTAACATATATGCCCCAAGTGGTACAGCATGCAGTTTCTTAGGAGAGAGGTTAAGAGAGTTACAGGAAGAAATAGACAGCAAAACCATAATAATGGGAAACCTCAAACTCCCCCTCTCTGAACTTGATAAATCTAAGCTCAAAATAAATAAGAAAGAAGTTAAAGAGGTGAACAGAATTTTAGAAAAGGCAGATCTGATAGACCTCTGGAGAAAACTGAATGGGGATAAAAAGGAATATACTTTCCTCTTAGTGGTATATGGCACATACTCACAAATTGACAATGTACTAGGGCATAAAAACCTCAGAATCCAGTGCAGAAAGGCAGAAGTAGTCAAACCGTCCTTTTCAGATCATGATGATGCAATAAAAATTATTTGTAATAAAGAACCAGGGAAAAATAAGCTAAAATTAATTGGAAACTAAATCTAATTCTAAAGAATGAGTGGCCAAAGAACAAATCAGAGAAACAATCAATAGCTTCATTCAAGAGAAAGATCATAATGAGACAACACGCCAAAACTTATGAGATGCAGCAAAAGCAGTTCTTAGGGGAAGTTTTATATCTCTAAATGCTTACATGAATAAAATAGAGGAAAAGGAGATCAATGAATTGGACATGCAACTTAAAAAGCTAGGAAAAGACCAAACTGAAAATTCCCAATTAAATACCAAATAGAAATACTGAAGATAAAAGGAGAGATTGATGAAATCGAAACCAAGAAAACTATTGAATTAATAAATAAAACCAAGAGCTGGTTTTATGAAAAAAAAATAAAATTGATAAAGCTTTGATCAATTTGATTAAAAAAAGAAAGAAGAAAATCAAAAATGAAAAGCATGAATTCACCTCTAATGAAGAGAAAATCAAGACAATAATTAAGAATTATTTTGCCCAATTGTATGTCCATAAAATTGACAATCTTAAGGATATGGATGAATATCTACAAAAACATACATTGCCCAGGTTAACAGAAGAGGAAGTAAAATTTCAAAATAAGCCCATCTCAGAAAAAGAAATTGAGCAAGCCATCAAAGAATTCCCTAGGAAAAATATCTCTAGGGCCAGATGGTTTTACATGTGAATTTTATCAAACATTTAAAGTACAATTAATTCCTATACTTTGTAGACTATTTGGGAAAATAGGTGAAGGAGTCCTATCAAATTCTTTTTATGACATAAATATGTTACTAATACTCGAACAAGGTACAGTCAAAACAGAGAAAGAAAATTATAGACCAATTTCCCTAATGAATATGGATGCAAAAATTTTAATTAAATATTACCAAAAAGATTGCAGCAACTTATTATGAGAATAATACACTATGACCAGGTAGGATTTATTCCAGGAGTGCAAGGCTGGTTCAATCTTAGGAAAACTATTGCCCATATGAGCAACAAAACTAGCAGAAACCATATGATTACTTCAATAGATGCAGAAAAAGCCTTTGACAAAATACAACACCCATTCCTATTAAAAAACACTAGAAAGCATAGGAATAAACGGAACCTTCTTTAAAATTATAAATAGCATCTACCTCAAACCATCAACAAGCATTATTTATAATGGGGATAAGCTAGATGAATTCCCAATAAGATCAAGGGTGAAACAAGGATGTCCATTATCACCCCTACTATTCAATTTGGTACTATAAACGTTAGCTGCAGCAATAAGAGAAGAAAAAGAAATTGAAGGAATTAGAATAGGCAAAGAAGAAACCAAATTATCACTTTTTGCAAATGATATAATGATTTACTTAGAGAATCCTAGAAAATCAAGTAAAAACTATTTGAAATAATAAACAACTTTAGCAAAGTTGCAGGATATAAAATAAACCCACATAAATCCTCAGCATTCCTTTACATTTCTAACAAAACCCACCAGCAAGAGATAGAGAAATTCCATTCAAAGTTACTGTAGACACTATAAAATATTTGGGAGTCTATCTGCCAAGACAAACCCAGAGACTATATGACCATAATTATGAAACAGTTTTCAAGTGAATAAAATAAGATCTAAATAAATGGAAAAATATCAGTTGCTCATAGTTAGACTGAGCTAATACAATAAATCTATCTAAATCAATCTATCTGTTCAGTGCCATACCAATTGAACTACCAAAAATTATTTTATAGAGCTGGGTAAAATAATAATAAAATTCATCTGGAAGAACAAGAGATCTAGAATATCTAGGGTATTAATGAAAAGAAATGCTAGTGAAGGTGGCCTAGCCATACCAGATATTAAACTGTATTATAAAGCAGCAGTCATCAAAACTACCTGGTACTGGCTAAGAAACAGATTCATGGATCAGTGTAATAAGATAGGTACACAAGATGGAAGCCAATGACTATAGCAATCTATTCTTTGATGGACCCAAAGAATCCAGCTTCTTGACTAACAATTCATGATTTCACAAAAACTTCTGGGATAACTGGAAAATGGTAGGGCAGAAACTGGGCATAGACCAATATCTTATACCATACACCAAAGTAAAGTCAAAATGTGTTCATGATTTAGGAATAAAGGCTGATACTATAAGCAATTTGGGAGATCAAGCAACAGTTTACCTATCAGATTTATGGAAAGGAAAAGAATTCATGACACAACAAGAGATAGAGAGCATTACAAAATGCAAAATGGATAATTTTGATTATGTTAAATTGAAAAGTTTTTGTATAAGCAAAGCCAATGCAACAAAGACTAGGAGAGAAGAAAATTGGGAGAAAATCTTTACAACCAATGTCTCTGATAAAGGCCTCATCTCTAAAATATACAGGGAACAGAGCCAAACTTATAGGAATACAAGTCATTCCCCAATTGAGAAATGGTCAAATGATACAAACAAGCAGTTTTCAGAGGAAGAAATTAAAGATATCTATAGGCATATGAAAAAATGCTTGGGATCACTACTGATTACAGAAATGCAAATCAAAACAACTCTTAGGTATCACATCTGTCCTTTCAGATTGGCTAAAATAATAAAACAGGAAAATGATAAATCCTGGAGAGGATGTGGAAAAATTGGAACATTGTTACATTGATGGTGGAGTTGTAAAGTGATCCAACCATTCTGGAGAGCAATTTGGAACTATGCCCAAAGGGCTATAAAAATGTTCATACCCTTTGACCCAGCAATACCATTTCTAGGGTTGTATCCCAAAGAGATTATACAAGTGGGAAAAGGATCAATATGTACAAAAATATTTATGGTGGATCTTTTATATTAGGTAAGAATAGGAAATCAAGGGGATGCCCATCAATTGGGGAATGGCTGAACAAGTTGTGGAATCTGAAAGTAATGGAATGCTATTGTGTGATAAGAAATGGAGATGATATGGACTTCATAATAACATGAAAAAACCTACATGATATAATGCTGAGTGAATGGAGCAGAGCTAGGAGAACATTATACACAACCACAGATATATGGATTCTGTGAGGACTAACCCTGATAGACTTTGCTCTTCTCAGCAACACAAGGTTCAAAGACAACTCCAAAAGACTCACGGTGGAGAATGTTATCTACATCCAGAGAAAGAACTATGAACTATGAATGCAGATTGAGGCACAGTTTATGCTCACCTTTTTCCCATTTTTTCTTTCTTTTGTTTTTGTTTTTTGGGGTTTATTTTGGTTTTGTTTCTTCTTTCTCATGATTCATTCCACTGGTCATAATTCTTCTTTGCAATTTAACTAGTGTGTAAACATATTCAATACAAAGTTCTACGCAGAAGATACATTGGAGTCCATGCCATCTTTGGGATGTAGGGGGGTAGGGAGGGAAGAAAATCTGGAACTCAAAATTATAACTAAAAATTAAAAAAAATAAGTGCCACCTTCTCCAAAAAAAGAAATACTGAAAATCAAAGGAGAGATCAATGAAATTGAAATCAAGAAAACTATTGAACTAATAAATAGAACTAAGAGCTGTTTTTTTTTAAAAAAAACCAATAAAATTGATAAACCTTTGGTCAATTGGATTAAAAAAAAGAAAGAAGAAAAGCAAAGCACCAGTATCAAAAATGAAAAGGGTGAATTCACTTCCAGTGAAGAGTAAATTAAAACAATAATTAGGAATTATTTTGCCTAAATGTATGCCCATAAAAGTGACAACCGATGAATATTTACAAAAAATGTAGAGTTCCCAGGTTAAGAGAAGAGATAGTAAAAAAAAATAGTGGTACCTAAATAACCCCATCTGAGAAAACGAAATTCAGCAGCCCCTCAAAGTATTTCTTAGGAAAAATCTCCATGGCCAGATGGTTTTATATGTGAATTCTATCAAATATTTAAAGAACAATTAATTCCTATATTTTATAGACTATTTGGGAAAATTGGTGGAGTCCCACCAAATTCTTTGTATGAGACAAATATGGTACTAATATCTAAACCTGGAAGGGTCAAAACAGAGAAAGAAAATCATAGATCTATTTCCCTAATGAATATTGATGCAAAATTTTTAAATAAAGTATTAGCAAAAAGATTGCATCAACTTGCCATGAGAATAATACATTATGACCAGGTAGGATTTATTCCAGGAAAGGAAGGCTGTTTCAATATTAGGAAAACTATCAGCATGACTGATCATATCAAAAACAAAACTACCAAAAATCATATAATTATCTCAGTAGTTTCTTAAAAAGCTTTTGACCAAATGCAACACCATTTTTATTTTAAAAACACTAGAAATCACAGGAATAAATGGAGACTTCCTTAAAATGATAAGTAGCATCTACCTAAAACCATCTGTAAGCATTATACGTAATGAGGATAAGCTAGATACATTCCCAGTAAGATTAGGGGTGAAACAAGGATTTCCATTATCACCTCTATTATCCAATTCAGTGTGAAAAATATTAGGTTTCACAATAAGAGAAGAAAAAGAAATTGAAGGAATTAGAATAGGCAAAGAAGAAACTAAGTTTTCACTCTTTGCAGATGATATGATGATTTACTTAGAGAATCTTAGAAAATCAAGTAAAAAACTACTTGAAACAATAAAAAAAAACTTTGCCAAAGTTGTTGGATATAAAATAAACCCACATAAATCCTCTGCATTTTAATATATTACTAACAAATCCCAACAGCAAGAGATAGAAAAAGAAATTTGATTTAAAATAGCTGTAGACACTATAAGGTATTTGCCTGTTTACCTGCCAAGACAAACCCAGGGCCTATATGAACACAATTACAAAACACTTTCCACACAAATAAAGTAAGATCTAAATAAATGGAGAAACATCAATTGCTGAACATTAGTCCCAGCTAATGTAATAAAAATGACAATTTTACCTAAATTTATTTATTCAGTGACACACCAATGAAACTACCAAAATATTATTTTATAGACCCAGATAAATTAACAAAAAAATTCATCTGGAAGAATAAAAAGTCCAGAATATTAATGAAAAGAAATGCTGGGGAAGGTAGCCTAGCCTTGCCAGATATTAAAGTGTACTTTGAGGTAGCAGTCATGAAAACTACTTGGTACTGGCTAAGAAAAAGAATGGTGGATCAGTGGAATAAGTTAGGTACACAAGACGCAGCAGTCAATGATTATAGCAATCTATTCTTTGATATACCCTATGAATACAGCTTTTGAGTTAAGAATTCACTATTTCACAAAAACTACTTGAAAATGGTAGAACAGAAACTGGGCATAGACCAATATCTTACACCATATACCAAAATAAAGCCAAAATGAGTTCATGATTTAGGAATAAAGGCTGATGCTATAAGCAATGTGGGAGAGCAAGGAATGGTTTACCTGTCTGATTTTGGGGAAAGGAAAGAATTTTTGACCCACCAAGAGATAGAGAACTTTGCAAAATGCAAAATGGATAATTTTGATTATGTTAAATTGAAAAGATTTTGTATAAGAAAAACCAATGCAACAAAGATTAGGAGGGAAGTAGAAAATTGGGAGAAATTCTTTACAACCAGTGTCTCTGATAAATACCTCATATCTAAAATATAGAGGGAACTGAAACAAATTAATAGGAATAAGTCATTCCCCAAACTGAGAAATGGTAAAAGCATATGAACAGGAAGTTTTCAGAGAAAGAAATTAAAAATATCTATAGTCATAAAACTGTTCTAAATCACTATTGATTAGAGAAATGCAAGTTAAATCAATCGTTAGCTACCCCTGTCAGATTGGCTCACATGACAAAACAGAAAAAAATCACAAATGCTGGAAAGGATGTGGGAAAATTGGAACATTGTTACATTGTTGGTGGAGTTGTGAACTGATCCAGCCATTCTGTAGAACAATTTGGAACTATTCTCAAATGGCCATAAAAATGTGCATACCTTTTGACTCAGCAATACCACTTCTAGGGCTATATTTCAAATAGATCATACAAGTGGGAAAGGGACCCGTATGTACAAAAATATTCATAGCTGTTCTTTTTATGGTGACAAAGAGTTGAAAATCAAGGGGATGCTTGTCAAGTAGGGAATGACTAAACAAATTGTGGTTTATGGATGTAATGGAATACTATTGTGCTATAAGAAATGATAAACAGATAGTCTTCATTATAACCTGGAATAACTTATATGAACTGATGCTAAGTGAGAGGAGCAGAACCAGATCATCATACTCAGTTACAGACGCATGGTATCTGTAAGGACTAACTTTGATAGATTTGACTCCTCTCATCTATGCAAGGTTCAAAGGCAGCTCCAAAAGACTCACAATGGAAAAAGCTATGCATATGCAGAAAAAGAATTATGTAGTCTGACTGCAAATTGAGGGAAACATTTTGCTCTCTTTTTTCCTTCTCTTTTGGCTGCATTTCTGTTTTCTCATAATTCATTCCATTGGTTATATTTCTTCTTTACAACTGAATTATTATGTAAATAAGTTCAATGTGAAGGTGTATGTAGAACTATATTGGGTTACATGCCATCTTGGGGATGGAGGGGGAGGATAAGGAGGGAGGGGAAGTTTCAAACCCCCAAAATTGTGGAACTAAATATTGTAAACTAAATATTAAAAAAAATGTATTTAAAAAAAAGAAACTTAGAAAGTTATCAGGAAAGGTCCATCTCATCTGGGTGAGAGTGGAGCACAGTTCAGCACCAGTTGTGCCAGCAGCACAGCCCACGTCCCAACAAATCAGGAGCAAGCCCTGAGAGTGACTGAATCAGATGTAGCAGCAGTGGTAGTGGTGGCTTCCAGAGTCTCAGCCCACAAGTGGTAAGGGGGTTGAACAAATGGTCAGAAGGAGATTTCAGGGTCTTTTTGCTATCACTGAGGCAGGACTCCATTGCTTTGCCCATACTAGGATCTAGGTCCTGGGTTGCAGTCCTAGGGTAAGAAAGAGCACTAGCATAGCTGAGCTTGAAGTCACAGTGGAGGGGGTAACCTCCTCACAGTGCCAGCGCAGGAAAGAGTGCCTGTGGTCTCTTGAAGACCAGAATATAGGCCAGGAGAGTACTAGTTAGATCATAATATTTTGGAACAACTGAAAACATACAGGTCCCTAGAAGTATCTCTGAAAATATTTGCCCAAACACCCTAAAACTTGAGACAGTGAGCCCTCCAACTTGGAAGCACAGCATTACTTTAACAAATACTTTAAAATGTCAGCTAATAATCTGGGGAAATGAGCACCCAACAGAAAAAACCTCTGACTATTGAAAGTTACTATGGTGATAAGAAAGATAGAAACACACACTCAGAAAATGAAAACATTCAATGCCTCCAGCAAAAAAACGTGAATTGGTCTCAGGACTTGGAAGAGCCCCCAAAAGATTTTGAAAATCGAGTTAGAGAAGTAGAGGAAAACTTGGTAGGAGAAATGGGTGATGCAAAACCATCATGAAAAACCTTGAACATGAGTGGTCATATACTTGATTCCTCATCAGGTAACTTCAGGTGCCAGAATCCCTATTTGTAGCTATGATTTTCTCTGACTATTTAAAAGACTACCATATGATTTTATTGCAAATGTGGGAAGTGATGGGAAGTAATGATACTACTGTAATTTCCCATTTGTGAGAAAATTTAAAACAAACTTTTTTTAAAATTGCAGGTAACATTTATTTGAGGCAATTGAGCTTAGTACCCTTCATGCAATAGGTTTTTTTCACTTCTTCCTGTGATGTAATTTACCCTATCCTGCCCCTTCCTTTCCTCTTCTCCAAGTGAAATCATTTTTACTACTTAATTTTTTTTAATATCATCACATCAATGTTAACTTGTACCCATGTCCTCTATGTATACTCCTTCTAACTGCCCTATTAGAAATAGCTCTCTCAAGAGGTAAAAGTGTCATTTCTCCATATAGAGAAAATAGATTAAATCTTATTGAATACCATTTTTTTCTTTTCTGTTTACCTTTCTATGCTTCTCAAGTCTTCTATTTGAAAACTGAATTTTCTTTTCATCAGGAAAGTTTGAAAAGTCCCCTATTTCCCTGAATATACTTCTATCCTCCAGAAAAATTATGATTAATCTTGCTGGGTAGATTGTTTTTGATTATAATCCAAGCTCCTTTGCCTTCTAGAATATCATATTCCAAGCACTCTGATTCTTTCATGTAGAAGCTGCTAAGTCCTGACTGTGGCTTCCCAGTATTTCAATTGTTTCTTTCTGGCTGATGAAGTATTTTCTCCTTGATCTGATAATTCTCAAATTTGGCTACAGTATTCTTTGGAGTTTTCATTTTGGAATATCTTGCAGGAGGTGAAGGTGGATTCTTTCAATGACAATTTTACCCTCTGATTCCAAGATGTCAGCACAGGTTTTTTTTTTTTTTTGATAAGTTCTTGAAAGATGCTGTCTAGGCTATTTTTTATCATCACTTTTAGGTAATCCAATAATTCTCAGATTATGTCTCCTGGATTTGTTCTCCAGGTCATTTGTTTTTCCAATGAGCTGTTTTATATTTTCTTCTATTTTTTTTCATTCTTTTGATTTTATTTGAAAGATTCTTTATTTCTCATAGTGTCATTAGCTTCCACTTGTCCAATTCTAATTTTAAGGAAATATTTTCCTCAGTGAGCTCTTGTACTTCCTTTTACCTTTGACCAATTTTACCTTTAAAGGAGTTATTTTCTTCATTGGATTTTTTTTACCCCATTTGGACAATTCTGTTTTCTTCAATGTTTATTCTTTCTTTTCCAAGCTGTTGACTCCTCCTGCCATAATTCTCCTTTATAACTCTCATATCTTTTCCAAATCTTCCTTCTACCTCTCTTACTTAATTTTTAAGACTCCTTTTGAGTTCTTCCAAGAGTATTTTGGGCTTTATTCCAATTCATATTCCCTTTTGAGGCTTCACATGTAGGTATTTTGACACTGGTATTCTCTTCTGAGTTTGTGTTTCTCATCTTCCCTGTTACCATAGTAGTTTTCTATGGTCAGGGCTCTCTTTGTTTCTTACTCATTTTTTTCAGCCAATTTTGTGGCTTTTAACATTGAGCTCTCCTCCTAAGGCACAGGGTCCAAAGCTTATTATGCTTGAGGCTAGGCACCTCATCACTGGTTTTCCACATGTAGCCTTGGGGGCTTGCAGCTTGCCTACTATGCTGGGTTATACTGTAACTCAGTACAGTTGCTCATGTTCTGCCTAGATTCTGGGGCTGGGGATTTTCCTTCTGTACTGAGAGTGGAGGCCTCACTGTTAGCCTCCTGAGCCAGGAGGGAGAGGCCTTGGTTGCTGATCTGTGCTGTGGCTAAGAGCCTCCCATTAGCTTGCACAGACACTTTATGCTGGGCTGCTTTCTCTTTTTACCAAATGAGACAGGCTTTTCCTGAAATACTTCGGAGTTGTCTTAAGCTAGAAAATTCTTTTACTCTGTGTTTTTGTAGGTTCTAAAGCTCCAGAATCTATTTAGAGGCTTGAATTAATGTTGTTTCTGAGGAAAACGGGGAGAGCTCAGGCAACCTCCTGGGTTCTCTCCACCATCTTACTTACTAAGAATTCCAATGTGACCTGCTTTTACATAGTTTAAAGCATTTTTTGGAAACTCTGATTTAAAATTGTCTCAAAAGACACATTCTATTGCCTTTGCCAGAAGCAAACATTCATTTTTTGACAATAGGTTTGGTTTTTGGAAACAGTCAAAGTGACTAGAAGTCAAATCTGGTGAATTATTAATCAAATTGGATAACAGATGCATTTTGTGAAGAAAAATGATGTGTCAACATCAGTCTCTTCCATGTCTTAGACAATAAATAAACATCAGGTTTGTTGAATATTACTGGCCTGATGATGTGAATAGCTTAAAAGGTTAGTCTAATTTATTTTTAAATTAACTTTTAGTTTTAGTTTACAACATTCAGTTCCTATAGTTTTTGAGTTTCAAATTTTCTCCCTTTTTCTCCTCTTCCCTTCCCAGCCAAGATGGCATTCAGTCTAATAAGGTTCTGCATATATTTTCACACTAAACATATTTTCATAATAGTCAAGTTGTAAAGAAGAACTATAACCAATAGAATTAACCATGATGTTTTCATTTAGCTATATAAATCTTAATTAAATTATTTACAAAAACTTGATTCAAAATTTTATAGTTAGACCTCATATATGTGAGAGAACTTTTCAGGATGATTTTAGATATAAACTGTTTTTTATGTCTCATTAATTTTCAAGCCAAATATAATACAAACCAAACAATCATTTTTTCCTGTTCTGATTAAGTTATTAAGTATTTCATAATAAGTCAGGTTTCTTAATTTTTTTTGGCACGTTGCATTATCTTTCTACTTTCTTTTTTCCCCATTTAGATCCCCTCTAGAAAGATAAAATCCCCTTAAATTATAATGATATGTCTTGAAGCTCACGAGGGACAAAGGAAAACTTATCTGCTTTTCAGATAAGCCTTGATTCAGTGAGTAGTGAGCATTTTCAGTGTGCTAGGTGCTACTTTTTCTTCAGCCATGTTGGAATGGGAAAAAACATTTTAGGAAATAGAATGGATTTGGGAGTATTGGACAGGAAAGGAAAGGAAATCCTTTAGGTGTCTGTACTCTTTCTCTCATCACCTCATTTATTTTTTTTCCATGAGTACAACCCTGGATCCACTCTAGGATGAGGTGAGATTTGGATATATGGGTTGGTGAGCTTATAGCAATTAAACGAGTTTCTAGAATGCAGAAGAGAGTTGCGTTGACTACCAGAGAAGGAAAACTTGCCAGGTGACTTCAAGTAAGGGAGTAATATAAATATCAGGCAATGTATTTGTGTTTGCTTTTGATTTTGAAACCTTTCTTTTAACTATATGAAAAATAAGCTGGAAATTTCCTTCCTCCCTTCCTTTCTTCTTTCTTTCCTATCTTCTTTCTTTCCCCTCTCCCATCCTCCCTGCCTTCTCCTTCTTTCTTCTTCTTCCTTACTCCTTTCATTTCTCTTCATTCTTTCTTTTAGGAATATATACGTGTGTGTGTGTGTGTGTGTGTGTGTGTGTGTGTGTGTGTGTGTGTGTGTATATATATATATATATATGTTTGTAGCGAACACTGTTGAGAAAAAAAATAAGCTCTCCATAATGTTTTTTGTTGCATAATGTTCTAATTCAGAATTCCAAATAAATTGAATTTCCCTATTATATGTTATTTGCTCCTAAAATATTTTGTATTATAATAAGAATAAATGTCTCTCATTCAATTTTTGTATCTTCTAAAACACCATGACTATAGGTAAAGTAGATTGGACTTAAGAGTGGTGATGCTTAGTGTTCCAGTGAGTTAATTCATGTATCTGTCTTTGAGAAAAGCGATACATTTGAATTATGAAAGGCTCATAAAAGGTGAAGGCCTTATAATGTCATTTCACATTTATGTTCATACCAAAGTAGGAATTAGTCAATCAATCACAGAAACACAGAGGTTGAGAGTTGCAAGAGACTTTAGAAACCATGAATTCTAGCCCATATGCAAAAGGTTATTATATTATTATAACATAATAAGTGTTTATTTAGTTTCTGCTTAAAGATTTATGAGGAGAAATCGAGCACAACTTTAGACAGCCCATTTCAGTTTTGTGTAGATTAACTTAGTAAGAAGTTTTGTTTTTTTTTTTTTTCCCTTCCTTCCAATTCAAAGGAAACTTGCAGAAATAACTTCAGTTTCTCCCATCTGGGGACAGATGAAACTAATCTAAATCCTCCTCAATGGGGCAATCCATCAAATAACTGAATAAAGGTAGCATTAACCTCTTATCTTCAAACCCCGTACCCATGTTGATTCTTCTTTCCTTAGTACAAAAATATACCCAGGTTCTTCAACCACTTAACTATCCTCATATCATATGAACTCTAGGTTTTTCACAGCTCTGCTTGTTCTGTTCTGGAAATTATTCAATTTATTTGTTTGGTTTTTTTGTAGCCTTTCTTTCAATAAATCATCCATAGAGGATCTACCCAACACACTGAGAAAAATGAAATCTTCTATTTATTTTTAAATTTCATAGATTTCATTTTAAATTTCAAGGCACAGCATCTATTATTCCTCAGCCAGTAAATAAATGTTTGTTAACCATCGACTATGTGCCAGACACTTTGTTAAGTGATTTCTCAACCTGTGGTGCCTAAAACTGGATACAACATTCCAGACAAATTTTTAAAATATCCTTTTAAGACAGAAAACTCATAGATTTAGAATGAGCAAAAAATCTTAGATATCACTGAATGCATTCACCTTATTATATAGGCAAGGAAACTGAGAACTAAAATGTTAAATAATTTGCCTGATATCAAAGAGTTGATTAGTACAAAAGCTTGGATTTGAACCCAGTCACACTGAAAAACATTTAGCACTTTGCTATACAAGAATCAGATTCAGATGATATTGTTTGATGATATAAAGTATCTTCATTTAAGGATGGCGGACTGCAGTGTTGGTATTGAGACAATCATGAGAATCCCTCAGTAACAGAATATATCACCCCACCCCATTTGTTTCCCTCGCTTAGAGGTAGAATGTTTGCTTCATTATCCAAAGGCTTTCAGTTTTAACAGTAGGGAGGGAGAGAGAGAGAGATGAAAAATGATCATTAAATCAATAAGAAGAAATATTATTGAAAGATTTTAAAATTTAAGAAGTCGAGTTTTTATATTAATTTTGGGGAGTTTTATCTACTGAGAAGGAATTTCTGTAGATAAGAATATATATATATATACATGCATATGTGTGCATATATGTGTATGCATATATGTATATATGTCTGTTTTTACATGTAGATGTGTATATAAATATATCCACACACATGCATATGTATATATGTATGTGTATCTATGTGTTCACACATGTACACATATATGCATATTTACATATATGAATACAGGATTCAATGTAGGGATTATTTCATTTATATATGAAGAAAAGTCATATACATGCATGCACACATATACCCACCTTTATATGTATACACACATCTACACATATATATGTATTTTTATATACTAGGTTGAGTCTCCCTGTTTCACCCAGCCTGGACGTGCAAGACCTACTTAAAGATCTGGTCCCACTCTGATTGACACAGGAGGTTTGACTTGCTCCATTTCTGACCTGGCCCTTCATAGGCAGAGGTCTTCCTTACCATCATTATATTGTTACTGTTGGTGAACTTACTGTGGATATATTGTTGATGTAGTTCTACTGCAGCTCAGAAACCTTGAGCTCAAGAGATCTGCCAGCCTCATCCTCCTGTGTAGCAGAGACTATAGGAAGGAATCACCTTGGCTGACAATTTTTTGCTAGTGTTAAGGCGTGACTAAATAGAAATGTCTACCAGGTAGTAAGCATTTATTAAATGTCTGCTATGGATCAGGCACTATGCTAAGTAAGCCTCAGTGATACAAAAGAAAGTAAAGATAATTTCTGCACAAAGGAGGCCAGCATTTAACAGAAAAGACAACTTATAGACAGCTATGTGCAGACTATGCCTAGGTTAAATAGGAAATAATCAAGAAAGGAGAGACACTACATTTAAGAGAGATAGGGAAAGGCATTTAATAGAAGGAAGGATTTTAGCTGGAACTTGAAGGAAGCCAGAAAAAGCTAGAGGAACTCCTGAACTCAGAGTACACCCCTGAAAACAGGCTACCCCAGGTTCATGTACTCTTCAGGGTCAAATCCACTCAAAACCATAATTAGTGAGTCCAGAGGGATGCATTTACTTTTACTAATAATCTAGAGGATATAATTATTTAAAAGCAAAGAAATTTAATGAGAGTATCATAAAAAAGTAACAATAAAGAATTTTTCTCATATATTTTGTCCATAATCTTTCAGAAATGTATAATATATACTGTCAATGGGCAGAGAAGATCCACACAGAGGCATACAGCTTCGTATGGAACATGGAACAACGTAAAACTGAGGATTATGTGTAACAAAATCATATGCATACTAAAGAAATTCACAGCTCAAAAAGTTGATGTTTCTGCTGTGCCTATTTGCACTGGTTTTCCACCTGCATGTCATCGTTGTGTAGTATCTACCAGATACTCCTTCTCTTCTGGACAGGTGATGTCCACCAGATATTTGCTGGATGTCTGTCCAATGTAGTTCTTTGTTAAACATGGCTCAGTTGGACATATTATGAAGCTTCTCTCTCTGCTAACTGGATTCCTTATATGAAGTGCTAAGTCTTCCCCATAAAATGAGCCAGGTTAGGTTCTGCTATGTTCTTTATGTTTAAAATAATGATGTTTTCATAGTTTTTTTCAGACAGTAGTGATTTTTGACATATTGAGCCATAGAACTGAACTGAAAAAAGAAAGAATGAAAGAGAGAAAGAAGAGAAAGAAAGAGAGATTGAGAGAAAGAGAAACAAGAAGAAGGAAGGAAGGAAGGAAGGAAGGAAGGAAGGAAGGAAGGAAGGAAGGAAGGAAGGAAGGAAGGAAGGAAGGAAGAAAAAAGGCACTTCCTAAGAGAAGAGGAAAATACAAAAACCTCCCATGCTTTGTCCTAAAGAAGTAATCTGTTTATTCTTTTTGGAGTCTTGACTTTGTCAAGTTTTTAATCTAAACTAGGAGATTCTAAGCCATGCACCATTCTATAGAGCACACTCATACTTAAATGGCCAGCTCATGATCTCCAGCTCAAACCTATTAAAAAAACATATATACATATATATATATATATATATATATATATATATTCCTTTGAGGTAGGTACTGGTTACCTTATAACTTCTGGGAGATGATAATGATGATGATGATGATGATGATGATGATGATGATGATGATTTATCAGAGACCATATTTTAATTTACCTACTGAATTATTTAATTTTTGGTGGCCTGAGTTTATCTAATCAGTGTCCAATGGATGGATTTCATATTGGATGTACTAGAGATATTTCCAACTTAGAATTTGCAAAACATAACTGATCATTCCCACCTTTTCTGTCAAAGTTCTCTATTTCTTTCAGGGGCACCACAATTCTCCTATTTTCCAAGTTTCATAAGATCATAGATATCCTCGGCATAGCCGTCCCTCTTCTTCAACCAATAAATCCAATCACTCATAAAATCTTGCCAATTCTACATCCACAAAATCTCAGACATCTGAACTCTTCTCTCTACTCACACATTAACCATCTTAATTTAGGTCCAGATTACCATAGAGTATTGTTATGGTCTCCTAAATACATTCAGCCTTAATTCTGTCCTCATTTGCTAAAGACTGGCTATGTGTGATATAGGGATTCTAAGGAAAGAGCAGCACAAAGCCATAGTGATCTGTTCAAGCTTTAACAAATAATTAATAATAATAATAATAATAATAATAATTACAGGAAACCCTTGAATTTAGCACTTTATGAGGGACAACAAGCAAGGTAACTATTGATGTCCATAAATGGCGCTCAGTTCTTAAGCTGTTTTGTTGAAACTGAATAAGGAGGTAGTAGGTTGAGATATTCAGGACATGCAAGGTCATACACGGGAAAAGTACAAGTATATGTAAATGTTCAATCAAGATGAAGTTGGCTGCTAGTCACATATCACTCTTGACCTAGTGAGACTATTTATGGGTTTCTTTTTCTTAACTACACACATTACCAATTTAACTGACAATGCTACCTTCCAATTTGATCTTTTTAACCTACACCCTTATAGAATCACTTTCATATAGCAAAAATTTTTTCCTATAGAGATTAGTCATTGATTTTTAAAAGAATTATAAAAAATCATACTCTATACCAGATAATAATCATTCACAGTTATTTGATAAAAGCATGGAAATAAACTATGCTTATTAACTAGGGAAAACAATTCACAATTCTCAAGACTTCTTTCTTCCTGTCTTAGTCCGTGAGTATTGACTAAGTCTCAGAAATTTGCCTCTTGCACATTCCCCAATTGAAAAATGATCAATAGATATGAATAGTTTTCGGATGAAGTAATCAAAGTTATCTATAGCCATATAATGAGGTGCTATCACTATTCATTGTAGTTATTCAAATTGAAACAATCCTGAGGTACTACCTCATATATATTAGTTTGACTAATGGGACAGAAAAGTAAAATTACAAAACTTGGAGGGGATGGGGGGAAAATGAGACTTTAATTCACTTTTGTGGAGTTGTAAACAGATTCAAGCTTTCTTTGAGCAAATTGGAACTATGTCCAAAGGGCAACAAAAGCATAAATACCCTTTGACCTAGCATTGCCAATACTAGAACTCTATCCCAAAGAAAAGAGACAAAAGGGAAAAGAACTTACAAATACAAAATTATGCATGCTGTTTTCCAGGAGTTGGAAAGTGTGAGGATGCCCATTAGTTGGGGAATAGCTGGACAAATTGTGCTAAACTATTCTAATGAAATAAAATTATGCTATAAGAAATGATGAGCAGCATGCTCTCAGAAAAACCTGGAAAGATATACATGAGCTGATGCAAAGTCAAATATGTACTGTGTACACAATAATAGTAATATTATAATATGATCAGCTGTGAATGACTTAGCTATTCTCACAATACAATGATTCAAGATAATGCTGAAGGACTTACGATGAAAAATGTTATCTATCCAGAGAAATTACTGATGGTGTCTGAATACAGATTGAAGAATAATTTTAAATTTTTTTCTCAAGGTTTTTTTTTATCTACTTTCTTTCATAACATAATTAATACAGAATTATGTTTTGCATGACTACAAATATGTAAATGATAATGCATTGCTTGATTTCTCAATGAGCGGTGGGGAAGGAGAGAAGAAGGGGAGAATCTGGAACTCAAAGTTAGAAAAATGGATGTTGAAAATAGTATTTATATGTAATTGGGGAAAAATAAAATGCTATGTAAATTTTTAAAAAGAGAGAAAAAATAAATTTTGATTGATTTAATAAATGACTCCTTGCAAAGAATATTCTGACCAAATTATTACACTCTACAGCCCGGAATAAAAAAAAACAAATTACATTATTTGCTCATTGTAAATTTTACTTCCATTTCACATATAAGTGTTCTTTATCATTTGCAATTTTATCTGCGGAGTCTAGAATAATACTTGTAAAGCATCAGTACTTAGTAAATATTCATTGAATTAAATTGGATCTCTGAAGAACTTTCACCCATGTTTATTTCATGGGAACCAATATATATGAAATGAATGTCTTTGGGAAGATAGATTTTAATTGGTTCTTGATACCAAGGAACAGGAATTTTAATCTCATCTCTGCAATTTATTATCTGTGTAATTTTGAGCAATCGAGTTCAAATTTCTTGGCCTCAGTTTCCTTATCTGTGTAAGAGGTCTAGGCTAAATTTCTAAGGTATTTCCCATATCTAGCTTCACTCATAAAATATAAATATTTTACTTTAGTGAATATAGTGATTACATACAGTGAATACATTTCACTGTAACCTTGAACTTCAACATTATTTAAGAACTAAGAAGATTTAACAAGAAAAGCTGAGGAAATACAAACACTGTTATAAGGTTTGTAGGACATTTTATTCCTCAGTTACCTTTCACTACTGGTTCAAAAACAATTCAGGTAACTGAGATAGAAAGTCAGCCTTAATTATTGGTTGGTAATCTCTTTTTTATCTTAATAAATCACGATTCTCAAATATCAGTTTATTATTATAAATCTGCCCCTTATCTCTCTTTTACATGTTGACCCAGATATCTGATCTTGCATCATCTACCCATTTATCTTGGTTCTGCTCACTATGGACTAATATAAGAAGTCCATCCTATCTTCTACAGGCAGCTTTTCAAACACTTAAACATAACTATGATTCCAACCTCTTATCCCTGGATGAGTGTTCCCTTTTTAGAATTATCCTGTCTGGTTCCTTCAACCAGCTCAGAATGATGAAAATCCTTGTGGTGTCCATGGCATATATCTTTTGGAAAACTAACTTTCTCATCTACTGTGGTAGCCATTCATCTGAGCTTTAAAAGTCTATCCTCTATGGTTTTATTTGAAATATTTTTTCTAAAGATTTTAGGAAGCATGGGACCTATAACCCTTGTGAGCCCAAATTTAAGATCATAATAAACTTGAAAGCCATAATATGTTACTAAACATAATTTTAATAAAGAAATCATTTTATAAATGTTTGAAAGCTTATGCTTCTAACATCAGTGCAAAGAGCACTTAAAATCCCTATAAAGCAAGCTAATGGTATGGTGAAGACTTAGAATCTTTGGTTAAAAACCTCACTGAAATAGAGGAGAAAAAGTGAATTTTACACAAAATTATATGGTTCTCTTGGAACCAGTTGCTAATGGTTTAGCTCTTAGGTATCCACAAAGACAGTAGAACAAATAAGGAGATCTAAGTAGTTGAGGTCTGTTTGGGTCCCTCTTACCCCAAACTCCCATACCTTTGTCCATCAAAGGCCTGATCTCGCGGGCAATGAACGAGGCGGGAGGCAATAGATGGTGAGTAGCTCCGTTTTATTCAGATTAGTATCCAAACTTTTATAGCTTTGATTACGTAGCAATAGGGCCACCCTGTCCCTCCTACTCCCCTCCTACTCTCCTCCCCTTTCCTTCCTACGCTCTCCCCATAATTCACCTGTGCACAAGTAAATCTGTAAAAGAACCCAGCACCACATTGCCAACAAGGGCGAGACCCTTCCTCCTGACTCCATCTTGTCCCACCCATACCTCAGAGCCCTGAGTTTACCTCAGCAGGCCCTGGGCAAGGAGGTCCAGTGAGGGCAGGGATCGGCTCTAACTCACCCCGTTACAACTCTCCCTTTTTGTTTTGCCATGAAGTGGACAGGTCATGGAGAACCATAATGTCATGCTTCATGCCAAACCGGGAACGGTGCATAAGGGAAAGGAGGCAGCGAAAAGGATAAGGGAGGAGACAGAGACCCAGAACCAGGAACAGAAACCCTATGCTGAGGGGGATGAGCTATTGCTTCAGCAAATGCCATGGGTCAGCTTGTTGAAAAAAGTCCAAAATGTGTTGCACAGTTTTATCAGGGAGCAAATCATCATGTGATGCAATGTTAATGTCCTCTGCCAAGCTTATTAGTTGTTAGAATTCAAGCATGATATTGTCCAAACCAGCACCTTGCAACTGTGTGCAAATTATGTCCCAATTATGTTTGGTGGCGTTATATTGTTTTGAGGTAAGGCAGAAAGTGTTAAAACGATAGTCACATTGTTGTTTGGTCTGTAATTCCAGACACTCCACCTCTGTGCCTAATACCTGCACTCCATTTTGTAAAGTTCTAATAGTTTGGTACAAGTCCTCATCTATCTGCGCCTGATGCCTGCACCCAGGGGAAACATTATGCATGAGGTCATGTAGCTCAGTGGCTTCCTGAACCTCATTCTGTGTGTTTGATACTGCCATTGCTAAGGCCATGGAACCAATGATGAGTTCCACCAGCAAGGTGATACCAAGCATCTGAGGGGGTTCCTTAGTCTGATTCCCCTTATACATAAAGGGTTGTCCAAATATGTGGGAAAGGTTCCCTTGTAGTATGGGGCGTGGGATAGGTTCACCCCAACTTATCACCCTCAACCAAAGGGAGATTGTTGATGAAGGCCCAGTGGTGTTGATGGGCTGGTGACTGGGTCCCCTCACTGAGACCTATCAGGGGGACTAGAAGGAGCAGATGCAGGAGCATGTTGAACACTTATCAGCCCCTGGAGTAGTCTCTGCTACTTCTGTGCTTGTCTTTTCCGCCGTCCCCACGACTTTTGCCCATCGTGGCCTGCTGTTGTCTTGAGCACACGGATCCTACGGACAGGAGCCCACAGCTCTTCACCTTCACCTGTGGAGACACAAACATAGCCTCTGCCCCAGATAGTTATGGTTCCCAGCCCCATCCACTGTCCATCCACGTCCTTCCACACGGCAGATGCTCCAACACCTCCAAATGCAGGTTGGGCCCCAGACTGCAGCATAGACCGTGGCTTCTGTGATGGGCCTAGGACATATTTCATTGTTGGGGACATGTTATGATCATCAAATTTTGAGTAATTCAATGTGTATAGAGCCAAATTCAAGGTAGTCTGTGTACCAGACCTGGCTCCCCCTTTTTGTTTTTGTAGGAAAGCTTTCAGGGAGTGGTTAGTCTGTTCCACGATACCCTGTCCAGTGGGATTGTGGGGGCTCCCGGTGATGTGAGTAATAGACCACTCCAGGCAAAAAACCTGAAAGACCTTTGCAGTATAAGCGGGACCATTATCAGTTTTGAGAATTTTTGGGATGCCATGATTGGCAAAACAAAAAAGGAGTTATGCAGTCACGTCCTTCACTGCCTCACCTGTTCTAGCAGTAGCCATAGTGAAGCCTGAAAGTGTGTCCACACATACATGTATATATTGAGAACGTCCAAAAGGGGAATAATGGGTGACATCCATCTGCCAAATGTCATTGGGCCCATCCCCTATAGGGTTCCGGACAGTGACAGCAGGAGGAGGAAGAAAAGGAGCACAGCTGGTGCAAGATTTTACAATTCTCCATGCCTCAGCTTTGCTGAGACCATACAGGTGCCGAAGAGAGCATGCAGAAAGGTGAAATTTGGAATGAGCCAATTGGGCAGGTGGTGTTAGGGCCATTCCCCAAAGCGCAGCATCAGCTGTAGCATTGCCGTGCACAAGGGGGCCAGGCAATCCAGAATGGGAATGGATATGCATGACATGAAAGGAAGAAGAGCGCTCATGCACCAAGCGCTGCATCTCCAAAGGGAGCTGGGTAATAGAATCACTGCGGGGAGGGACATAAGCTGTTTCCAAATGCAGTATAAGGCCTGCATCATAATGACTATCAGTAATAATGTTAACAGGAGTGTCTAAAAGCATGGCCTGTAGGACCGCAAACAATTCATTTTGTTGAGTAGAAGCAAATGGAGTCTTAAAGACTTGGATACTGTTCCTAGAAGGTTTGTATAGGGAGGCCCGATGCAGTTTTGTGGCATCGGTAAATACATTGATTCCATTAATAGGTGTGGAAGAAAATTTGTTCCCCCATGCCCAAGGCCACCTTGTAAATTGGTGGGCCAGAGGAAGAGGTGTACCATGGTGAAAAGTGTGCCCAATTATAAGCAACCAATCCGGATCCTCTTGGAAACATTTTTGTAACTGTTGATGAGTATACACAGTGTAGATGACCTGAGGGTCTCTGCCACTGAGTGCTCGTGCTCTAACTACGCCCTTCCAGGCAACTTGGGCAACAAGATTGGTATAGGGAGAACATTTTCTATTCTTGATCTGAGCTAAGTGTATCCATTTAATAATCCCAGCTGCCTGATGAAGAACCCCTGTGGGAAGTGATGGAGTGTGAAGGACAGTAAGCTCTAAGGGATCAGTTGCAAGGAACCTCACAGTGGATCCTGCATGGATAGCAGCTTGTACTTCCTGAAGGCACTGAAGGGCTTTAGGGGTCCAATGCCGGGGGAATTTAAGGTCAGAGGGTCCTCAGAGCATTTCATGTAAAAGGGCAAGCTGTTGAGTGGTTATCCCCAACCAGGGGTGGAGCCATTAAATATCTCCAATAAGTTACAAGGCTCTAAACAGGGTTGTCTCATCTGCACCTCTTGTTCATGTAACTTTATTCCCAAATAATTTATGGGCAATGCCTTCTGGATTTTTTCTGGAGCTATAGTAAGCCCATAGGCTTCTAACTGTGTAACAGTGGTCTGCAGGACTTCTTCCAAGAGGTCACAGTCAGAATGAGCTGCCAAGAGGTCATCCATATAATATGTTAAAAGAACAGTTGGATACCACTCGTGGACAGGGTGGATAACTTGTTGAACATACCATTGGGATAAGGTGGATTTTTCATCCCCTGGGGGAGCACTTTCCATTGATACCTGACATAAGGTTCCTGTAAATTCACTGAAAGAATGGAAAAAGCAAATCGCCTAGTATCATTGGGATGCAGTGGAATGATATGAAAGCAGTCTTTTATATCAATAACCCAAATTTTTGTTCCTCTCGGGACCATGTTTGGTGAAGGGAGCCTGGCTGAAGGTCGCCCATTGTCTGCATAGAGGCAGCGACCTGATGAAGGTCAGTAAGCATCCTCCATTTACCAGATTTTTTCTAGGTGCAAAATACAGGAGAGTTGCATGGGGTGGTGGAAGGTTCTATATGACCAGCCTCTAATTGTTCCTGCACTATCACCTTGAGGGCTGCTATTTTTTTGCTAGACAGGGTTAGCAAGGTTGAGAAAGTAACTTAACCAGTTTTACACAATTGTTTTCATTTTTTAGTTTCAACAAAATTCGAATTAAAAATTTCTTTGTCTAACACTATTTTTAGCTCACAGCATTCACTCAAGTTTTACAATATATGAGAATTTTGCTACAATTTAGAAGTACAATAATAGTACAAACAGAAAAATTTCAGATGACAATAATTGCATTCCCAAATCATTACTGACATTAGGCTTGCCAAGCATAGAGGCTTTTCTTCTCCTCATGATTGCAGAGCCTGGCTGTGGACTGGGGGGTGCTAGGAAGCTGCAGAATCCAGCACCTGAATTAAAGGTCTAAGGAGTCATTGAGGAGAGTCCCTGAGGGACCTTTACTTTCTAATAGGGGTTGCTGGGTTTGGAAGACTAGGAGCAATAATTCCAGGTTCCAGTGGTGTGGGAACAAGGACTTGAGGGATTGGGATGAGAGGTTCCTCTGTTTACCTATTGCCTAGAAGTGGGGGCTTCAGGGTGCCCAGAGGTCCCCCATATAACTGCTAAGCCTCCCCGCTTTTTCTTTTCCAGGTGGGGGAGGGTAACTCAAATTTCATACCATTACTCTCTTCCCTTATTTGATCTGGGATGAGAGAAGTTTGTTTTAGTTGCTCTAATTTTCACTCAAGTAAACTTCACTTTTGTGTTCATTCTTTAAAACTTTTGCGAAAGTGAGAACTTTGAATTTACCAGTCAAAGGTGAGTGGGACTCTGCAAAAAAATCCAGTGGTATCATGTCCCTTCTCCTCATACTGGGAAGCTCAAAGTGTCTCTTTTTCAGATCTATGCAATTTCCCAATTTGCCTTAGTGCCAAATAGCATAATAAATTCTGACTTATCAGAAGTCAAATTAGAACACATATCACATACATTTAAGGGAAAAATTCCTGCTTTCTTTCTTATCTCTCTTCACATCTCAAATTGGCCAGATCTGGAATGGAAGGAGAAAGAAAGAACATTTTTTCCAATACCAAACTTTTTACTCTCAAAACCTCTATTCACACTGTTTGTGCAAATAGATTATACCTTCCTTCACATGCATCTTTCCTTCATGTTTAAACTTTTCTTGCTTTTCCTTTCTGGTGGACTTTGATTAAAGCCCTTTTAAAACTGCACATATCTTATTTCTAATTCTGACCTGATGCTTCTCTTTTCCAACATATAACCTAAACAAGAAAACATTTTTCTCTCTCTGTCTCTCTCCCCCACCCTCCTGCTCCTCTGAAGAGACTGGAGTCAGGGAGGGAGAGAAAGAGATAGTGGACATTACAGGGTGTCAGATTACACACTCACACAGAAACGCAGATACAGAACACAGACACAAGAGACAAAAAACACAGAGAGGATTTTGTGAATCCTATACACAAAGTGCTTGGCCCTTTGATATAACAGAGGCCAGGTGCCATGCTTTATTGGGGTTGTGGAGACACTGCTTTTAAGATGATCTGGAGCAGATCCCTGGTTGGTCTCTTCCAGTTGTTTAAGAGACATCTTTCTCTTACTAGCTTCTTCAAAACTTTCGTATAATGTATTTTATGTTCCCAAATGCACAGATTGGATTTATATTGAGAAGTTGGGAGTAAGTACATAGGAACCCAAGCCTTTTAGTCTAATCTTGATATGAGGGGATTTTAAACCATAATCCTTAATTGCTCTCTTTAGCTCTTTTTTCATGGGAACCTCTGCCTTTGTCTTATTCTCACGTGGCTTTTGGCTAACTTCCTCTTTGAAATGGACCATTTTCTGTGGAGCTGAATGAGCTGACAATTTTTCTAATTTTCTCCTCAGCTCCTCTATTTCTTGTTGCAGCCTCTGTCTCTCCTCCCTCTCCCCCACTTGTTTCTGAAATTGATCTAAATCAGGGTATAGCTAGTCTGAGTAAGGCAGAGCTCTGGAATCTGGGGAGGAGGGTCTCAATTGTTCCGCAGTAGAACCTGAAAGGCAGAGGGTGTGGTCTGAATAGGTTGTAAACTGCCTGGGCAGCCTTCTGTGGCTTTATGAGATGGTTTGATAAGATTGTATAGAAAAAATGTGCTGGGTTCCAAGCCCCCGGGGTTTTCTGACTCATAGCTAGTTAATTGCTCTCCTATGACTTTCCAAGACCCCGCAGCAACTGGGGGTCACTGTGTGGTCCAAGGAGATGTTTTTTCCACTACTTTAAGAAAACCCGTAATAATCCAGGGGGTGATCGTACACCCCTGGTCCTTGGCCGTCTTATACATAATTCTTACAAATGGGGACTGATCTGGGCAACCCCTAAAGACTCTGCTTGCCCCATGATAAGGAAAATTCCTTACCTCACCAGCGTAAGCTGGGTTGCCCATGGAGACGGGATGGTGCTTTCTGCTGAGAATTCAAATTCATCCCAAGGCTGTGCGCACACAGTCTTCCCTTATGCTCTTCTCCTTCCTCTTGTGAATTTGTCCCAAAGTTGTGCTCCTTCCTCTCCCGAAGGAGGCACCTTGGGGATCGTGGGGGGTGCACGTGTGGCTCTGCGTGGTGTCCCACATTTGGGCGCCACTTGTTGGAGTCCCTTTTACCCAAAACTCCCAGGCCTTTGTCCAACAAAGGCCTGATCTTGCAGGCAATGAACGAGGTGGGAGGGAATAGATGGTGAGTAGCTCTGTTTTATTCAGGTTAATACCCAAACTTTTATAGCTTTGATTATGTAGCAATAGGGTCACCCCATCCCTCCTACTCCCCTCCTACTCTGCTCCCCTTTCCTTCCCCTGCTCTCCCCATAATTCACCTGTGCACAAGTAAATCCATAAAAGAACCCAGCACCACATTGCCAACAAGGGCGAGACCCTTCCTCCTGACTCCATCTTGTCCTACCCATACCTCAGAGCCCTGAGTTTACCTCAGCAGGCCCTGGGCACAGAGGTCCAGCGAGGGCAGGGGTTGGCTCTAACATGCCCCGTTACAGAGGTCAGTCAAGAAAAACCCTGAAGCTGAGGAAAACATTTTCTTCCATCTGAATTTATATAAATCCACTTTCTAGCCAAATTCATTTTTGGAATTAGTAGAAATTCCTAGGGAATTTCACTAGAGATCTCCTCCCCCATTAATATTGAATCATTTATAACTCCTCTGATTTTAATCTACCATTAACTTCTGAATCTAAGTCTATTATTATGTCATCCATATTTTTCCACCTTCTCCACAAGAATTTTATTAACTTTGGGAAAAATTGGGCCTTCAGATTCAAGAGATGCATCATGAATTGCCCCAATCATTTCTCAAAATAAACAGAGGAAAAAGGAGAACATTTATGAAAAGAAAGACAATGCCAGATCAGGAATTAAAAAGCAATGACTTCTTTTGCCTTCTCTGCTTTTGGAATACCATGATACCATATTAATCATTCTACCTCTTTAGAACTCAGTTTGTCTTCCCTCTATAAAACACAGGCTGTGGTCCTTATCATTTCTCTAGCTCATAGAATGTTAGTAGTGGCATTATCTCCCTGATGTCATGATCTTCTTCAAGAATGAAGGACAAAAAAGAACAGCCTAAGATTCCTCAAATGTAAAATGAGAGTAATAATAGCACATGCCTTACAAAGTTTTTGTGAAAATAAAATGAGAAAATATATGTAAAACTCTTTGGAAACCTTAAAGAACATCACAATGTTAGTTGTTGTTTTAAACAGAGGGCATCAACTCACTACATTTTGAGATAAGATAGCCCATTTTATTTTTGGATGGCTGTAACTGTTACTATTTTTCCCATGAGTCTCATTGCCATATCAAGCCTGAATTTACCTCTTTGGAATTCATGCCCACTGTTCCTAGTTTTTCTCTTAGGGATCACTCAGAGCAAATGTATTCTCTCTTCCATATGATAGATCTTTAACAACTAATGTGTCATTTTTGCTCTCTCAGCTAGGAGTGATAATATGATAGAGTGAATGGAGAGCTAGTCTAAAAGGCAAAAAAACTTCGGTTCAAGTCCTGATTCTGACTTTTATTTATAGCTGCTTTAGGCAGCTAGTTAACATTCTTCCATTCTTTTTAAATTCAAAGAAGGTGTAATTCTACTTTGGTGAAGAGTGTTTCCTCAATTGTGAGTTCTCTCTACCTGTGAAACCACTCTATAAGAGTAGGAGAGGGGGAAAACAGGGACTCCCTTGAGCTCTGCCCCAAATCACTCCAACCACATGTAAAAACTGACTCTAAGCAAATTCTAGAGCTACAGAATCCACAAAATGACAGAGCGAAACAAGTCTCCAGGGCAAGATGGCCTGGATGGTTGCTGGAAATCTCTATCACACCGTACTGGGAGCAGAGCACAGCCCAGCATGGGTTGTGTTAGGACAGACTAGGCTGGAGCAGAAAGGACAGAGCAGGCCTCAGGGCACTGAATTACTGGCAGCTGTGACAGTTTCTAGATTTCTCAAGCCACAAGCACCAAAGACTTTAGCAGGTCAGTGGGAAAACTGTTGGACCTGGATGAGAGAAAGGCCTGGTCTGGCCCCACCCCCAGGGTGGTGGAGGTGGCTGCAGTGGCAGCTGCATCAGCAGCGGTGGGAGTTCAGCAATCTCTTCGCTGGCACTGAGGCAGCATTCTCTTGCTTGCCCTGCTTGGATCTGACTTACTGGTCCTGGTTGGCAGGCCTTGGGGGAAGATGAGGGCTGAGCTTTTGGTGGCTGTGGAGAGGGAATCCTCTTGGTAGTTACACTGAAGAAAGGAGGGCTTGCAGTCACAAGTCAGAGCACAGGCCAGGAGAGTAGTATCATACCACCTCAGAATAGAAGTAGCTCTGCAAACAGCAGAACAAAACCCTGAAACTTGGGACAGAGCACTCTCCACTCTCGAAGCAGTCATACACTGACAAAGAGTTCCAAAGTCAAGTAATTGGCTGGTAAAATAATGAGACAGCATAAAAGGACTCAGACTATAGAATCCTAATTTGGGGAGAAAGATCACAACACACAACCAGAAGAAGACAACGAACTCAAAGATCCTACATCAAAATCCTCCAAGAAAAATATGAATTGGTCTCAGGCTATGGAAGAGCTCAAGTAAGAGAAGTAGAGGGGAAAATGGGAAGAGAAATGAGAGTGGTGCAAGAAAATCCTGAAAAACAAATCAATAGCTTGCTAAAGGAGATCCAAGAAAATACTGAAGAAAATAACACCTCAAAAATAGACTAACCCAAATGGCAAAAGAACTCCAAAAAGCCAATGAGGCTTAAAACAGAATTAGCCAAATGGAAAAGGAAGTCCAAAATATCACTGAAGAAAATACTGCCTTAAAATTAGAATGGAACAAGTGGAAGCTAGTGACTTGATGAGAAACGAAAAAATTATAAAACAAAACCAAAAAAATGAAAAAATGGAAGACAATGTGAAATATCTCATATTGGAAACCACTGACCTGGAGAATAGATCCAAGAGAGATAATTTTAAAATTACTGGACTATCTGAAAGTCATGACCAAAAAAAGCCTAGACATCTTCTTTCAAGAAATTATCAAGGAAAAACTGCCCTGATATTATAGAAACAGAAGCTACAACAGAAATAAAAAGAATCCACTGATCACCTCTTGAAAAAGATCCCAAAAAGAAAACTCTTAGGAATATTGTAGCCAAATTCCAGAGTTCTCAGGTAAAAGAGAAAATATTGCAAGGAGCCAGAAAGAAACAATTCAAGTCTTGTGGAAACACAATCATGATAACACAAGATCTAGCAACTTCTACATTAAGGGTTTGAAGGGCGCAGGATATGATATTCCAAAGGTCAATGGAGCTAGGATTAAAACCAAGAATCAACAAGATTTGGTTTAAGGAAGGAATAACATACACACCTCAATCGGATATCTTACCCTATACAGGAAAGCAAGGGGGAAGGGGATAAAAGTGGAATGATAGAAGAGAGAGCAGATTGGGGGAGGAGGTAGTCAAAAACAAACATTTTTGAAAAAGGACATGGTCAAAGGAGAAAATTGAATAAAAGGGTACAGGATAGGATGGAGGGAAATATAGTTAATTCTTCACAACATGAATATTATGGAAGTGTTTTGCATAGGTATACATGTATAAGCTATATTGAATTGCTCAAGAAGGCTGCGTGGGGAGGGACAAAGAGTGAGAATTTGGAACTCAAAGTTCTAAAAACAAATGTTAAAAAACGTTGTTTTTACGTGTGACTGGGAAAAATGATATCCAGGCAATGGGCTATAGAAATCTAACTTGCCCTACAAGAAAGTAAGGGGAAAGAAGATGACGGGTGGAGTGGGGCAATAGAAGGTAGGACAGACTGGGGGAAGGGTCAATCAGAATACACGCTATCTTGGCGTGGAGGGTAGGGTAGAGATGGGGAAAAATTTGTAACTCAAAATCTTGTGGAAATGAATGTTGATAATGAAAAACAAATTTAACATAATAAATTTTAAAAGTAAAGAGAAAGAGTAGGAGAGAACCACATTTTGAGGGTTTAAATTCTAAACTGAGGAATTTGCATTTTATCCTAAAAAAACATAGAGGAGTCCTGCATCTCATGAATCTGATATATTGGATGCTTGTCCACTTGGCAAAGATGTTACAGTTCAGACTCATGATGAGATATGGGTTGGATTAGATAAGCTCTTAGGAAGGACCTTTAATTTTTGGACTCTGTCTGAGATAAGAACTCTAGTATAATTTACTTCTCTTCTAAATCATTAAGAATGAAACTGAAAGAAAATCTCTAAGCTGGTCCTGACAAAATTTCTCACACGGCAGAACATTCTATTCAAAAAACTGTGCTTCCAAAACACTCCTTGTGCGCTCACAATCCTCTGGTTATTTTTTTTTCTTGTGATCTTATCACATTGGCAATCTTGAATTGGACATCTAGACTAGAGATCTAGAACCAAGTTGCTCGGGTATAACCCTTACCGTGCTTTGTTTATCCTATGTTTACTCCTATTTTCTACTTTTAACTGAAATTCCTGCATCCTCTCTCTTGGTGGGTCACTCTTACAAAAGGAAAATCAGAAAACTACTAAATTGAGGTGAGATGACAAAATTGTTCAACTCTTAAAAGAACAAGAAGATATAAAGATCAAATTAAATAATAGGCCTGGATTGAAAATCCTTAGAGTAAATCTTAAGAGTCAGGCACATAATAAATAAACAAACAATAGTGTGGCCTAGGTACTAAAAAACAACGCCTTATGCCAGGATTCTGAACAATTGTGGTCATCATTCTGAGAAGCCTTCTGGAAAAGAATCTTGACCGGGACTAGGGAACCTGCAGCCTCAAGGCTACATTTAGCCCTCTAGGTCCTCAAGTGTGGCCCCTTGACTAAATCCAAACTTCACAGAATGAATCCCCTTAATAAAAGGATTGTTCTGTGAAGTTTGGATTCATCCAAAGGGTTGCATCTGAGGACTTAGAGGACCACATGTAGCCACAAGACTGCAGGTTCCTCAATTCTGAACAAAACACAAGAGTCATCAGAAACAACAAGGACCTGGATACTGAGCAAGATCCTATCCATAGATAATTTCTCTCTACAGAATTCCAACCAAAGGTGCAGAAAATCTCCATGTATGAATGGAGAAGTCACATGAAGTGGGCTGGAGTTGAAAAAAAAGAACTTCTCACAATAGTCTTATTTCTTATGTTTATGGGGAAAATTTTTATTTTCTGAAAGTAGTAGATAACTGAGTAATACTTTTAATTTGGGAGAAATAGATTATATATGTATATACTTCATGAAGTAGTCACCTAAAGATTACCTGTGCAAAAACAAATAAATAAATAAATAAGCAAAGATACAAATAAGCAAATGATTTCTTCAAGTAATATACAGAGGAATTTTTTTTTCTGCAATGGCACCATCTGCTGGTTTCTCTATAAACAAAAACAAACGTCCTGCAAGTATACTAATCTTTTCAGGAATAATTGCTGTCAAAATATAACCTGGTCTTTTCATCTAAATTGCACAATGTGGGAATGAGCTTTGATGTTTGACTATAGTGTTGAATATTAATGTTATTAGTACAATTGTGTAAGAATAAAAGCATTAGCAGCAATATAAGTAAAATGTAGTATTTGTGGCTAATGTCTTTTTGTTTGATATATATTAAGCTTAAAAGTGAATATTACTGATTTGTCCATTTGTAACAAATTAGATTTGATGACCCAGGAAAATCTGGAAATTAAAATTCTATGTCAGTGATTCAAGATATACTTCAAATTCTTCAGAATCTAAACATTCCAAATATTCTAAATACAAAATAAATTGTTGGTGGTGGTGGTGGTGGTTTAATGATGTTGATGTTGATGTTGATACTGATTTAACTGTGTAGGGAACTTTCAACTGAGGAAAAAACCTGGGCTGATGCAAGTTGGAACCTTTTCTTCAGCTAACAAGGCAACTTATACCTTGGGTTTCCCTATGCATAAAATCAAAGCTGTGGGAATCAAATAAGAAAATATTTGTAAAATTCTTTGTATACTTTAAAATGATGTAGTGGGGCATATATGTGTGTTTACATATGTATGTACATATACATTTTATATATATATATGTATATATATACACACACACAAACATATATCACACTATCTAATGTTAAGGTTGTTATTGTTGCTGGTGTTTTTTTAAATTATTATTATTTTTTGTCATCTTGGAGAGTTGCCAAGGGTAGAGGTGTTCAACATTTGAGGACTGCTTGTGATCCACAACACTCTTGAGTGAATCCTGAATCAGATTAAGATATAATGCCTATGTGATTTAAATGTGTCAGTGAATTAATAAAAGAACTATATAAACATATGTGATTTTCTAAGCTAATATGAAGAACTTAGGGAATCTTCCTGTCTGATTTAGTGGCCCCTGAATCAGTGTGAATTTGATACCACTGGCCTAATCATTGAGAATATAAGGGAATTGCCCAAGATCACACAGGCAGCATGTCTCAGAGATACAACTAAAACCCAGGTCTTTCTGCCTATAAGGCAAGCCTTTTATCCACCAATCAGTCAATCAATGAATAAACATTTATTAAGTGCTTACTACAATCTAGGCACTGTGTTAAGCACAGGGAATACATGAAAAAAGACAGTCCCTGCCATCAAATGCATGTGTGTATGCCTATCTGTTTTTATGTATCTATGTGTGTGTGTGTATATATATATATATATATATATATATGTGAGTATGTATATGTGTGTATACTCACATGCATCTGTCCAGAATTTCTTCTAAATTCTCACATTCCTCATTAAATCTTGCTAATTTTGCATTTGCAATTTTTCTCATACTTATCTCTGTAACAACAATGTTAATAGTAGCTACTGTGGAAGTATAACACCAACAAGAAGACCAACAACATCAGCACAAGGGGGTGGGGGGGTGGGAGGGAACTAGCACAGGTTATTTTATCTGCTTTTCTAAGGAGAGTGACTTAAGGGATTTACAATTTCACTTTAATTAAACACACATATATCATTAACTTAGCTCAAGGGGGAAAAGTCAGCACCTTGAATTTCAGCAAAAACACAAACAGAAATTATATAAACAGAGCAAAATAACACAAATCATCAGACAGCCTTCTAGCTGTCTGTCCAAGATATTACATGCATAGTCATGAGAGAGAAGCACCAACATCTGGGTTTTTCAAAGCTGAGGGTGGGGGGGGAGCTCCAACAGCTCCCCAGAATCTCATCTGGTCAAATCACAAGGCACTCTTCCAGTGAGTTAGCAAAATGCTAACTTCTCAGTATCTACACCCTTCTTAGGGCCTGAAGGCTTCATGCCTAATCAGCAAAAGGGTGTGGCTGGGGCTTCATACCTAGTTACCAAAAGTGTGTTGACCTGGGTCTTCGAACCTAGCAAGACTTAATCAAAGGCATTTGATTACTTTAGCATTCTAAAAGAGAAAACACTAAAAAAGTCTCACCCTAATTAGGATAACAATCTCCAGGCTACAAAGACATTTATGTCAACATTACCAAAGAAGCCTTGCTGATGATTTCCCTATAGTCATCATCTATTTCCTCAAACCTATGATATTTCAGTCAGTGACAAAAATTGTCCTATTGTACACATTTTGGCCAAGTTACTCCTCTCTTAGAGTAGCATATTTTATCAACATTCTGCTTTACTTATTCTGCTGTTTATCCCTGGATATCATCTACCTTCCCCAAAGCCCATACTCTTTTTCTTTTTTCAGTGCAAAAGAAAAACAAACAAACAACAAAACTAATTGCTCAAACCCTTTAGAAGGTTCCTTGTTGTTTCTGATATGAGGAGTCAAATAATGCAACCTATCCCAGGTACCTGGCTTTTTGCTTCAGCATCCCTTGGTCTGTAGTGTGTCTGAATGGTTGGAACAAAATTGCAATGTAAATCTGTTTGTAACAGGGGCATTGTTTCTATGCCATTTCCCCAGTCACATGAAGACTGCCCCATCTCTCTTTCTCATATTTCAAGATAATTATTTAAGTTTATAACAATTATGTTTTCCAAAAATCATTTTAATATTAGAGAATTTTTTCTACTGAATTATAATTTTAGCCTTATTAAGTATGACAATATGCCTTCTTTGTGTTTTGGAAGTGTTTCAAGGTATCTGGTAATTGTAATTATTATTTTTTGTTCTACTTTTTATCCTATTTGTCAAACTCTTCTGGCATTTAATAGCTTTGTGACCCTGGGCAAGTCACTTAACCTCTGTTTGATTTAGTTTCCTGTAAAATGAGAATAATAACAGCATAATAATAACATAATATAAAATATAAAATAGCATAAATAATGACATCTCATAGGGTTGTTGTTAGGATCAAATGAGATTATAATTCTAAAGGCTTGGCAAAGTGTCTGGCATGTAATAGGGATTATATAAATTCTGACTTCCATTCCTTCTCCCCTTTCTCTGCTGTAAGTCAGGATACTTTATAGGATAATAAATGTGTTTTAGTGTGGAAAATATCATAGTAAGTTTCTCAGAAATCTTAATAAAGTTTTAAACCATTAAAGCCCAGAGCTGCACTAATACTTCTAAGTTATTAAAGCTTAAAACTGCGCTAAGACTTTTTGGACATCCTGTGTTTGGAGTTAGAATACCTAGACACAGATTCTGGCTCTGCCGATTACTACCTATGTTATTCAGAGAAGCTTCCTAACCTAGCAGGCCTTTTCTAATCTACAAAATAAGGAGCATAGGATGCCTTCAAGACTTACAGCACCAAATCTATGATAATATATCCTATGGTTTTACATAGTGCTTTAAGGGTTGCAAAGCACTTTCTATACCTTGTCTCATTTCATCTCTCATGTCATACCTCTGAAGTAAGTACTAGTACTCAAGTAGGTATCCTCATCTTATATATGAAGAAGGCAGAACTGAAAGAATTTAACTGCTTATCACCAATCATCCCACACCTAGGATGTATCAGAGACAGATTCTAAAACTTTGGTCTCTCCTTATTTTAAGTCCACCATTTCTAATATGTGTGTGTGCATGTGTGTGTGTGTGTGTGTGTGTGTGTGTGTGTGTGTATGTGTATGTACTTTAACTTAAAAGTTTATAGAATAAGCAGGAACACAAACTTCTTGGAAAGTTATAAATAAAAGGAAACCACACATGCACAAATGTTTTATACTAGGTTGCTTTACATTTTGGGGGCTTTAAAATATTTTAAAATATGTCTTTCTCTTGAATATTGCAGATTATTGTCTGACAACTATTTGAGTTCCAGCTGAGCACTCAGCTATTTGTAGGAGAAAAAAAAATTGAGACTTAACATGATTCTTTTTCCCCCCAAAATCATCTTGATTATAGTAAAGTGTAAAAAATCCTCTGATTAATGATTTGACAAACATGAATCCAAAATTAAGCACTTACATATTAGTCCTGCAAACATATTATCATGCAAACAAGATATGAATCCCAAGGTTTTCTGAACATAGAGTTGCTTGTTCAAACATCAGCCTGAATTTCTCTCATTCCAAAGTCCTGTAAATTTATTTCAAAATCGTCCTCAATATATAGGCAAATCACATTGGGCTGTAAGATGAAGTCCTATGTTGAGGTTGAAGTTGCAGTGAACAAACAAACAAAAACCTCCTGCCTTAGCACAGGGTATGAATGGAAGCTATTTGACTATCAACTCTAATCAGAGTTTAATGAATGTGCTTAAAATAAACGAAAAACTGCATTTGACAAAAATGTGCATTCTTCTTAAACTTCTAAATAAGTTGGAGGAACCAGAGCTTGGAAATTTTTATACAGAAAGTAGAAACTATGATTTGGTAAAGTCTTATGGACCTTCAATTTAATCTGTGTTTTAAGATAATTAAACATAATATAAAACTCAGCAAGTGCCTTCATGATGTTTCTTTGAAGCTCTAAGTATAAAAAAGACTTTCTGAATTTTTTCTTTTTTTTTTATTCTTACCAATCATTACAATGACAGAACTGAAATGGGTAAGATAGCTATAGAATAGAGGACAAAAAGACTGGTCTCAGACTCAGTTGACATGGATTTGGCTTGCACTTCTGCTATTGAGCTATGTGAACCTTAGACTAGTTAATTTACTTATAAAAGCTTCAGTTTATTTATCTTTAAAATGGAACTGTTGGAATACATGATCTCTAAGCTTCTGCCCTAATATCCAAGGAATTGGAATCATAGAATTTAGAGCTCAAAACAAACTCAGAAATCATCTCATTATCCAGATAAATAAACTTGGGACAAGAGAGGTTAAGAGATTTGCTTGCAAGGTCATACAAGTAGAAATGAACAGGATTCAAATCTAGGTTTTCTATTTCTAAACCTAATATTCTGTCACATGTGTCACACTCCTAATTACAGACCCTTCTGGGAGTCTGAGGATTAGACCGTGAATTCATTGATTGTTTTTTTCGTTGTTGCATTGGCCTACACCTCTCCCACTGGTTTTATTTTTTCCCCTAATCATTTGAATGACCTGAGATGAGACCATTGTTATCTCCACCTTTTGTATTGTTTATATCATATTGTTATGTAAATGTTGACATAAACAAGGAGTTATACAGTGAGGAAGCACGTAGGGACCCTTAGTTGGGAAGTTCTCCCTTGGTTCTTAGTTCTCACTGAGCATAATTGTCACCTTGGTTATCATTATCTCCTGTTAACATCTCACAGTTTCCTAGAGGTCTCTCCCTCAGCAGTCACAAATTGAACTTCAAGGTATTCCTTCTCTGAGATAACCTTTCTGCCAATCTCCAGGGCCTCTAAATGATTCTTAGTTTATTTTCTTTTTTTTAGATTTCCCAAAGAAAAGCAAATAAACCTGGAGTCCCCTAGTTCCTTCAAGTGAACAATTCCTTCAAGGGATAACCCTTAGAGCTTCAAGGAATACACAGAAAAGCAAATTTGCTAAATAGTGTCATACTTTCCATTTCTTTGGTTTTCCTTCTTTCCCTGTGAGATGCAGGACACTGTTCTGCTAATACTCCTTTGGCTCATCCTCCCTCTGGATGCTTTCCTGGAGTTTTATATTTCATAACCCTCTGTACATATATCACTCCCCCCTTTTGATTCCGTAACTCAATTATCTATGGGACATGACAGTCCCAGGTCTTTCTATTTTCCCTTCATGCCATGAGATACATTTATAATTTGAAGTTTAGAAACAGTCCTAAATCTACCCAATGTGCACTAAAGCCTAGCTGCAATTTTAGCTCTGGTAATAACTGTCAGTGGTGCACAATGACTATAGTCATTGATGCAGCCACAAGGTGGTCTGACAGACAAATTGGGACTGAGGAGAGCAATGGTCTCCTCAGTAGATATCTGATATTAGAATGTTTAATAAACTCTTTCCTAATTTATTACCTTAAAATAGAAATTTATCTTTTTCACATCACGTACACCCTGACTCCAATCTATATCTTTAGCCATTTTATACATTACTCACATTTCTGTACTCTATGGTCCTGCCGATTTGGACTTCTCCCTGTTATTTATACATAATAGGCTCTCTCCTGCCCTTGCACTGGCCATTAGGAAAGAAGGAAGGTAGGAAGAAATGAAGGAAGGAAGGAAGGAAGGAAGGAAGGAAGGAAGGAAGGAAGGAAGGAAGGAAGGAAGGAAAGAAAGAAAAAAGGAAGGAAGGGAGTGGGTAAGCTGAGATAATATAATAAAATATAACATATATAGATAAAATATTATATATATATAAAATGATAACTCTTCCTAAATTAATTTACTTATTCAATGCCATATCAATCAAACCACCAAAATTATTTTATAGGTCTAGGAAAAAAATAACAAAATTCATCTGGAAGAACAAACGGTCCAGAATATCAAGGGAATCAATGAAAAAAAAAACACACAAGGGAAGTTGGCCTAACCATAAAAGTTCTAAAACTGTATTATAAAGCAGCAATTATAAAAACTACTTGGTACTGCTTAAGAAATACCCTTGTGTATTAGTGGAATAGATTACATTCATAGGACGTAGTAGTCACTGACTATAGTAATATACTATTTCATAATCCCAAAGACATCGGCTTATGGAAGAGAACTCACTATTTGACAAAAACTGCTGAGAAAACTGGAAAATAGTGTGGTAGAAACTAAGGATAAACCAACATCTTATATCATATACCAAGGTAAGCTCAAAATGAGTACACAATTTAGACATAAAAGTTGATACTAAAAGCAAACTAGGAGAGCAAAGAATAGTTTGCCTCTCGAGTCTATGGAGAATGGAAAAATTTATGACCAAATAAGTACTAGAGAACATTATGAAATGCAAAATGGATGATTTTTATTACATTAAATTTAAAAAGTTTTTACACAAAGAAATTTAATGCAAACATGATTAGAAGGGAATCAGAAAGCTGGGAAACAATTTTACAACAAGTGTTTGATAAAGGACTCATTTCTCAAATATGTGGAGAACTGAGTCAAATTTATGAGAATACAAGTCATTCCCCATTGATAAATGGTTCAAGGATATGAACAGGCATTTTTCAGAAGAGGAAATTAAATATATCTATAGACATATGAAACAAATGCTCTAAATCAGTATCGATTAGAGAATACACATTTATTAAAAGAGCAGGATTTATTAAAAATCTACTATGTGTAAAACACACAAACACATACACACACAAACACATACAAATAGTCCCTGATTTCTAATGAGTTTGCCTTCTACTTGAAAATACACCATGTACTCAGATTGAACTCCAATTTCATTTGTATGGCTGTCCCTTTTAATGATTCAAATTATAGAGGAGGATTCTGGGAAGATGGCAAAGTAGGTCAGAGGAATTCAAGCTCTAAACATTTTCCTCCACAAAAGAGATAAAATAACACCTCAGGGCAAACATAGAGTGGTAAAAATAAACAAGATAGGGGGCAGTACCAGGATCCTCCTGGAGCAATTGTAGATCTGAACAAAAATTCCAGGTTATGTTTGATCATTGTAAAGAGTAAACTCCTCCAGGGTAGGGATGACTTAAACAACAAGCTGCCAGCCTTGGGGTTATCTTTTTTGGGAGAATGCCTCAGTCCCAACCCAAGCCACTTTTACCCTGAGGATCATGAAGGGAGTTAGGAATTTGAGCCAGCGAAGATTGAGGGAAGTTCTCCTGACAATGAACCCCAAATCCATTTGTGCTGCAGAGACAGATGGGGCAGAGTGGGGGGATGGAAGGTGGGGAGGAGAGCAGAAAAAACCAGCACGTACTCAGTGAGGGGTGGGGATGCCACTGGCTATGAGCACTTACTGGAGCCTGGAGGTCTTTGGGTTCAGGGTCAAATTGGAGAACTGAAAGAGGATCTGAGGCCAGATGCACTGCCCCCATACTTCAGGACTAGAGGTGATTACAAAAATTAAACTATTATTACAAAAAAGTACCTATAAGGAAGCAAAGAAAAGATGGACAGCTTTCAACACAATGCATAGTATTTACTATATAGGCTTTCTTGAAATGTAAATTTATTGCGATATATTTTGAATCCTCTCATATTCTGGTGTACACATGCTGTGATTTTTTTTTTATATTTAAGCTTATAATGTTTCTTTTTCTTATTATTTAAGTTTTAGTATTCAAGTCTAAAATAAAGAAAATATTTTTAAAAAGTTGCAAATTATACCTCATGCATACATGTACATCCTGTATGACTCTTCCACAAGCATTCCTAAAATTTTGCCAGAGATTGTCAACTGAAGGTAAAGATCTTTCTCCTTTTCTATTGACATTATGCAAGAACTAACAAAGCAATTAATCAAGGATCCCTCTCTCTCATCATTGACAAGACTGTCTTGTTTTTAGCTCACACATTTCTTAGATCGTGTCATTTATTCTGCTCCTCTGTTATAGTTCCCTGACTGTAAAGTATTGCAACTTACTCACACTTCTGAGGAGCTTCTTCATTCCCTTTTTGTTAAGTAACAATTTAAATTCATTAGAAACTGGAGTCTCAGAAGTCAGCCTATGAAGTAAAGAAAAATATCACATGTCATTAGGATTAAAAACAAATAATTTTTAAAATTATAACTAACTGAACTTTGCCTCGAAGTAAATGTAAGTTTGTTTTGCCTAAAAGTAGAGCAGAGTCACCCACTATTTTATGTAATTCTAGAAAACCGTGTCTTAATATTTCAATTTACCTTTGATCTCATCCATGTGAGACAGGCAACAATTTGTCTACACTTCTTCTCCTGTGTTTCATATGCAAGACTTCCCGTACATCCTTTATGATCTTTCACCTAATTTTTTGGAGAATTTCTCCTAAACATTTTGACATACAAGTATAAGCATATAAGACAGCCTATTCATTTGTAAAAATAAATTATTCACTCTGGCTAAATGACTGCCATAGTTCCTTTAACAAATCACATAAAATAGTCAATTTGTACCCATTACATATCTGCACATTAGCTTTGCTGTCACAATTTAATGATTGGGAAATTGTGGTCTTCCACAATTTCAGTCATATGACACAAAAATATTTTGCCATTAAAACACATAACCCCCACAAAGCAATACAGATTGAAGCTTGGGATCCCTAAAACCATTGTAACGTCTTTCTTTCTGTTTACAATTTTCTTTATAATCTCTTTTTAATGTGACCTCACCATTTTCTGATGATCCACTATCCACCTCATAAAAATCCTCCCTTTTCTTTAAGAGCAGCTCAGTAAAACAATAACAACAGCAGCAAGGGTAGCAACAGCAGAAACAGAACAACAAATCCAACACCACATGTTCAATTTTCCAAAAGCCATCTAGTCTGTTCTACTATTCTTACACAAGTTGCAGAACAAGTTATTGCAGTAGTCTATGTAAAATTGCTTGATAAAAAAAAACTATATGTAAAATTATCATCTTCATCATGAATACATCTCATGAGATTTATTTTACATAAAATTTATACATGTGTCATCGTTATCACAAAGATTTTATGTAAATTATACTTTAGGATAAGGGGACAGGAGTTTTTGCTGAATTCTCATTTTCTTTTGTTTAGTAGTATTATTTGAGAAAGCTAAGTGATTCACCCAATAAAGTGCCAGGCTTTAAGTCAGGAAGATCTGAGTTTAAATCTGTCCTCTGATGCCTATTAGCTGTGTGAACCCGGGCAAGTCATTTAACCCTATTTCCCTCAGTATTTTATCTATAATCTGCAAAAATGAGCTGAAGAAGGAAATGGCAAACCACATTAGTATCTTTGTTGAGAAAACCCCTAATAGGTTCTTGCAGAGTCAGATATAGTGAAAAATAAACAAACAACAAAACTGGACCTAGGTGACACAGTGGATATAATGCTAGGCCTGGAGTCAGAAAGATTCATCTTCTTGAATGAATATCTGGCTTCAGACACTTACTAGTTCTGTGAAACTAAGCAAATCACTTATATGTGCTTTCCTCATATCCTCTTCTATAAAATGAACTAGAAGAGGAAATGGCAAACTACTCCAGTATCATGAAGAATTGGACATGACTGAACAATAGTAATATCATTCTTTTTTTTCAAACATCTATCCATTTAGCATATTTTTTTTCAGATATCTTGAGATTGTTTCTCAAAATTGGGTTACCTCTAGCATGGATTTTCTCAGAGTCAATATAATCTACTTCTCTCATCTATTTCTCTTTCCATTATCATCTTTAGTGTCATTTTCTCTTCCTTCTACAGCATGTATGAGATTAGAATATTAGAATGTGAAAATTGTGGTTCTACTGTCACAGATAAAGAAAACAATTGGTTTTAGACATGCTGAAAGATACATTCCATTTTCAACTATTTGTTAGCTTCTTTTCTGTTCCAGCTTTAAATATACTTGGAATTGTCTGACTCATTTTTTCCTTGTACTGCTTCCTTCTATTTATGAAAGGACATTAATCAAATATACCATCTCCTCCCCCTAACCCCTCCCCCCTCAATTTGTTAAAGAAGCATATATTATTGGCTAGTAATGTTCTTGTTTTCCATTTCTCTGTTGGGGAGGTACTTAAGGGCTTTCTGTCTTTAGCAGTATCTGGGCTTCTTTATTCTCTCTTTCTCCTTCCTCATTTTTGCCTCCTGGCTTCCCTAAATACTTTTAAGTTCCAACTAAAATCATACATCTCAACATATTTCTTTTCAGTCTTCCTCATGACCACATTTTTATTGTTACTGAGAATTAAGGAATTTCTTCAATTAATTTACAATATGTCACTGAATTGTTCAGATTTTCCCCATCTATTCTTCAACTCACTTCATAACCATTATCATACTCTTTTTGCTTACATTCATCATAGGCATTGATGTTTAAGATGACCCAGCATGCATGAAATGATATAACTTCTTGCCCAGAACCTCAAAAAATGGAAGGACTTGCTATATATCGAATTCTTTCCATTAGGGTAGAAGAAAAATGGATTGTTTCCCACTGAAATGTGCTTTCCTTTAATAGTGGGGACATTTTTTTCTCCCAAAAGGCAAGTTCTGCAGAAAATAGGAATAGTAATACCCAAGAGACTATTCAATTATTCATAAATTTAACAATGCCTGACCTGAAGGTGTATATGGAAATGATTCCTGTGTTTTAGAAACTTATTTTACTGCTATGACTTTGCTAAAAGTATAGTTAATATGCAATCAATTTTCAGTATGACAGGGAAATTGTTTTTTTTAATTATTAAATTAATTTATTTATTTTAAGCTTTCAACATTCATTTCCACAAGATTCTGAGTTCCATATTTTCTCCCCATCTCTCCCCTACCCCCAGCCCCATTATAGCATTCATTCTGATTTCCCCTTTTTCCCAGTCTGCTCTCCCTTCTATCACCCCTCCATCTTCTTTCCCCTTACTTTCTTGTAGATCCAGATATATATCTATACCCCATTGCTTATTATCTTATTTCCCAGTTGCATGCAAAAACAAAGCTGAGGTTTTTTTTAAACTGTTTACTCATTTTCCCAGCCAATTACTTGACTTTTGAGCTCTTTATTAAGGTAGGACTCTGCTTCCACAGTAGAGAATGCTCAGTCCCAAGTTTCAAGGGTCATGCACAGCTATTGTCAGAGACATTTCTAGGCACTTTTAGTTTTCAGTTTCTTCTAAGGTGATATGATCAATGAAGAGTTGTTTCCTCCTCTCTTGGCCTGTGCTTCGTCCTGTGATGACCAGAAGCTCTCTTTTCTTCCTTGGAACTTTGAGGAGGATTCCCTTTCCATAGCTGCCACAAGCTCTGCCATGCTAGCACTCCTCCTCACCCCAGGATTGCCACCCAGGACGGCAATCTAAATCCAAGGAAGGCAAAGCAAGGGCTCAGGAAAATTGTTTAACATGTCAATGATAAATTGCATTTGTTGGTCTAAAAAAGCAAACTTCGCAACTATAGCATAAGAAATATTTTGGTAGATAATAGTTCCTAAAGAGAAAGAAAAAAGATCTGTCACCTTTTAGCAGCAGTATAAGCCAACAAACAGTGTGACCTGACAGCTCCTTATCTTAACACCAAAATCAAATAACAACAAAAACTGTATTAAGAGAGGGGAACAATAATATTCTTTTTTTTGGTGGAGAAGAATTATGATCAATGGAATGAATCATGAGAAAGAAGAAACAGAACTAAAAAAAAAAAAAAACACAACCCAACAACAAATACAAAAGAGAGAAAAAAAAGGGGGGGGGGAGAAAAAGGTGAGCATGAAGTGTGCCTCGATCTGCATTCATACCTCATATTCTTTCTCTGTATGTAGATAGCACTCTCCATTATGAGTCTTTTGGAGCTGTCTCTGCATATTGTGTTGCTGAGAAGAGCAAAGTCTGTCAGGGTTAGTCATTACAGAATCCACATATCTGTGGTTGTGTATAATGTTCTCCTGGCTCTGCTCCACTCACTCAGCGTTATGTCGTGTAGGTTCTTCCAGGTTGTTATGAAGTCCGTGTCATACCCATTTCTTATAGCACAATAGTATTCCATTACCTTCATATACAACAGCTTCTTCAGGCATTCCCCAATTGATGGGCATCCCTTCAATTTCCAATACTTAGCTACTACAAAGAGAGCCGCTATAAATATTTTTGTACATATGGGTCCTTTTCCCACTTGTGTGATCTCTTTGGAATACAACCCTAGGAGTGGTATTGCTGGGTCAAAGGGTATGAACATTTTTATAGCCCTTTAGGCATGGTTCCAAATTGCCCTGCAAAATAGCTAGATCAGTTCACAACTCCACCAGCAATGTAACAATGTTCCAATTTTCCCACATCCTCTTCAGTATTTATCATTTTCCTGTTTTGTTATTTTAGCCAATCTGACAGGAGAGAGATGGTATCTAACAATTGTTTTGATTTGCATTTCTCTAATCAGCAGTGATTTAGAGCATTTTTTCATATGTCTATAGATATCTTTAATTCCTTTCTCTGAAAACTGTCTGTTCATATCCTTTGACCACTTTCTCAATTGGGGAATGACTTGTATTCCTATATATTTGGTTCAGTTCCATGTATATTTTGGAAATGAGACCTTTATTAGTGACACTGGTTGTAAAGATTTTCTCCCAATTTTCTGCCTCCCTCCTAATCTTTGTTACATTGGCTTTCTTTGTACAAAAACATTTCAATTTAACATAATCAAAATTATCAATTTTGCATTTTGTAATGCTCTCTATCTCTTGTTGGGTCATGAATTCTTTTCTTTTCCATAAATCTG
>CM053623.1:273449261-273481111 GCA_028646595.1 Phalanger gymnotis
GATAAGGTGTGGAGAGGAGGAAGGGAAAGAGACATTTTGTGAAGACTCCAATAAAGCAACCTCTTGCACACTATAGTGGTCGCTGTCTGGTTATTGCCCCTTGGTTGCCAAGGGGACCGGAGACGTCCGAAGCCCGGTTGGGGAGGCGGCTGCTCACCTAGGAGGGTTCAGCAGGTGTGTCCGGCGAGAACGCGGGACAGAAAACATAACAAAAAACCTTAATGGCATGAAGAAATTTAGAAAATAAGATTATTGACAAAATAGCAATATTGCTTAAAATAGCCTATTAGCTAAATTATTCTATAATTATAACTTATTTTTATTAAGATATAGACTTCTCTACCCCCACAACCTCAACCCTCTTTCTCAGGAAGGAATAGATTATTTCTTTAGTGCACTGGCAATTGATTTATATCATTCATTTTTAATTTTACACATACATACCCCAATCTGACTATTGGTACTCTTTGTTTTCTTCTTCTTTTTCTCTTAGTCTATTCCTTTACAAGAAATAATTCTTTTCTATTTACCCTTTAAAAAGTAAATAAGATCATTCTTAATTCATATCACCCTTAAAGATTGGAAATCAATTTTAGTGAAAGCAAGAAAAATGAGCTGTGATTAGGGAGACCACTTTGAAAAGAATTGATGACTTCCCAATTAAGGTAGCTCATTAAGCAAAATTCCAAACACCACCCTACCTCCCCCCCCCAAAAAAATTCAAGTTTGTTTTGGAGTAAGATCCTTTTAACACTGAGTTCCATTGAGAATGTTTTTGGCACACATAACTATTAGTAACTACAGCTATAACTACAACTATAACTATAACTATAACTATAACTGTAACTGTAACTGTAACTACAACTATAACTGTAACTGTAACTATATCTATCTATCCATTCATCATCTCTATCCACCCACCTCCCCCAAAATGTTCACCAATCCATTGTGTTTGTCCTAGAGTTGATGATAAGGGAGTTTATTTTGTTCTTGGAATGGAAAATATTTGATTCATCAATAAGTTTGTAAAAATTCAGCAACCTTGAGGCTACTGTAGTATTTTTTTCCCTGTATAAACATAGCAGATGATATTACCGGACACTCAAGAATGCCGACAAAATTTCTCAGAAATACATAAGGCTGATAATTTTTTTGTTTTAACATTTACTAGCTAGCCAACTTATTTTAGCCATCTAAAGCAAGTAATCATATTTCCCAATAAAAATATTATATTTTAAAACCATTTACAAGGAAAAATCCCTATGTAATTAAAGTCAGGTCAATTTCTCTAATAATATTAAGGTAATTTCAAATGAATGGGATACTTGTTTTGAAAAGGGGTGAGTAATAATGGTCTTATAAAAATCTTTTTATTTCAATGATAGTTTGAGGAAGTGCTGATCAACACACACTAGCATAATCATATATATATGTATATATACATGCATATACACATAAATTTATATATACACATATATATCTATATGTGTGTATGCACATATGGATATATATGTGTATACGCACATATAGATATATATGTGTATATGCACACACATACATACACATATGTGTGTGCCTGCCCAGAATAAAATTGACAGTGGTAGAGGAAAGGCAGATCCTCCCTTCAGACAATATGAAAATCTTTCAAACTGCTCCTGATATTCATTTTAAAAAAAAATCACTCAGGCCACTCAAATATTAAGTAGCGTTTTTTTACAAAGTTCATTTTGTGAAAATATCATAATAATTTTATTTTAATTTTATTTTGTGACCCTATACAAATCACTTAAATTCTCCATATTCTAGGCAACTCCCTACTACTTTAATTTGCAGAGATGTCAACCTGAATTAAAAGGGAGATTTCCCTCATCAAAGAATAATTCCCTATAAAAGAGATGGTAAAAGTCTACTACATATTTTAGCTCACCTCTTAAAAAGTAAAATTTTGACTCTATATCATATTATGCTTTTCACTATATTGTAAAATGTAAGGATAAATGGCACTCCTAGAAAGGGTTATATCTGTTCTTTTACACAACAGTCAATCAAGCAATGTAGAAACATTTAATAAGTGCCTACTCTGAGTCAGGCATTATTGCTGATTTGGGGATACAAAGAACAAAAGAAAGTAGTCATGCCTTTGACAGCTTACATTCTATCAAATTAAAGAACAAATAATATTAGGAAATGTGAAATATAAAAATGTAAATACAAAGTAATTTTTAGTAGTGGTTGGTATGCAGGTGTGTGTGTGCATGTGTGTGTGTGTCTATCTGTCTATGTCTGTGTCTGTGTGAGGGGTCTCACTTCCTTCATACAGAAAGAGTGATGGCCTATACAATTGATGTGCTATTCTAGTAAATGTAGTTTATGGGGAAAAAAAATCTAGATTTAAGTTTAAGCACTTCAGTTCAAATTCTTGGTCTGAATTCACTAAATGAGTGATGTTGTACAACAAACAATGTCTCTGGTGTGCAGTTTCTTCATCTTTAAATGAAATGTTGGAATTAAATGGTTTCCAAAGCTCCTTATATATATAAACATAAACTCCTAGTAACTCTAAATCCTATGTTTATATGCATTTCATAGACACAATGACTACATATGTGTGTATAGGTATGTATATAAATAAATAAATATGCACATATATGGAGAGGCACAGTGACATAAGGGAAAGTTTGGTCCCCAGACACTGAAGGACCTAGGTACAAATGAAAGTCCAAACACATACTGGCCACATGCCTCTCTGTAGATCTTACCTAGTTTTTTTTTTTTCCTGTCCTGGACAAATCCTTGTGCCAATATAAATTAAATTGCAGGTACGGTTCTCAGATGTCAGAAAAATTAAGCAACTTGCCCTCTGTCATAGAAACAACTATTGGTAGGACTCAAAAACCAATCTTCTTTATTTCTTATTTGGTTCTCTATCCACTATGCCAGGTTATTCTCTGTGGTATGGTACAACCTCCTGTTCTCTGCCTCCTTACTACTCTTCCATCCCCTAGTCACAGCTAAATTCCAACCTTTCCACTCCTATAGGTCAAGGATTTTGTTTTGACTTTCTTTCCATCTCTAGTGTTTGCCAGAGTACCTGGTATGTATAAATGGCAATACACTACATACTTAACAAATATTTATTAACTGATTAACTGCAAAGCTGTTGTTAGAGCCTTATGAAAATAGTTGATAGTTGTTTGAATCCTATCTCTGACTTTATGGACAATAATAAGAACTAACATTTTAATAGAATTTTGTGCTTTGCAAAGCCTTTTTGTCTTCATAAAAGAACTAGGGAAGTGATGCTATTATTATGTCCATTTTTTCAGGGAAAGAAACTAAGTCTAAAAGCTTTTAAGTGATGTGCCAGGGCATATAATGTGTCAAGGGTAGAATTTGAACTCAATTCTTCTTGACTCCAAGTGTAGCAGTCCATTTTCTATATCGTTAAGTTTTCTCATAATTTTTTGTTGTCAAAAAAGTTAGATGAATGTATGATCATTTACATATATAGCTTTGCATCTATTGAGATATTTTTTAGCATTCAAAAAAAAAAACCCAATCACAGAGCAGTGCCCCTAGCAATTCTCTAAGGGTATAATTTTTGAATACTTGCCAGTCATCATTAATGGATAGAATGTGAATACCTAGAAGATTCCTACATTCATTCTTGCCTGGAAATACATATACATACATATATGTATGTGTGTGTATACATATATATGTACATATATACAGCATAAAACATGGAAAATTAAAATTAAGATTATATAGTCATTTGACCACCCATGACAATATTCTGTAAAATTCTTGCCAAATCAGAGCTTTATTTTAAACGAGTTTACTACAAAGTATATCTGAGAAAGTACAAACTCACTGACTTTTGGTCCTTTGAAGTCAAATGGACATCATGGATAGCAGAGCTAACAAGTGTCAATTTGATGTACACTGGACCCAGAATTGTCTTTAGTCTCTTAAAAAAAAAGGAAAGAAAGGAAAAAGACATCAGTATTGTCCAGTAGTCCTGGTTACATAAACCAAATTCTCCTTGCTCTCCTCCAGATCTCAATTACGGTTGAAAAGATAATGAATAGACAATTAAACTCTGGTGCTTCCAGATTTATGAGATAAGTGTTTATTGAAATGACATGTATTTGCCTACCTACCTGTGTTCCTGAGTCAGTCCTATAAGTACACAGCTGAGTATACTATGATTATGAAAATTTCTAGAATACATAAAATACATGCGATCTAAGAGTAGAAATGTTTTGCTAGATCTTTAGTCACAAGACACTGTTGATTGACCAATTGGCATTTCATATTTCACTTTTATTTTTCCCCTTCATTACCATAATATAGGTATACAACCACTGCTTCTATCCATATAAATGCATGATACTTTTATATGCAGCTTGCATGTGCATATGTATACATGCATGTATATATTATGGAGCTTTTAGTTATTCTAACAATTATTTAATAGAAAATTAATTGTGATGTAATTTTTTGTAGTTCCCATGTTATAGAAAATTTATTCTCAGCATCAATGATTCAACATTATTCTAACCGAATGGTGAATAGGCCTAATAACATAATTTTCTCTTCTAAAGGGCTAATTTTATATGGGGATCAATATTTTCCACAGGAATAGTCTGGCAAAATATTTTATAATACAATTTCAGCTTCTGGTAAACTATTCCTTCTTCAAAAAGAACAATTCATTTTGTAGGGCATGAAACAATTATGAGAATCTGTTTGACTTATAAAACTAATTAGCCATTTCATCTTTTAACATAACCCATTTCTGTTGTTTTATAGTAAATTTATACTTAAATACCTAAGAGATTTGCATAGTGTAACTAGGGAGCATAGGAAAAGGTGAACTCTAAAAACTCTTGTGGCTATCCCTTTCTAGCGGCCTTATGAATTTAGGGAAACAAAGAAAGAAAAGTAAAAGAATAAAGTTTGAAAAATATCAAATACAGAAGAAAGATTGTAACTGAGAGGATGTCAGGAGATTAGAGTTCTGGAATAAATTTCTTCCCATAGATTGTAATTTCTTGAGGGGGTGAATGAATACATGAATTAACTTTCAGAAGACATGTTTTCTGAATTCTAGTTATTTCTAGAACCAAAAGATATAACATAGGAGTCATAACTGTTATTGTTTTGATTAAGGTGGTATGTATATAGTGAGAATCTTGCCCATAAAAATTTTAAAAGTCGACATTTTGGATGTTCTCTTTTCAAAGAAAATTGAAACAAAATCACAATTGAGCACCTCTGTCTCATGTTACCATCTGACATGTTGCCATCACGCCATCCATCTCAAATGAAAAACCTATATCTTCTTTGATCCTATTCTTTCTTCCAAAATGTCTTTGAGAAATCTTTTTGTTGTCTTTAGTCAACTTAGGGTCAGTTCCCTCTTACCATTTTTCCAGTCACTCTGGTTTCCAACTTACTGATCTTTCAGGACTCTGCACTCTCACTTATTGTGTCCTCCATTTCCAATCAGGTGCCAAATCTTGTTAATTCCATTTCATACATCTATTACATCCATTTCCTTCTCACTACTTATTCTTCAGCCACTATAGTTTCAGGCCCTAATGATTTTCTCACTTAAATAATTGACATAGCATCCTAATTGGTCTCATTGCCTTTGGGCTCTGTCTTTTCAAATGCATCCTTCACACAGCTGCCAAATTTTTATACTTAAAGTACGTATAAGAACATGTGACTCTTCTGCTTAAAAAAAGTTTTAGTGGCTTCTTATTCCCTTTAGGATAAAATACAAATCCTCCCATTTGGCATGTAAAGTCCTTTCCCATCTAGTTCCAGTCTAGCTTTCCTAACTAATTACACACTACTGTCACTCAGGCACTATATGCTCCAGACAAACTAGGCTACTTGATGTTTTATGTTATTAATATTTTACATCCTCTCTAGTTGCATTTTCCACATATTTTTTCCCATATTTATGATGCTCACCCTCCTCAATTCTGACTTTTGCTATATCCCTCTAGGCAAGGATCAGTTTCTGCTTCCTTATTCATCCAAGGCCATCTCCAATCATCCAGATCTATAACTTGCCATTGGATCCAGATGACTGTGGAGAAAAAATTGAGGCTGGTGACTTTGCACAGACCTGCCTCACCTAAATCCAATTCACTCACATGTCATGGCATTCTCTCCCTGATGTCATCATGGTCCTCTTCTAGAACAAAGGGCAAACAACAAAACTGATTCTTAAAATTGTTCCCCTGATAAAAATTACCATGTATTTTGTTGATCTACTTTATTTATTATTTATTAACAAATTATGTCCCTCAAACAGAAGGTATTCTCCTTGAGAGTTGGGGTACTCTCACTTTTGAATTCATATCATCAAAGCATATATGAAGAAGAATGCTTAATAAATATATTTTGATTTTGTTTTTTCTGTGCTTTAGTGTTCCTCACTGTATACTTATAGCTTTATGGAACATCATTCTATTTATTCTACATTATTTGACATACATGCCATTGAAAAATTAAGTTGGTTGAAGAATTCCCAATACATTCACATTGATCTTTTAGACTACTTTACATTTTCTCCTAATCGGAATGACATATAAGATGTATTTTTAAAAGCATAAGGAGAACATTTCAAATTGGAAGACAATGCTTCTGAGGTAGGAGAGAATATAATTAGCATGCTGTCACACTCAGTTGACTTAATCTAACCTAGTCCCCATTCCCAGACCCATGAATTGTCAGAAGCTAACTAGGCATTTTCCCTCCCATTCTGATTATTTGGCAAATGTCCCAAACTACCCTCTAGAGATTCCCAAGCTTTCTTTAAGGACTTTCTCTTGTTATGCAAAACAACTTACCTTGTGAAACAGTGAGATACCCCTATCCCCTCCCACCTGCACTCTGAACATTCTATCTGTCTTAGCAACCTATATAAACCTTGTTCCCAGGCTCCTCTTTGCACACCCCAGAAATTACTGTGTGGCACCTTGAGTTATAATTCATCTCCCCCGATTAAGGACCTTAATTTTGCTATATTGGCTGTTTTTCTTGATTTCAGATTGATAATGCAATGGAATAGGTGAGATGGTTTATATAAATAATTTTGCAAACGTTAAGAAATGGGAGACAAAAACACTACTCTATCTCCTCCTCTTTTACATAGCTTCATCCCTTTAAAAAAGGTATGCCCTTTCCAGAACCTCATCTTAACCATGGTTTCTAGAGGACTACATTTCAGTGATGCTCATTACATTGGATTTTTCCTCATAGGATAAGAATCCCCAGTTCATCCTGCTTATTATGCCGATCCTCTGCATTTATTCTTAGATATGTGAGTTCATTGATCAAGTCAAATGCTGTCTTGCTTCCTGGATTTTCTTTTACTTCCATGAATTTCTGTATAATTCTATTCTTCTACATCCTATAATATTATACAATATCTTGTTTGGTAGAATCTCAGTGACAGAATCTTTTTTTTAATTTTCTGCTTCCCAGTTCAATGTAAAGCCCTTATTACTATAGAAGTAAGACCTCTGGCAAACACATTCTTTCCTGCCCTTTTTAGCAGCACACCTTGCCAAGCCAGGAGCCCATCACTCCTATAGTGTTTATCCATTCTTAAGAAATACAAATCCCATTATTATGTTCTTAAGAAGGCAACTAATTCCCAAACCTGTTGTTTTTTAACTAAAGCCCTCATGTTTGATAAGATCAAAAGAATGAAACAAAAAAAATCACTTTCCTAAGCCTAAGTTAATGACTTCCCATTTTTTTTTGAAAACATCAAATGACATTGTGATTACTCTTTTGGATATATATGTATATGTGCGTGTATTTGTGTATATATATATATATGTATATATATACACACATGTATATATGTATACATATACATATATATATTGAATTCCATATTTTATTTAATATTTTTTTAGTTTTCAGCATTGATTTCCACAACATTTAGAGTTACAAATTTTCTCCCCATTTCTACCCTCCTCCCACCCCTAGATGGCATATTTTCTGATTGCCCCATGCCTCAGTCAGCTATCTCTTCTTTCACCCCAGTCTCCTCATTCCCTTTCCCCTTATTTTCTTCCAGGGCAAGATAGATTTCTATGCAACATTGACTTCATATCTTATTTCCCAGTTGCATGCAAAAACAACTTTTAGTGAGCATATGCTTTTAAAACTTTGAGTTCCAAATTCTCTCCCCTCTTCCCACTCCACTTACCCTCCCTAAGAAGGCAAGCAGTTCAACATAGACCAGAAAGATATCATTATGCAAAACACTTCCATACCAGTCACGTTGTGAAAGACTAACTATATTTCCCTCCATCCTATCCTGCCCTTCTTTATTCAATTTTCCCCCTTGACCCTGTCCCTTTTGAAAAGTGTTTATTTTTGATTAGTTTCTTCTCCATCTGCCATCCCTTCTATCATCCCTGCTTTCTTATCCCCTACCCATACTTTTCTGTGGGGTGGGATACCCAGTTGAATGTGTGTATTATTCCTTCCTCAAGTCAAATATGATCAGAGCAAGATTCACTCATTCCCACTCACCTGCCCCTTCTTCCATTCCAATACAACCATTTTTTCTCGCCACTTTTATGTGACATAATTTACCCCATTCCATCTCTTCCTTTCTTTCTCTTTCAACATATTCCTCTCTCACTCCTTAATTTTATGTTATTTTTTGGATATCATCCCTTCATGTTCAACTCACCCTGTGCCCTCTGTCTGTATATGTGTGTGTGTATATGTATGTATGTATGTGTGTGTGTGTGTGTGTGTGTGTGTGTGTGTGTGTGTGTGTGTGTGTATTCTCTTCAAGTAACCTAATGCTGAGAAAGGTCTCATGAATTATACATATCATCTTTCCATGTAGGAACGTAAACAAAAAGTTGAACTTTAGGAAGTCCCTATGACTTTTTGTTCTTGTTTACCTTTTCATGCTTCTCTTGATTCTTGCATTTGAAAGTCAAATTTTCTATTCATCTCTGGTCTTTTCTTTGACAAAGCTTGAAAATCCCCTATTTTATTGAAAATCCATATTTTGCCTTGGGGCATTGTAACGGGACGAATTATAGTCGACCCCAAACATCTTTGGACCTCCGCACCCAGACGCCAACTGAGAAACCTCAGGGCTCTGAGGTATGGGAGGAAGAAGATGGAGTCTGGAGGAAGGGTCTCGCTTTTGTTGGCAATGTGGTGCAGGGTTCTTTTCCGGATTTACCTGTGCACAGGTGAATCATGGGGAGAGCGCGAGAAAGAAAGGGGAGGAGAATAGGAGGAGAATAGGCAGAGAATAGAGAGTAGGCGGACCAAGGCAGCCCTAGTACTACGTAATAAAGGCTATAAAATCTGGTCACTGACTTTATTAAACAGAGCTATTCACCACCTTGGCTTCTGGCCTCATTCATTGCCCGCGAGATCAGGCCTTTGCTGGACAAAGGCCTGGGAGTATGGGGTAAGAGAGTCCCCAACAGGGCATTATACTCAGTTTTTCTGGGTAGGTGATTCCTGGTTTTAATCCTATCTCCTTTGACCTCTGAAATATCATATTCCAAGTCCTTCGATCCCTTAATGTAGAAGCTGCTAAATCTTATGCTATCCTAGTTGTGTTTCCACAATACTCAAATTGTTCCTTTCTGGCTACTTGCAGTATTTTCTCCTTGACCTGGGAACTCTGGAATTTTGCAACAAAATTCCTAGGAGTTTTTTTTGGGGGGGGGGAGGGGGCTCTTTTTCTAGAGGCAATCGGTGGATTCTTTCAATTTCTATTTTACCCTCTGAATCTAGAATGTCATGGCAGTTTTCCTTGATAATTTATTGGGAGGTGATATCTAGGCTTTTTTTTTTTTTTGATGATGGCTTGCAAGTAGTCCGATAATTTTAAAATTATCTCTCCTAAATCTATTCTCCAGGTCAGTGGTTTTTGCAATGAGATTTTTCACATTGTATTCCTTTTTGTCATTCCTATGATTCTGTTTTATAATACTTTGATTTCTCATAAAGTCACTAGCTTCCACTTGCTCCAATCTAATTTTGAAGGTAGTAATTTCTTCAGTGGTCTTTTAGACCTCCTTTTCCATTTGGCTAATTCTGCCTTTCAAGGCATTCTTCTCCTCACTGACTTTCTGGAGCTCTCTTGATATTTGGGTTAGTCTTTTTTAAGGTGTTATTTTCTTCAGTATTTTTGGAGTCTCCTTTAGCAAGTCATTGACTTGTTTTTCATGGTTTTCTTGCATTACTCTCATTTCTCTTCCCAATTTTTCCTCTACTTCTCTTACTTTCTTTTCCAAATCCTTTCTGAGCTCTTCCATGGCCTGAGACCATTCATATTTTTCTTGGAGGCTTTTGATGTAGGCTCTTTGAATTTGTCAACTTCTTCTGGCTGTATGTTTTGATATTCTTTGTCACCAAAAAGATTCTAAAGTCTGATTCCGAGTCTGAGTCCTTTTATGCTACCTGTTCATGTTCCCAGTCAACTCCTTGACCCTTGAGCTTTTTGTCAGGGTATGACTGCTTGTAGAATAGAGAGTACTTTGCCCCAAGCTTTGGGGGCTGCGCTGCTGTTTTCAGAGCTACTTCTACACTGTAAGATCTGCCACACCAGTGCTCCTCCTCCTCCAAGAGCCCCTAACCATGACTGCCCCTCAAATCCAAGCAGGGTACAGCAGGCTTTGCACTCCCACTCTGATCTGCCACTTGATTCCTCCCACAGCATGAGCCTGGGGCTAGAAGCAATGGCAGCTGGAGTTGTGGATGCAGCTGCAGATTTGTACCACCTCCACTGCCCCAGTGGCTGAATGCACACTCCTCTTACTCAGATCCAGCAGTTTTTCCACTAACCTGCTCTGTTGTCTTTGGTGTTTGTGGACTGAGAAGTCTGGTAACTGCCACAGCTCAATGAATCAGGATCCAACGTCCTGTTCTGCCTGGCTCTTGGTCTGGTTGTTTCTGGTGCAGCCCATGCTGGGCTGTGCTCTGCTCCACTCACTCCCAGCTCTGTGCGATAGATCCGTCCAGTGACCATTCAGGCTGTCCTGCGCTGGAGCCCTGCATCCCTATGCTATTTCATGAGTTCTGCAGCTCTAGAATTTGTTCAGATCCATTTTTTACAGGTGTTCAGGGGGGACCTGGGAGACATCTTAAGTGAGTCCTTGCTTTCCAGCCTCCATCTTGGCTCCACCCCCTGGTGTATATATTTTAACTAGTATCTAAACATATGAAGGCCCAAATGTAGAAACAGAGGTAACCTAAAAGAACTGGTGGATTACAAATTAGAGAATTTTACTTATCCCAATTACAAAAGAACAAAGGTTTATTTCACCAAATATTAAGAACCATTATATACAAACACTTGCTATGATGATTTTTTTAAATGGCAAATTTAAAATCATGAAATTCACTTAAAATTGAGTTAAGAAAAAACAATTGGCCTAGATTTTTTTTTATTTCTTCTTTCTAGATAGCTCCCAGTTAAAGAAATTATCTGTACTAAATACAGATTATCAACCAGCTAATGCCAGGGGATACATGGATACATACATACATATATACATATACATATACATATACATATACCATGAAAGTTTAAGCAACTTGAACTTAGTCATGTAGTATTTATTGACATAGTATTTACATTGTCGTTCCTGTGTCACTACTAGGAATTAATGCCAAACCCACCACACTGTTTTTTTTTAATTCATGATTTAAAAAAGGACCAAAAGTTATATTTATGTTAAATGATAACTCAAATAATTTATTAAGATGGCCCTTTATAAACCAAGGTCATATCTAAAATAGGCCTTGATTTCTTTGTTCTTAAATGAAAGCTGCAATGTAAGAAGCAATGCCATGTCATAGAGTTTCATAATCAGCAGATGTAATCAACCGGTAATTTAGAAATGGCTACTTGATACTGTTATTTTCAGAAACTTAATCATAATAGGATGATTCATTAGTAACATCTGAGAGCAATCAGATGTCTCAAGTGCACCAAGTGTTCTGATGACCTGATAAATTTCTATCTATGCCTTTCTCAGATTAATATCAAGCCTCTTATAGAAATGAAAAATTGTTCCTATTTCTTTAGTGATGGTGCTTTTCTTTGGATTGTGCTATGAATTTTGATTAATTAAACGGGAGTTACATTTTAGTATCTGATAACTTTCTTAAATGGAAGTGGTTGGAGTAATGTTAGTTCTTGATGGAGTCACTTTCTTTTTTTGCATATTTGTTTAATGATATTGATATAATTTACTGACCTACAAAGAAGGCAAAAATAAAAAAGGGGGTGCAATAAATTCATGGTCTGGAAAAGGTTTGGTTAGCCTGAATACCCTCACAGGTTCTTTCAATTTGTCTAATTCTAGTCATAGGTGTTTTCTGGACAACAGAAATTTTGGGGAATAAATAATATCTATACTTTTAGGATTATAATAAGGAAAAGATGTTGGATTCATTTTCTTTGGACCCAGAGAACATAACAAGGAATAACATGTAAAAGTTAAAAAGAGGTAGATTTTTTTTTGCTTTAAATAGTATTTTATTTTTTCCCACAATTACAAATCAAGAAAATTTTAATGGTCATTTTACAAGATTTTGAGTTCCATTTTTTCCTCCTCTTCTTTCCTCCCTCCTCACCTGTCTCCTGAAAATGATAGGCAGTTAGATATAGTTAATATATTTTCTATCATGTAAAATATGTTTCCATATTCATCATGGTTGTTGAAGAAGGAATATCACACCAAAAAAAAAAAAACATGAGAAAGAATAAAGTAAGTTGAAAAAAATGTGCTTTGATCTGCTTTCAGAGTCCATCAGTTTTTATCTGTAGATGGATAGCCTTTTCCTTCTTGAATCCTTTTTACTTCTCTTTGATTATTGCTTAGAAAAGCTGAGTCATTCATATTTGATCATTACATGATGCTGCTGATAATACATAGAGGGTTTTCCTTTTTCTGCTCATTTCACTTTGCATCAGTTCATACAAATCTTTCCAGGTTTTCCTTTATTCTGTGTTTCAGGTGTGTTTTTTTTGTAAGCAATGTATTGTAGGATTCTGGTTTTTGGTCCACTCTGTTTTCTACTTCTGTTTTATGGGATGATTCATCCCATTCACACTCATGTTATGATTACCACTTGTGTATATGCTTCCATCCTATTCTTCCTCCTATTGTCTTCTCTCTCCTTTCAACCTTTCCCACTTCGGCAGAGTTATGCTTCTATCTACCACCTCTCCAGAGCTGACCTTCCTTCTGTTAGTCCCCCCACCCCTTTATTTAATCTCCTCCCTTTCTACTTCCCTATGGGGTAAGAAAGATTTCTATATTCATTCGATTGTTTATATTATTCCCTCTTTGAGTCAATACTGATCAGAATAATGTTCAAGCATTGCTCTTCAGCCCCCTTCTCTTCTCCACCAAAATTTCTCACCTCTACATGTATGATATTTTACCCTTTTATACCTCTCCTATCCTTCTGTCCCCATTTTACTCCTCTTTGTCATCTCTTATTTTGTATATGTCATTCCCTCCAATATACTTTATACCTAAGCACTCTGTCTATGTTTATTCCTTCTGTCTGTATTGTTAGTGATACAATTTTTAAGAGTAACAAGTATCATCTTCCTGAATAGGGATGTAAACAGTTTACCTCTGTTGAATCCCTTCTGTTTTCTTTTCATTTTTATCTGTTTATGCTTCTCTTGGGTCTTGATATTAGAGGTCAAATTGTTGTTTTAGTTTTAGTCGTCCCTATATGAAGGCATGAAATCAATTCTATTTCATCGAATCACTTTTTCCTCCCTTGATATACTATGCTTAATTTTTCAAGATAAGTGATACTCAGATATGGTCCTAGCTCAAAAGCCCTATGGAATATCATGTTCCACGACCATTAATCTTTTAAACTATTTCACAAAGCATTTTCTGACAGAAACAGTTCACTTGAGATGAACATTCAAAAATTAAATTAAGGAAATATTCATTTAGCACTAATTATGTACATGGACTCAATCTGTGTACTTGGCATATAAAATATGAATAAAATAAAATAAAATAGAAAAATAGATAAAATCATTTTCCTTATGGAGAATTACAATGTGTTGGTTACTGAGAGTATTAGAATGTCTTGAATACAAGTAAGTATTACTTATTTGCATTGCATTTCAAATAATGCCTTTAAAAGCAGTGGAAACACACTCTAATTGAATTGCTCTGGGACTGGAGGGTTGTTTTTGTTTGTTTATTTATTTGTTTTATTTGTTGTTGTTGTTTAATGAAGTCAATTTTTCAAGATGTGCTGACTTATATAAAGAACTAAAGGATGTGCAACATGGAAGTAACTCCAGAATTTATCAAGTATAGCGTCCTCATAGAAAGGCAGCATATTCTAGTCAATAAAATGCTATATTTGATATCTGGAAGACCTGGTTCCAATCCTCCTTCTGATGATTATTGGCTGTGTAATAAAGGAATGTCACTTAATTTTTCTGAGCTGCACTTTCCTATTGTATAAAATGGGAGCAAAAATACCTGCAGTACATATGTCACAGCTTAGTTGTGACACTAAAACTGCATAAAGTGTGTTCAATGTGCTAAAATAAAATGTCAGTTTATAATCACTTTACAGAGAAATGTGGCTAATGAAAGACACAAACATTTATTAAACACTGAATATATGCCAGCAGCTGTGTTAAATGCTGTACATATCACCTCATTTAATCCTTCATAACTTACAGAGGTAGGTTCTATTGTTATTCCAATTTTATTGTTGAGGAAACAGATACAGCCAAGCTCAGTTTCTTGACAAGAGTAAAACAGTTAGAAAGTTTCTAAAGGCATATCTGAACTCAGGCCTTCCTGACTGTAGACCCAGTGTTTATTTATCCATTGGATCATCAAGGAGACTGAGTGACTTGCCTGAGATTGCCCATGAAGTAAGCAACAAAGCCCACATTAATTTAGAGCTTCTTCTGACTCCAAATCAAAATGTTCTTTCTACTATGCTACCTTTCTTAGTGTGACTAAAGTGCCTTTTATTGCTCTTAAAAGGTAGAGTTATATAAATTAATAGATTACTAAACTCTAAATCATAAAGACCTGAGTGCAAGTCCTCCATACAACACTGATTGACTCTAAGAACTCAAGAATGTTAAACAATTCTGTCCTCCAAACACCTCTCTAGGACTATAAACTATCCAATTTATAGGATTTTTTTTTTCAGAAAGACATGATAATTCTCTTATTTGTACTCTCTGTTTTCCTCTTTCCTCATTCTATGATATCAAGTTTTATTTTGCATCTCAGAAATTCTTTCAATGTACTTACAAAAGTGTTGACTCAATACCTAATAAACCAGCCCTAGATCTCCTGTCCCCTACCATTAGTAAAATGATATATCAAGGTTCCTGAGTCTTGCATAACTGAAGAATTCTGGAAATATATCATTAAGTTTTTTTTTAAAAGAATAAAGCATGATCTTTCTATTTTGTTCAAATTACATTGCACTGTGTTCATCTACCATAACTCCCCTCATGTTCCTGACTGAATATATTATTTTTCCTTCATTTTTAATCCTCATACATTTCTTAAATTATATTTATTGTAAAAATTCCAAGGCAAGTCTACTCTGCTGATGTTGTTAAATATGACAAAAGCTACTTATCTCAGCAGAACATAAAAGCTTTCTAAATATAGGATTGTATTCTGCCTATGAGTTTACTGCACTTAAAAGCATAATTTTTTACCATAGGTATCCTATGAAAATTTGAGTCATAATATACTGTTTTGATGAAAGGATGATTTCTTCTTAGTTCCAGAGATGCATAGCAGAAGATGAGGATTTAAAAAGTACTCAGGATTGGAAAAGATCCATTTCAAAACACACTAGACCCTTTCTAAATCCTTTTTTTTTTTTCTGAAGTGGGAAGCCAGAAATGGTTAGTAATTGTTTGCAAGATAATATTGGCAATTTAATCAAGAATCATTGTTTCATAACAGCACATATTTATAGAAATTAATAACTCAAACTATTGATTGCTATTAAATATTTCTTTTATCATAGTACCCCTGTAGCAAAATTTAATGAATAATTTAAATGAACATATTTAATAAAAAGATTAATAAACTTGCTACTCCACTTGAAGAATAAACCAAATATTTTAAAACTTCCACCGGGTGCAATTTATACATATGCAAGTTCTTCCTAAAAAGTTTCAGTTATAACTCCATTCTTGACAAGAAAGTACTACAAAAAAATTGTTATATATAGATAGAGTATGATGCCTTAGAAAAAGGCACCAGATTGGCTGGCCATACTCATGGCTCTGTAACAAATTGATTTCCAAACCTTACTTAATGTTTCTGAATCTCAATTTTCTTACCTGTAAAAAGAATCATTGGACTATATTATCATTCTCAAAAACAAAAATTCTGTGATTCCATTTTCTTGTGATCTTATAGATTTCTTATGACTTTTGTTAAAAAGACAACATATAGCCAAGAAAAATTATATCGTTAACAAAAAAACAGCATATGTGAAATTTGTATATCTCCACATAATATAAGTAATATAAGAATAGCATGTATAAACATTTAATAATTTGAAATAATAATCAATTAATTGAAAGTTTCATCTACATACTGCAAAAAATTGTATTTCACTAATATTTAATGATTATAAATAGAAACAATTGATTGCTTTGTATTATATATAGCTTTAAAGTAATGATGAAAATATAAAAATATTGCTTTAGCTTTTAGAACAGTCAAAATATATCTTAAAGTAATAGGTTTGTATGGATATAACCCTCTAAAGTTCTGCTTCTTTCCTAACTGAATGAAATTTTCAACATAATGAAATTTTCCCCAGGCTGAAATGCTAAAGTTAGCCTTAAACATTATACATATACACAAATACATATGTATATACACATACATATGTGTTTATATACACATATAAATCTGTATATAGCCATATATGTATATATAACCCCCTATATATACACATTTGCATATGTGTATATATGCATATGTATAGATACATACATCTTACATAATTACCTATTAAAAAGGTGGTTAGAAATTTGGAATTATTGTCATCATACCTCTGTTTGACATATAGTTGAATGTGTATGGTCATGGAATTGTTTCAAATATATGCAGACCACAAAAGATCTTGAAAAACCTTTACTTAAATAAATAAAGGCAGGAGTGTGCCTCTGGAAATAAATGGACAAAAGAAATCATTTTTATAGTTCTTAAAACTTGAAAATGTTATATAATTCCTGCCAGCTATCCACTCACATTATTGAGTTCATAAATGAGTTAATAATCTAAACTTAATAGACTTTGCTTCCTCAGGCACTTGCATTGTTATAAAAGTGTTTTGAATGGACTTCTTTGTTCATAATCAATAAAGCTTACAAAGAGAGATTGGTTCAGTTCCAAAGATGTTGTTAGCAATTTCTACCAGACTCTCAAAATTCTACCTCTCATTTTTAAAAATTTTGTCTCACAGGTATTGTCACGTGGCTTTTGTTTTTTACATATTCTGATTTCCACATTCTTTTTCTTTCTTTCATCACTTAGGAAAGGAAGATACCCCCTTCCTAATATTGAGAAGAGGGAACTTTGCTATACATTTTTTTAAATTATGATAAGGGGTTATCTCTTCAAAGATAATAATTTATTGGAGATACAACATGTTTTCACAAAGGTTTAAGTAATTTGCTTTATTAGTTGATTGGAATATGTATCATTAAAATGAAGAAGGTGGCTTAGAATATTAAAGTTCCTTATAGATATTCATCCTATGATCTTAGTGAAGCCATGCAGAGTCATTTCCTTAGGTCCACCATTTTAAATGACAGTGTTACATACACATTCAAAAGAAATTTAAATTATTGATTGTTTGCATTTAAGCTTTGACCAGTTAAAAGTATTAATTTCATCACTGAATGTGAAAGGAAATTGTTAAATTATCATTCAATTGAAAGGTTGGCATTTTAAAAATCTGATCATTTAAAATGTCATCATTCACTGTCTTTTACTATAATTGCAACAACTAATTTATCTTATATAAAAAGAGAATCTGGATGAATTGGTATATGGCTTCATCATATAAAGAGCAGATCTTCTCAAAATTAGAGTCAAGGTGCCTTAAGAGAATTTTTGAAAAGTACTTCTAAGAAAATAATGGAGATCACAGTTGTAGTATGTCAAAAAGTAGTCTAGAATTGACTTCTAGGAGCCAAGATGGTGGAGTATGCATTAAATCACTCTAGCTGTCCCCTATCCACCTCTAAACAAGCAAACTACCATAATATAACAAGAAACATCCATCTCACTGGGATAAAATGGGGATGCAGTCCAAGACAGGAAGCATCCCACCAAGCCAGCAGTAAACCTCACCTCAGTAAACCAGAGAGAGAGCCTGATCCCCAGCACATTGGAGCAGGCAAATGCCAACACCAGGAGCCAAGTGTATCTTAGCATAGCCAGGAGAACCAGCAGACTTCAGCTTCGAAAACCACCATGTGCTTCTGGAAGATGGACGGGCATCCTGTGGTGGACGGATCTCCAAATGTTTCAGAATTGCCCAGCACTAGGGTCCTTGAGCAGCCTGACCTCCATTTGCTTCAGGGTAGCTCCAAGGGAACACAGAAAAACCCACCCAGCCCAAACACACTGCAAGACTACCACGAGGATCCCAGCTCTGCACCAGGTAAACTGCCAGACCCCCACAGCCTCTTGCAGCACCAGCACTCAGTGAAGCACTGGAAACAAGGGTGGCCTGTGGGCCTCAAGGCAAGTTCAGCACAGCACCAGGCAAACAGTCAGGGCCGGCAGCCACTAGCACAATACTGAGGATAAAAAAAGAATTTATAAAGCTATGCTGAGTTCAAAAGAAGCATCAATGAAGGAGTAGAACTGTTGATAGGGTTATATTGAATGATGATAATGGTGGAATATGAGAAAGCTGAGAATCACTGGGAAGGATATAAATCATGAGATGCTAAAGAATTATTTAATGGCCCTCCTTGAGTTCAAATTATGAAGCTCCTCAAACTGCATTAAAATTATGGAAAATCATTGCCAGATACAAGGTCTAATTTGTTAACAATGTCTTTAAAGGAGCATGGAGAGGAGTTATCTTGGGTATATAAAAGGGGAAGTATCCCTAATTGTTTTTTAAATTGTGTTAAGTATTTTATTTTTACCCAATGACATGTAAAAACAATTTTATTATTTGTTTTTAAAACTTTCGCTTTACAAATTCTTGCCTTTCTCCTTCCCCACCCCTCTCTTTAAGAAAGTAAGCAATTCCATATAAGATATATATGTATAGTCATGCAAAATATTTCTACTTGAGTCATGTTGTGAAGAAAACATAGAAAAGAACTCAAGAAAAATAAAATGTATGCTCCAGTCTGTATTCAGACACCATTAATTCTTTCTCTGGGGATGGATAGCATTTTTCATCCTAAGTCCATCAGAGTTGTTTTGGAACATTGTATTTCTGAGAATAGCTAACTCATTTATAGCTGATCATTGCAAAATATTGTTGTTACATTGTACGCAGTACATGTCAATTTGCATTAGCTTCAGTAAGCCTTTCCAGGTCTTTCTCAGAGCATCCTGCTTATCATTTCATATACCACAAAAATATTCCATCACAATTATATACAACAATTTGTTGAGCCATTCCTCAATTGATGGGCATCTCCTCAATTTCCAATTTTTTTTTTTGCCAGGAGAAAAGAGTTATTATACATTTTTTTTTTGTTTATAAAGATCCTTTTCCTTTTTTATCTTCTTTGGAATATAGACTTTGCAGTGGCATTGTTATTTCAAAGGGTATGTATGGTTTTATAGCCCTTTGGACATTGGTCCAAATTGGTTGAATGGTTGAATCAGTTCGCAACTCCACCAACAGTGTATTACTGTCTCATATGCCCTATACCCCCTCTAACATTTGTTATTTAACTTTTCTGCAGTACTATGCAATCTCAAAGGTGTGAGGTAGTACCTCAGAATTGTTTAAATTTGCATACCTCCAAGGAGTAGTAAGTTAGAGCATATTTTCATGTAGCGATAAATAGCTTTGATTACTTCATCTGAAAGTTTATCAGATCTTTCGATGTTTTATCAATTGTGGAATGGCTGTTTTTTTTTAATTTGACTCCACTCTCTATGTGTTTGAGAAACAAGGCCTTTGTCAGAGAAAATTGCTTCATTTTTTTCACTGTTATAATTGCTAAATATAGTTCCTTCCATCCTATTTCCCACCCACACAAACACTGTTTATTCTCTCTCTCCTTTCACTCTGTCTCTTCTAAAAGTGTTTGCTTCTGACTACTGGCTCCCGCAATCTGCCCTCCCTTCTATCAGCTCCTCTCTTCTCTTACCCCTTCTCCTTCTACTTTCCTGTAAGGTAATATTGGTTTCTATACCCAATTCAATGTGTATGTTATTCCCACCGTTAGCCAAATCCTTGAGAGTAAAGTATACTCACTCCCTCACATCTCCCCCATCTTCTCATTCACTGTAAAAGTTTTTACTTACCTCTTTTATTTGAGATAACTTACCTCTTTCTACCTCTCCCTTTCCCTTTTTCCCAGTGCATTTCTATCCCACCCATTAATTTTATTTTTTAAGTATCATATCTTCAAATTCAGCTCAACCTTTGCCCTCTGTCTACACATACTCCTTCTAAGTGCCCTAATAATGAGAAAATTATGAGTTATATGTATTACCTTTCCAAATAGGAATGTAAACAGTTTAACCTGATGTGATGACTCATTTGTTGATCATAGCTTTCACATAGTTCAATGATTTTTATGTTATCTCTCTGGGATACATTTTCCAGGTCAGTTTTTTTCCAATCAGATATTTAACATTTTCCTCCATTTTTTTCTTCTTCTGGTACTTTTGTTTACTGATTTCTCATAAAGTCATTAATTCCCATTTGCTCCATCATAATTTGTAACAAATTATTTTCTCCAATGATCTTTTGTACCTCATTTTCCATTTGGCCAATTCTATTTTTAAGTTTTTTTTTCAGTTATTTTTGTGCTTATTTTTCATTTGGCCAATTCTGCTTTTTCAATGCATTCTTCTCATTTTAAACCTATTTTACCACGTGGCTTATTTTGTTTTTTAAAGAGGTATTTTGTTCAGTGTATTTTGTATCTTCTTTACAAAGTTGTCAACTCTTATTTTTCATCATTTTCTATTTTTATAAAGATTTTTTATTTTTACTTTACAACACTCAGTTCAACATAATTTTGAGTTCCAGATTTTCTTCCCCATCTCCCTCCTCCCTCCCAACATGTCATGGAATTTGATAGATCTTCTTCATATAACTTCTCATTGAACTTATTTACAAAATAGCCAAGTTGTAAAGAAGAACTATGAGCAATGCAATGGATCAGGAGAAAGAAGAAACAAAAACAAAAGAAAACCAAAAACAAACAAAAGAGAAAAAAAAAAACAAAGGGAAAAGAAAAAAAGGAGAGCAAACAGTATGCCTCAATCTGCATTCATAGTTCTTGGTTCTTTCTCTAGATGTAAAAAGCACTCTCTATCATGAGGCCTTTGGAGTTGTCCTTGCACTTTACATTGCTGAGAAGAGCAAAGCCTATTAGGGTTGGTCATCATAGAATCCATATATCTGTGGTTGTGTATAATGTTCTTGTTCTGCTCTGCTCACTCATCATTATATCATGTAGGTTTTTCCATGTTATTATGAAGTCCATATCATCCCCATTTCTTATCCCACAATAGTAGTCCATTACCTTCATACACCACAACTTGTTCAGCCATTCCCCAATTGATGGGCAAGCCCTTGATTTCCAATTCTTTGCTTCTACAAAAAGAGCCTCTTTTATAATATTTTTTGTACATATGGGCCCTTTTCACATGTGTGTGATCTCTGTGAGATACAACCCTACAAGTGGTATTGCTGGGTCAAAGAGTATGAACATTTCTATAGCCCTTTGGGCATATTTCCAAATTGCTCTCCAGAATGGCTGGGTGAGTTCACAACTCCACTAACAATGTAACAGCTTTCCAATTTTCCCACACACTCTCTAGCGTTTATCATTTTCCTGTTTTGTCATTTTAGCCAATCTGACAGGACAAATGTGGTACCTAAGAGTTGTTTTGATTTGCATTTCTCTAATCAGTAGTGATTTCAAACAGTTTTTCATATGCCTATAGATATCTTTAATTTCTTCCTCTGAAAACTGTCTGTTCATATCCTTTGACCATTTCTCAATTGAGGAATGGCTTGTATTCCTATAAATTTGACTTAGTTCCCTGTATATTTTAGAGATGAGGCCTTTATCAGAGACAGTGGTTGTAAAGATTTTGTCCTAATTTTCTGTTTCCCTCCTAATCTTTGTTGCATTGGCTTTGTTTATACAGAAACTTGTCAAATTAAAATAATGAAAATTATCCATTTTTCATTTTGTAATGTTCTCTGTCTCTTGTTGTGTCATGAATTTTTGCTTTTCCATAAATGTGATAGGTAAACTATTCCTTGTTTTCCCAAATCGCTTATAGTATCAGCATTTATTCCTAAATCATGACCCCATTTTGGCTTTATTTTGGTATATGGTGTAAGATGTTAGACTATGCCCAGTTTCTGCCCTACCATTTTCTAGTTTTCCCAGCAGTTTTTGTGAAATCATGAATTCTTAGCCCAGAAGCTGGATTCTTTGTGTTTATCAAAGAGTAGATTTCTGCAGTTGGTGAGTAGTGCGTTTTGTGTACCTATCCAATTCTACTAATCTATGGCTCTGTATCTTAGCCAGTACCAGGTAGTTTTGATGACTGCTACTGTATAGTACAGTTTAATATCTGGTATGGCTAGGCCACCTTCCCTAGCATTTCTTTTCATTAATAGCCTAGATATTCTAGACATCTTGTTCTTCCAGATGAATTTTCTTTTTATTTTATCCAGCTCTGTAAAATACTTTTTGGTAATTCAATTAGTATGGCACTGAATAAATAAATTAATTTAGGTAAAATTTTAATTTTTATTATATTAATTCTGCCTAACCATGAGCAATTGGTATTTTTCCATTTATTTAGATCTGACTTTATTCACATGAAAGGTGTTACATAATTATATTCATATAGGCCCTGGGTTTGTGTTGGCAGGGAGACTCCTGAATATTTTACAGTGTCTCCAGTAATTTTGATTGGAATTTCTCTTTGTATCTCTTGTTGTTGGGCTTTATTGGTAATGTATAGGAATGCCAAGGATTTATGTGGGTTTATTTTACATCCTGCAACTTTGCTAAAGTAGTTTATTATTTCAAGTAGTTTTCTATTTGATTCTCTAAGTAAATCATCATATTATCTGCAAAAAGTGATAATTTAGTTTGTACTTTGCCTATTCTAATTCCTTCAATTTATTTATTTTTTCTATTATTGCTACTGCTAACATTTCTAGTACCAAATTACATAGTAGGGGTGATAATGGAAATCCTTGTTTCACCCCTGATAGTATTGGGAATACATCTAGCTTATCCCCATTACAAATAATGCTTGTTGATGATTTTAGGTAGATGCTATTTATAATTTTAAGGAAGGCTCCATTTATTCCTATGCTTTCTAGTGTTTTTAATAGGAATGGGTGTTGTATTTTGTCAAAGGCTTTTTCTGCGTCTATTGAGATGATCATATGGTTTCTGCTAGTTTTTTGTTGATATGATCAATTATGCCAGTAGTTTTCCTAATACAGAACCAGCCATGCATTCCGGGAATAAATCCTACCTGGTTGTAGTGTATTGTTCTTAAAAGTTTTGCATCAATATTCATTAGGAAAATTGGTCTATAATTTTCTTTCTCTGTTTTGACTTGACCTAGTTTTGGTATTAGTACCATATTTGTGTCATAAAAAGAAATTGGTAGGACTCCTTCTTCACCTATTTTCCCAAATAGTCTATGTAGTATAGGAATTAATTGTTCTTTAAATGTATGATAAAATTCATATGTAAAACCCCCTGGCCCTAGAGAATTTTTCCTAGGAAGTTCACCGATGACTTATTCAATTTCTTTTTATGAGATAGAGTTATTTAGGAATTTTACTTCCTCTTCTGTTAACCTAGGCAATTTATATTTTTGTAGATATTCATCCATTTCCCTAAGGTTGTTAAATTTATGGGCATACAACTGGGCAATATAATTCCTAATTAATGTTTTAATTTTCCTCTTCATTGGAGGTGAATTCACCCTTTTCGTTTTTGATACTGGTAATTTGATTTTCTTCTTTCTTTTTTTTTAATCAAGTTGACCAAAGCTTTATCAATTTTATTGGTTTTTTTCATAAAACCGGCTCTTTGCTTCATTTATTTATTTAATAGTTTTCTTGATTTCAATTTTATTAACCTCTCCTTTGATTTTCAGTATCTCTAATTTGGTTTTAAATTGGGGATTTTCAATTTGTTCTTCTTCTAGCTTTTTCAGTTGCATGACCAATTCATCGGTCTCCTTTTTCTCTATTTTGTTCATGTAAGCATTTAGAGATATAAAACTTCCCCTAAGATCTGCTTTTGCTGCATCCCATAAGTTTTGGTATGTTGTCTCATTATGGTCATTCTCTTGAATGAAGTTATTAATTGTTTCTCTGATTTGTTCTTTGGCCTACTCATTCTTTACAATTAGATTATTTAGTTTCCAATTAATTTTTAGCTTATTTTTCCCTGGTTCTTTATTGCAAATAATTTTTATTGCATCATGATCTGAAAAGGACACTTTGCCTAATTCTGCCTTTCTGCATTGGATTGCGAGGTTTTTATGCCCTAGTACATGGTCAATTTTTGAGTACGTGCCATGTACCACTGATAAAAATGTATATTCCTTTTTGTCCCCATTCAGTTTTCTCCAGAGGTCTATCATATCTGCCTTTTCTAAAATTCTGTTCACCTCCTTAACTTCTTTCTTACTTATTTTGAATTAGATTTATAAAGGTCAGAGAGGGGGAGTTTGAGATTTCCCATTATTATGGTTTTGCTGTCTATTTCTTTGAGTAACTCCCTTAACCTCTCCTCTGAGAATCTGCATGCCATACCACTTGGGGCATAAATGTTAAACAATGATATTGCTTCTTTGTTTATGGTGCCTTTTAGCAGGATGTAGTGTCCTTCCTTATCTCTTTTAATTAGATCTATCTTTACTTTTGCTTTGTCTGAGATTAGGATTGCTACCCCTGCTTTTTCTACTTTAGCTGAAGCACAACATATTCTACTCTAGCTTTTTACCTTTACACTCTGTGTATCCCCCTGTTTCAAATATTTTTCTTGTAAACAGCATATTGTAGGATTATTGTTTTTAATCCTTCTGCTCTCCGTTTATGTTTTAAGGGAGAATTCATCCCATTCACATTCACAGGTATGATTACTATCTGTGCGTTTTTCTCCATCCTATTTCCCCCCTATTTATGATTTGATTTCTCCCTTTCCCCTTCCACTCATCAACAAAATTTTGCTTTTGACTGCTGCCTTCCTCAGTTTACCCTGGTTATTGCTTCCCCTCCCTTATCTCCACTTGCTACTTCTTCCCTCCCTTCTGACCACCCCCTCCCTTTTTTCCCCCTTTCCCTTCCTACTGCCTGTAGGACAAGTTAGATGTCTATACTTATCAGGGTATGTTCTTCCCTTCTTGAGGCAAATCTGATAAGAGTAAAGCTCAGATACTACTCTTCTCCCTCCCTTCTTTCCCTCTACTACAATGTGTTATTGTGCCCTTTCATGTGATATAATTTACCCTTTTCTACTACCTCCTTATGTCTTCTCCCAGACCCATCCCTTTATATCTCTATAATTATATTTGTTCTCATTATATCAGTTATTTTATGTGACATCCACAATCTATGAATAACCCTTTCAATTGTCATAATAAGTATACTCTTCTGAAGATTCACGTATATATGCATATTACATATCATACACATATTTAAAACAAAATAACCCTATATAAGGATGTAGTTAATTAGCCATATTGATTGACTAGGGTTTATTTTCCCCCATTTACCTTTTTATGTCTCTCTTGAGTTTTGTATTTGGAGATCAAATTTTCCATTGAGCTCTGGCCTTTTCATCAGGAAGGTCTGGAATTCTCTTATTTCATTGAATGTCTATCTCGTCGCCTGGAAAATTATCCTCAGTTTAGTTGGGTAGTTGATCCTTGGTTGTAGTCCAAGCTCCTTTGTCTTTTAGAACATCGTATTCCAATTTCTCCTATCTTTTAATGTAGAAGCTAAAATTTCCTGTGTGTTCATGACTGTAGTTCCATAATATTTGAATTGTTTCTTTCTAGCTGCTTGCATGATTTTCTCCTTGAGCTGGTAGTTCTGGAATTTGGCTATAATATTTCTCGGTGTTTTCAATTTGGGATCATTTTCAGGGGGTGATCAATGGATTCTTTTGATGACAATTTTACCCTCTGGTTCTAGGACCTCTGGCCAATTTTCCTTAAGGATTTCATGGAAGATACTGCCCGGGCTCTTTTCTTCATCATAGTTTTACAGTAGACAAATAATTCTTAGATTGTCTCTCCTGGGTCTATTTTCCAGGTCTGTTGTTTTTCCAATCAAATATTTCATGTTTTCTTCTTTTTTTTTTTCAATTTTTAGAGTTTGTTTGACTGATTCTTGAGGTCTCATAGAGTCATTAGTTTCTACTTGCCCAATCCTAATTTTTAATATTTTGTTTTCTTCCTTTATCTTCTCTATCTCCTTTTCCATTTGGTTGATTTTACTTTTCAATGAGACATTTTCTCCAGTTATATTCTGATTTTCCTTAACCAGTTCCCTGATTTTACCTTTTAAAGATTTGTTTTTCTTATTGATTTTTTTTCCATTTTTTCTTTTACCTCCCTAATTTGGTTTTTAAAGACCTCCTTGAGTTCTTCAGCAATGCTTGTAGGTCTGGAGACCAGTTCGCTTTCCCTTTTGATATTTCTGTTGGGGGTGTAGTGTCCATGCTGTCCTCTTCTGAATTGGTATTTTGATCATCCCTGTCTCCATAATATGAATATCATCTTTGAAAGCTTCTTGCTATTCTTTTCCATGGTGTTTTTTCCCTCCTGGTTTCTGAAACGGATCTCTGTTTCTGGGGCTCAGGGGGCTCTGTCCCAAGTTTCTTTTGTTGGGATCTAGCTTTATGTACTATGTCCTCTGGTTTTGTGAGGTATGCGGGAGGGGTGTTCTGACTGCTGCAGGGTCTCCTCTTCCTCAGGACTGTTCTACAGAATGGGTAGTCTCAGCTCTTGTCTGTTCTGGTGTCTGCCACTTCCCCTGGCTGTGCAAAGCCAAGTCTGGGGTCCTGGCATTGATGTTAGCTAGCTCCATGCCCCCACCCCGGGCTCAGCTACTCTCATTGTTCTGCTAGGGTGAGGGCTGTTAGGACAACTCTCTTCCTGCACTAGTCTCCTTCTGCTACCACAGGAAGGGCCTTCTCCCCCACTTGTCTTGCTACTGATGCCCCCCTTCTGGTTCCTCCATTTTTCCTGAGGTTTTATTCTCTGGGTTTATTCAAGGGAGGGATATGAGCCATTTTACCTGCACATCCTGGCTACCAGGAGTCCAAGAAAGTGGGTTTTAAACCTTTAGACTGTGGGTTGGAGGCCTCTGGGCCTGTTCCTGCTCCAACATTTTGCTCACCCAGTGCTCTCCCAGGACCGCAGGCTGGCCACATTCCTCTGTGGTTCCCAGTAGGTTTGGTGTGGTGTCCTTGCGTTTGCCTGGGGTTGGAGGACTTGGGGCTAGCTGCTCCTGTAGCCACAGGCTCTGCACTCTTGCAGACTCCCCTCCTGGGGCTAGATGGTGGCTGGACACCTATCTTGGGCTGAGAGGCCTGAGGCTCGATTGTGATCATGGCCATAGCCAATACTTCTGCCCTGCTCCTGTATTTTGTTCACCCACTGCTCTCTCAGACTGGTGTTCTGGCTGGATTCTTCTGCTGTTCCTGGTTGGTTTGGTCTAGTGCTGATCTGTGTGCCCAGTGCTCCTAACCCTCTCAGTCTACTAGTGGCTTCTAACTCTCTCAAATCTACTCAGATTCACTTTTTTAGGTTTATCTGACAGAATTTGTGAGAGAGCTCTGGTGGTTCCTTCCTTTCACAGCACCACCTTGGCTCACCCTCCTTTTTCATCATTTTCTTGCATCACTATTTCTCTTCTCATTTTTTTCTACCTTTCTTACTTTCATTTTTGAAATCGTTTTGAGCCTTTCCATGGCTTGAGACCAATGTGTATTTTTCTTGGAGTCTTCAGATGTATTATCTTTAAATTTGACTTTTTCTTCTGAGAATATATATTTTGATCTCCATTGTCACCATAGTACCTTTCTATGGTCAGAATTTTTTTCTCTTCTTTGCTCATTTTCCAGTGTATTTCTTGACTTTAAACTCTTTTTTTAAAGTGCGTCTCTGTTTTGGGGGTGAAGGGTGCAGTGTCCCTTGCTTCAGGATTTTTGTGCAGTTGTTTTCAGAGATACTTCTAGAGACCTGTATTTTTTTTTTCTTCCAAGGTGATGTGATCTAAGGAGAGGTTTGTTATCTATTCTCCTGGCCTGTGCTCTAGTCTATGAGTGACCACCAGCACAATTTTCTGTCATGGAGCCCAGATGTGTGTCCATGTTCAATGTAGCCTACAAGCTCTGGTATGCTAGGGTTCATTCTCAACCTGGGACTGCCACCCATCACTGTGACCCAGATTAGAGTGTGGGGTAAGCAACAGATCCTAGTGCCAGCAAAGAGACACTCTAATCTCCTTCTGATCCATTGTTTGACCTTCTTACTGTTGGTAGATTGAGAGCACCAGAAGTAGTCACTGCCTCTGCAGATTCATTTCGCTCCAAAGGTCTGCTTCTGACTTGCTGAGGCTGGGTCTATGCTGGTACTGCCAACATTGGACTGTGCTCCACTCTCACCCAGGTTTGACAGATCTTTCCTTTGACCTTCTAAGTTGTCTTTTGCTGGAAAAGTATTTCTCTTCTCCTTTTGTGGATTCTGCTATCCCAGGAGTTTTTTAATGACACTAATTAAAGGTATTCAGAGTGGTTTTGGATTTTGGAAAGAGCTCAGGTGAGTGGCTGCCTTTTCTCTGCCATCTTCACTCTGACTCCCCTCATTGTTTGGGTAATTTAAAAAAATTTAAACTTAAATGCAAAATGAGAAAAAAAAACCCATTGCCATGTACATAGCAGACCATATGAAAACGTATAACAAACACTACACATTGTTTTCAAAGCCACGCCACCCCCCCCCCTTTTTTGCTTCCTTGCTGGTTTTCTTTTGGCCTCTACTGGGCACTTCTTACTTTACTTCGCCACCCGCCTTGTCCCCACCACCATAAGAAAGGTTAAAATTAAGTGTGAACACACACATGCATGTACACACACACAAACACATCTACATCTACATCTACACATATGCACCAATATTCACATACATCTACATAGATATCTACAAACATGTTCATTCACATATCTGTAAGATCATCCTACACTTATTTCCACCTGTCATCTATTTCTCTGAAGATGGATAGTATCTTCCTTCATAAGTCCAAGTCTTTCCAATTAGAATCAGCCAGCTCATAATTTTCTACACCACAGCAATATTCCAGCTGAATCTTATACTATGTATGAAAGATTTTTTTCTCAGGTTTCTGCATTGCTTATTCTTGGTACACAGGTATTATTTATACAAGAATATTTTAATTTAAAATAATTGAAATTATTCTTTTTACTCTTCAACAGTGTTCTCACCTCATAAAATGGGTATTCTGAATCATGCCTTTCATTTCCCATTCTCCCACCCCAGTTTCTTTGAAGTTCCTGACCTTTCATTCTGCCAGGTAAAGTTTATTATTATTATTTTTTCTAACTGAGTAAAAATAATTTAATTGGGATTAAATTGAATAACTAGAACAGTTAGGCAAAATTGTCATTTTAAAATTGTTTTGGCTTTGCCTACCAATGAACAATAAATATTACATTAATTCTTTACATCTGAGTTTATTTGTATAAAAATGTATTATTTTATATTCATGTATTTCCTGTGTCTGTTTCAGCAGATATGCATTCAGGTATTTTATACTGTCTAAGTATTTAAATGGTATAAAAATATTGAATAATATTGCTGACGTATTGTATAATTTTTCTATTTTTCACTTTTGATTAAAACTTTTTTAACTATAACTTTGTGGCTATTTTTGGTTTTTTGCATACTATATTGTACTCCTACCTTTTATGTTATTTTTGCATGTATGTCTCATTTTTATAATGTTTATTGAAAGCAACATATTATTGATTTAAAATTTTTAACCTGCTATCTTATTTTTGTTGTTGTTTTATGGTTAATTTGCCCTATTCACATTCTAAGCTGCAATTACTTACGCATTTTCCTCCTGTCTGTTGTTTTCATTATATCTCTCATCCTATTTACTCAATCCCTACTCACTCCTCTACTTTACTCCTACTTGTTACCCTGCCCTCCTATTCCTTAACCTCCCTAACCCTCTAAGAGCTTCTCCCTTGATCTCTCCCCTCGCCCTATCCCCTATCCCATTTCTTTCTGAATTTAGGCTTTCATAGGCTTCTAGATACTTGTAACGTTTACTCTTTAACCCATTCCCAATGTGAGGAAGGTCCAATCACTATTCATCCTCCACTCTATAACTTGTGGCCCTCAGCCACGCTGTCCCACAAATGTTCTTGCTCCCTGGAGTTCCTGTGGTGGCTGAAAACTACAACGTCCACTCTGCATGAGGACTGAAACAAGGGACTCTGCTCTCTTGCAAGTGCCAACAGAAAACAGGATCTCTACCTCTCACTACTACACTCACCAGGTGTGTGCTAGCTCCTTCTCTCTGTAACCATAGCCCAGGATTTGTCTGGTCAGCAAAGCTGTGCTTGCTACCCCTCCACAGTGGAAGATCCTTCATTCTTCTCCTATTTAGGCATCAGACCCCAACACTGTCTTCAAGATGAAAGTTTCTAAGGCTGAGGCTGCCTCTCAACCCAACTGCTCCTGGGGCTTGTTGTTTATTGATTATGAAGAGTCAACTGGAGGTGGTTTGCACTTAGCTCATGTCAGATATCTGCCCCTGGAAGTCAGGTCTTTCTTGAGGTTTTCTCAAATTGTCTTAAGAGGACAACTGCTTTACACAGTGTTTATTTCTGCTGTCTTGAGGCAATGCTGTGCCTTTATTTGTGGAGGAAATCTGGAGAGCCAAAATTTTCTGAGCTACTCTGGCATCTTCCCAGAATCCTCTCCCCCAATTATATTTATAGGAAAAAGAATGCTTTCTCCAATGGTATCTCCAAATTAAAAACCGTTAAACATAACATCCATTCCTGACAAAATTCTATAACTCAACAGCTTACAAACTAGCTTATGAGAATTTAAAAAGAGAATTGGCAACTAAAACAATTATCATGATTTCATGAGAAAAAAATTATTTAAGACAATACTCATGCTGTTGAGGGCAAGGGAGATGAGGTCCAGGAACCCCAAGATTGGAATTCCCAGACAGGGTAGTTTAGGGGGAGTACCCCTCAAGGATCCAAGTACTGGAGAGGGTCAGGGCCATCTGGAATGAATTGGCAGGGTCAAGCATTCTTTAAGTCAAGGTGGCAAAGAGTTCTTAGGGAACCTGCAATTTTAAAGGTGTGTAAATAAAGTTTATGTAGGATATTTGGGAGTAAAACATATGCCAAATATGTTAATTGGGTAATTTGGGTTAATTGGGCGGGATTAGGGAGTGGTTAGTTCTTACAGGAACATGTACTTTTTGTATCTACTGTGCAGATA